>VXAU01005055.1:187277-219411 GCA_013399695.1 Formicarius rufipectus | reverse complement strand
TTTGTTTGGGGTTTTTTGTTGTTTTTTGGGGGCGGTTGTTTTGTTTGGGGTTTTTTGCTTGGTTGGGTTTTTTTTGGGGGGGTTCGTTTGTTTGTTTTCGTTTGGGGGTTTGGTTTGGGGTTTTTTTCAGAGAACTGGATAAACCCCGGGAGCTTTACGGCAAGAACCTTGGCATCTTCACACGGCCAACCCTGTGCAACGCCACTGGGGGAACCTCCAACACAAACCACTCGGTGGGGAACCCCGACGAGGCCACCTGCACGCCCAGACTTCAGTGCCCGCCCAGCAGCATCCTCTGCCGAATCCATCACCCCCAGGGCGCGGGGGGACGCATCTCTCGCACCCCGCCGACCCCCTTTTCCAGCGGCAGCGCCAAAACCCCGCTCCAGGCTGGTTTTGGCGAGGCGGGGGGACGCTGTGGTTTCTTTTCCCTCGGCTCCAGCCGCCTTACATAACAATTCCCGTCTCCCCCGGCTGTGTGTGCCGTGCGAGCGCATCCCCCGGCGGAGCGGCGGCACCGAGCGCGCTCCCGGAGCCACACACTGCGCCCATTACATAAGCCGGAGATCACATGCCCAAACAGCTCATTAAATCGCTGGCCGAGCAGAGGCGATTACAGCAGGGTGGCGAATATTAAAGGTGGATGGAACCCGGCGCCTTGCGCTCGCCCGCATCCCTCCCCCGGGAGTGATGCTCGTCCTGCGCACACCTATTGGAGGGGGGGGGGAAGCGGGGTGGGGGGCACCTGCTGCGGAATTCCTGCTTGGAGCGCTGTCATTCCATGTCCTGCTTCCCTCCCGTGCCTTGCTTTTCGCCCAGTCCAGGTGGTGGGGTCTGGGTACCAGCCCTCTGCTGTCTAGGATGCGGTCACCACGCCGGGTACCGCTCACAGGATCGCTTGGGCTGAGGGGAACTCTGGAGGTCCCACCCAGTCCAACGCCCCTACCGAGGGGGCAGGGGACACAGGGACACGTCCGAGGTGGGTTTGGAATGTCCCCAGTGTCACCTGGGAGGGATTTTCCACAAAGAAGGCAGGCGCTGTTTAGTGATGGATATATGTTGGCTGCCGGGGATAAAACTTGCTCCTCCCCGTGCCAAAGACAAGGGCCACCAGATGCTCTCCAGGCAAGGGGGTCCCCCGACCAGTGTCACCATGTGTGGGTCTGCATTCCCGTAGGATCACACCCGAGTGCTGGGAAGGGTGTGGGGCTAACACACATCCCAGTTTGTGCCCACCAACACCCTGTCCTGGAAGCTGCGAGCCACTCCACCCACGCCTGGCATCAGCACCCCTGTGCCACAGGCAGGTTTGTAGGGGACAGGACAAGTCCCTCTGCTTTGTCTTTTGTTGGAATGCCCCCTTGGGCTGCAGATTTTTGGAGCCACCTTGACCCAGAATTCCTCCTCGTCAGGAGAATGGGCATTGCAAGTCAAGTTGGCCAAAACAGCAGGAAGAGTCTCTGGAGCCTGTGAGACCCGAGAAGAGACTCATTTTTTTTGTATGCCAACATTTCAGCAAATTTTAAAAAGCATGTTTTCTCCCCAGTAGAAGCCAACTTCAGAACAAGAATTTATACAGAAAGCCAAGCTTACTAAATCAGTGTTTGTCAAGACTTCACACCATTTTTTTCCCCCCCAACAAATCTTCCATTCACAAAGCCCAGGAGCACACTCCTTGATTTAGGGAGGAGAAAACGGGCGTCCTGCCAACCTGCTAGGTTCTGCACTGTCATAGGCAACGTCCTGTTTCCACTTTCAGAGAGAGACCTTCTCTGAAGGTGAGTCATTTTGGTCCTCTGGAGAGGAGCCCGAAACAGGAGTTAGCTTGTGATACTTAAAAGCACCCTCTGCTGCACTGACACGTGTCCACGGCGACAGCACATCACTGCACAGCAGGCTCAGGGAAAGCAGCAGTGCCGTGGTCGAGTGGCCCATCAGAGGGAAGATCAATCCCCTTCCCTTGTCCTTCAGCAACCCCTCCACACCACAAAAAAAAAACCAAAAAAACAAACAAACCAAAAAACCAAAGAAAACCAACCAAACAAACAACCAACCAAAAAACCACTAAAAAAACCAAAAACAAAAACCAAACCCTAGACTGAACAAAATCCCGAGCCCAAACCTAGCGTCCATCGAGTCAGGAACAAGCATTAGGGCCGTATACCTATCGACCAATTTCAGGCAGGGGAAAATAGAAACCCAACACAACATCCTCCCTGGGGTGGCTACTGCTGCCCGAGTCAGATGGCCACTGGAACTTGTTTTAGCTGCACATGTGCTTTTCTAGCAAGAACCGGTGTGAAAGAGCCCCTTTGTGCTGCTGCAGCTGCCACCTCCTGGGGCTCTGGAGGCCCCTGCTAAAAAACGGAGCTGGATGTGCACAGCACTGTCCCGGGCAAGAAAGCAGCCACTTCTCAGCTGGCAGAGCTGCAGTGGGAAATTAAGAGCTGGGAATCATGTAGGGGGCTTGAGAAAAAACACTTCTCACTTAACTCTGGGTTTATTGCCTCATGGTTCTCGCCCCAGCTGCCTCAAGAGTAAAGTGGTGCTGCACAGGGCTCAGCAGCAAAACACACAGTGATCAAAGGGCTGAACTTAAGACACAGAAGCCATAAACTGTTGGATGGATCAAAAGAAAACATTACTCCAGCAAGGCTTCCTCTCCTGCTCCCAAATAAAGACTTTCTTCAGCTAAAAATCAGAACAAAACAGAGAAAAGGAAAAAGTATGTGCAAAAAAAAAAAAAAAATAGGAAAGGTGGTCTGAAAAGTCAAGGGAGTTGTTTTTCCAGGTTCAAATTGCTTTGAGTTTAAAAATGACATTAAATACATGTTGAATTACAGTATATATTGACTTCCTGGGGTTGTTTTTTTAATTTTTTTAAAAGGAAGTAAAAGACCTGTATTTAGATTACCCAGTGTGCTAGAATTTGCTACTGAGCTAAAACAAGCTCTTTCAGTATCATAGGTATGGAAATGATCTCTTGATATAAACAGCTTCATTTAAGTCAAGTGACTCCCTGCAGACCACAGTCAGGAGAGCAAACCCAACCAACCTCACTGAGCATCAGGTAGGACTCCAGAAGGAGCCAATTCAGTTGCTCCTCTCCAATCCTGGCTCAACAAAAATCCAAACTCAGTAAAATGCTGCCAGGTTTCCCCCTGCCTGATGCTGTTCTCTGTAAGAACACTGAAACACGAAGGAAAAGAAGAAAAGGACAGCTTAAAACGGTTCCACTTGCGTTTCTGAAAAGCCCCCTCATGGTCAGTTTTATTGTCAGAGTTAACATGACTACAAAACCAACCAGGACAAATCTAATAAGGACTGTGACATGTAAGCAGAACAATCCTCTGTGCCATGCAGGGTGAATTTACTGACCATCACACACTTTATTGCTCGCAGTGACTTAGCACTGCTGCATCCTCTGCCTGCACAGAAGCAGCCTGGTTGATGTGGACTTCCTTGCAAAGTCAAGGGAGCTCAGTCCATTCTCCAGGAACATTTCTAGCCCCCTTGAAAAAAAAATGGCCCTGATTAGTCAAAGAAGAACTTCCCAGAACTTCCAGTGTTTGTTTAAATGCAAAGATTTTCATTTTTAGAGAGCCACAGTCAAATATCTGTATATTTAGAAGAGTTTGGTTCCCCAAAAGTGCTAAGCTACACCCAGCAGAGTGGCCTGGGAGGAACCCTAGAGCTGAGAAGCTCTAGCTGAGAAGACATCTGGTTCAAGGGAAGCTTGTTGCTGCCCTGGAGTCAGTAAGGAGTCCTAACACTGAAAAATCCATGAGTCAAAGTTGCCTAAATTCCTTTTGCAGCAGAGACAGGCAGAGTGAATGGGGAGTAATGGGGTACAAATACTACTGTATACAGCTAAGGAGTCAAAAACCCAAGGCTTTTGCAAGAAAAAGGAGGAAAGCAGCAAGAGAAAAAAAAAAAGGAGGGAGTAAAAATCTTGCAGTAAAAAGGAATACACGGAGACATTGCTGGTGGAACTCCTCAGTACCTGAGGACAAAGTGTTTTGGACAACTCTGCCAAAGAGAATTTTCAGTGTGATAAGGTGCTCTCCCCAAGCCCAAGTGACAGCTCTGCACCTGAGGGTGAGCAACACTAGTCCAAGCCCTCTGAGCACCTTTTCCTGCCCCCCAGCACTGGCACCCATTCTGTGCCAGCACGGGATGCCCGTGGCCCCAAAAAGCACCTGCACAGGGGAGCTCTGGGTGAGCCCTGAGCAGGGGGAAACTGCAGTGGGGCCAAAATGCATCAGGGGGAACAAAATGCACCAGTGGGACCAAAAGGCATCAGTAGAACCAAAATGGATCACGGGGACCAAAATGCATCAGTGGGACCAAAGCGGATCAGTGGGAACAAAATGCACCAGTGGGAACAAAATGAACCAGTGGGACCAAAGTGGATCAGTGGGAACAAAATGCATCAGTGGGACCAAAATGCACCAGTGGGAATAAAATGCACCAGTGGGAATAAAATCCATCAGTGGCAACAAAATGCATGAGTAGGACCAAAATGCATCAGTGGGACCAAAGCAGATCAGTGGGACCAAAATGCATCAGTGGGGCCCTCACTGGCAAGGTGTGCCCAGGAGAAGCTGCTGCAAGGTAGACAGGGCACAGCCTGCACAAAGTGCTTGTTTCTGTGAACTGAAAGGGCACTTTCAGGTGGTGCCCAACAAAAAAAAGGCTCCCTGTGGAAAAGCCCATGTAGGGGTTCAAGGTGACCCTGAGACAATTAAGCTTGTAACCCTCAGGGCAGCCACCAACTCCAGAATGGGCCCCTTGTTGAGCAGCCTGCTCATCCCACATCATTTAGGTATTCTGGTCCTTTCCCCATGAACTCCAGAGGTCAGGCAGCCATAAATGAGCCTGACTTTCATTTCACTAAAAAAACCCATATGCATCATTCAGTAAAGCATATTTTCATATGGGATTTGTACAATGGAACTGGAGGAGCAGAAACTCTAAGGACTCAAAGAAATCCCCAAATAAACTACTTGCAATTAAAAAAAATCTCATGATTTCCAAGCCAGATCTCGTGATTTGTTTGTGGCCTGACTCAGGGTTTTCAGTGCTTGGGGCTGGCAACTCTGACTAAGCAGGGCTATGAAATAAGAGCGAGAGTGACTGCCCGCCAGGCTTCTGTTTTCCTGGGACGGAAGACAAAGCAGCCCTGACAATTCCAGCTGGCAATACCATCCAGGCACTCCTCCAAGGCCAAACATGCTGGGTAAAATCCTCATCAGACAGATAAAAAAACAAAACAAAACAAAAAAACCTATCAGGAGCAGTTACTGTGGTTGCTTAATAGCTGTTTTCCAAAGCTCACTATGGCAAATACTTTCTTGTTCTTGAAAAGGGGGAGATGGGCCACATTAAGGACTAATCCCTTGCCAGATGTCATTAGTGATGAGGTCCCTTCGAAATTACACCAGTTTGAAACAAATCCGAAAACAGTGAGTTTCCATTTTGTCCTCCTGCCTGACTGAGCAGAGAGACTTCAGCATCAACTTTCACCCACGGCCTGGAATCAGCCCTCCTTCCTCTGTGTCTTGCTTGGTGTGGCAGGGGCGTTTTAAGCAAGTAATTGCAACCATTAAAAAGAAAAATAGCTCACTGGCTGCTGCTCCCCGTCCCTGTCAAATACCAGCTCCTTCATTAGGCTTCCCAGGAGCTGTTTCAGCACACACTGCAGTGGTTTCTCCCTGCTCCTGCTGGAGGGAGGTGGGTCCAGCTGCAGCATCCATCTTCACCCACCACCTCTGCATCCTCCTGGTGGTGCCAAACCTGCTGCCTTCCCCTCTTCCCCGGTGACCCCGAGTGTCCCCTCACATCTGGTACCCAGCAAGACAGCCTGCTCAGGGACTGGAGTCTGATTTCCACCTTCCTGCCATCTCAACCCTCCCTCTACCTGGTCACAGGATGATGAATGAGGAGCAGAAGCACAGAAAGAGGTCGAGTAGAAGGGCCTTGCTGGTTCTTACTGCTTTTCCTCCCCCTAGCAAGGCAAGAGCATAGCCCATCCTAATGTCTGAAAGAGATGTATCTTTAGTTCCTCAGGCTTGGACTGACTAAACCAAAATAATATCAGAAAATGATGTTTTCTGTAGAAGCCCATGCCTGCAACATATTTCTGAATCATAAATCTTAGACTAGAGCAGTTTATGTAATGCCACCTATTCACACTGCCCTAAGTAACCATAACTAACCATCCCATTATAATGAGTCCATTATCCTTTGCTTTATTGTATTTTCTCTTAAAGCAGAGATCAAAGATTTGGATCTAGTGGCATCAGGCCGATTTCATTTTTATTCCTGGCTCCCTGGGTCTAGCATAAATATTCATTGGCCATCCTTAACACGAGGCATTGCATTCTGCTCACTGCTACCTCTGCTGCCACTGCAAAGTACAAACAGGGCTGGGGCTCAGACCTATTAAACAAAGCAGCAGCAAATTCGTCACAGTCAACAACAACAAAAACAACAACAACCCCACCCAGAAAACAAAAGAACTCTTTTGGCTTGCTGAGGAAATCCTAAACCAAAAGGAGACATTTCCTCTGTGCAGCAGCAGCAGCAGCAGCTGACCTGCTGCCACGGACAGGAGACACTTCTGGAAGGTCCACAGTTGCCACACAGTGGTGTCTGTGATACTGCAGCACTCCTCGGTGTCCTCAGCAAGAGTTCTAAACCATCATCTGCCAGTGACACTCAAATTGCTCAGAAATGTGGGCTTGGTGTAGAGCAATTCGTTCTTAAAAGGGAGTTGGGAAGTGTGGGATGGGGGGGGGGGAAACATCCTCCAGAACCACCATCAGGAAACAGGGTTGTGCAGTTTTATTCTCCTAACTCCCCCAAAAAAATACTCCCAAACTTCTCTCCCCATACTCATCTTCCTTTGGACTCCCTCCTTCCTCCTCAGTGTAGCTCAAACCAGCAGGGTTTTGAAAACCCCTGTTGTACATACGTGGAGTGCTCCTGTCCTGCACATAAACATGGATAAAGACCCCTTGGAATGTCAACTGGACACTTTCAACAAGCACTAAAATTAGGGTGGCCATGGGAATTACATTTTTCCTCATGTTGAGTAACTCAAAGAGAATTCACAGGTATCAGATACTTGATATTCCAAGCAAGAACATCTACCCCATTAAAAACAAAACTTCACTGAATGAACACTCAAATATTTATCTTCTAATGTGACTCCACCATGGAGGTAAAATACAGCCCATTAGGAAAAGAGGTGGAGTAGGAATAAAAAAAATAAACATTCATATTTATGCACCTGAATCTATTCTCACACAAAACTCCACACACCTGGAGACATGAACCATAGGATAAAACTGCTGACTCATTTTACATATTAACCTACCACACACCCATGCCAATCTAGTATCTGGTAGAATATTATACTAAACTCCTAAAAATCTTGGCTGCTCTGTTCAGAATTTAAAATATATAAATAAAACCAGACAATAAGAAAACCTTGCTCCTGATGCCTTCGTGATGTAGAATTTGATTCAAATAGCTAGAGTGAGCATGGAATTTGACTATTAGATGAAGTCTTTAGTGAAATCCATCCCAACTGTTTTCAAAACAGCAACAAAAATAAAAGCCAACTGCTGCCGTTCACATTAAGGATCCTGATCAGTTCCATGGATTTTGTACCTAAGGTGAGATGGATCAGAGGAACCATCAGAGCTCTGACAGTTTCATTTGTTAAGCAGCTCTCTTCCCTTGTGCTCTTCTTTTTATTTTAACTGGAAGTAATAGAGAAGAATGCCAGATGGTTTTAAGGTCTCCTTGCTTTGCTGTTCTTGACACCAGGAACATAGATGGGAATTGATGGGAAACAAGAATGGAAAAACAAGGAGCATCCCTATGGCACATCCACTGTGTAAGGGGGACATTCCACAGCAGGTGGTGGTCATTTGAAGTTCAGAGCAAGGAATAGCTGCTCCAGTTTATTACTGGTTTGGCTGGTGCTGTCTAAGGCACCCACCAAAAATATTTTACAGTATCAGACACTCCTGTAGAGGAGAGATGATGCATGTGAGAAAGGCAGATGATGCATGTGAGAAAGGCAGATGATGCACGTTCCAAAATAATCCATCAGTTGGAATTTGGGGCTTAATATGTCTGAAAGAAAACTGGGTAACAATACACTATACTCTTAAAACTTGACAAATAAGCTCTGCTGAGAAACTACTATCTTTTGGATGAAATGTGTTTCCAACAACATGGTTTTTTTTCAGCCTGGGCATCCTGCCATTAGATTTGTTTGTGACAAAACAACCAAGGTTTGGAAACAAAGAAGAGTAAGAAGCAGTGAGCAGTGAACACTGTTGCTCACTCAACTCTCACCTGTGCTGAAAGTACCTGCAGTTCCTGTATATGGACCACAGCCACAGCTGATGATTATGGATATCAAAAAAAGAGGGTAAAATCATGAATGCAAAGTAGTCAGGCATGTGTTCAACTGCCCCAGCAGCAGATGAAAGTGCCTCTCACTACATTAGGATGTTGAACTTTGTAAGAGGTTAGGAGTGCTGTCTGCCACTGTCCTTGATATAGGACTTGGAGTTCAAGGTTGTTGTCCAGGTCAACCAGAGCAGTGCCCCCTCTGCCTGAAACCACCCACCACACAAACCCTTTTAAGGGCCTCACGACAGGCACAACTAAAGGGACTTTGAACAGGTTTTGGAACACAAGCAGGTGACAGTCCAAAGCTGGATCAAACCCCTGGGGCCTGTCACTTACAGAGAAAAAGAAATCTCCCCTTAAAAAGAAGTCATGCTTTTCACATACCAAGTACTTCCACGTTTTTGTGCCAGCAACAAAACTCATCTCTCTACTGGAGGGACTGGAAGCCCATCAGAACACCTGGGGGCTCTCCCTCCCCGTGTACAGCAGCGTTCCCCTCCAGCCCAGAAGGATGCACATTTTGGGAGGCATAAAGGATCCCCAAAGATGAGAGATGCTAATTGAGAAGATTCTCATTGATTGAAATCATGTGCCAAATGCTGCAGTGGCCAATGGCCTGAGGCACTGAGCACTGAGGCTGAAAACACCTGGCCAGTACAAACAACACCAGCACATGCCCTGTGGTATCTCTTTGCTTAATTATTCCAGCTTGAAGCCTAGAGGAGGGGAAAAGTGGAACTGTTAGTTTGGGTTTCTGTAGGTTTTCTCTCTTTATAAAATGTCAGCATATGGGTATAATGAGGAATTACTACACTCTGAGGGCCTGACCACATTTAGTGTTCAGTCTTGCATGTCTGAAAGCTCTGAAGCTCCTGCCACTGCAATTACTGGCTCAGAGGATCCAGCTGGAATCCTCTGCTGCAATAAATTAGTGCAGGCTCCAGTTCTGCAACACACCACCTCTTCACACAGAGCACCACACAGGTTTGCCCCACTTGGGCTTGAAATTTTATCCCTTCACTGTCCTGACAAAGCCCCAACAGCAGTTTCTTCACTGCACCAGAAGTAAATGTCGGTCACAACTGGGCTGGCACCACTAGAGGTGACCAAACATCCTTCCTCCCTGTGCCTCCAGTCCTTTCCAGAACTGTGGCTGGTTTCCCAAGGGGAGGGTGTTTAATGTAGGACAGTGCAAAAATGGCCTTTGCCAGCTAAAATGGAGAAGTGACTTTTAAACAAATGCCATAGAAACAGCACTGAGCTTACACGTTCTCCTACAGTATTTCTAACCCCCTTTTACCTCACAGCCACACTGAGCTGAGTGAGGAGAGGGTCTGTTGCTAATGGGGAAAAGCAGGCAAGTGCATAGGTATTTTTATACACCAGCGCAGCTAAAACTGACTGCAGAAATAGGGGGAAATTAAATGTAATTCCTCAGGGTGCCTGCAGTGCCACTAATCCAAACTGTGAGTGGTAACACAAATAAAGGAATTTGTATCCTGTTCTCCCATTTAAAATAAGCATCCTTTGGAGGTATAAGACAATCAACAAGCCCCAGATAGTCAGAATTACTCTCTTTTTCTCCTTTTCTTACTGACAAATGCTATTTACCTGAATGCTGCCTAATCTGCACATGCAAATAAGCAAAATCATCTTGCAAAGATGAACCTGTGCTGTAGAAGTTGGGAATGCCTGCCATTCAAAGAGCGGCAATGCTGGGACACTGTAGTGGCTCCCAGCAAAATCTCCTGGCTTCTTAGACACACTGAGACCATTTTTCCCAGCAGAAAAAGACCTGCAGCTCCCACTGGTTTCAGCCTGGCAGGTGGATCAATACAGTAATGAACTGGGACTGTTGCTTTGGACAAACTCACTGGAGTTTTGTCAACAGCTCCACATGAAAAGCCTTATTTCTTCTGGCACAAGATGACCAAGAGCCTGCAGTGGCCATGTTGGGGACCAACATACCTTACAGGAATAAAAAACGCTTGTATTTACACCAAGGCTGTGCTACTTTTTCACATGTACACTTGGTGTTGTTGCTGCAAACAACGAGGAGAGGACAGCTCACATTTTGTACCTGAAGGGCAGTGCAGAAACATTAGCACTGCAAAACAAAAGGCCACAAAGCCACCTCCACGATTTTAAAGCAAGAACTAGTGCAAAGGTAGAGGAGCAAACCAACATCTTTCGGGAGTTCTTCCAAAAAAGGCAAAAAGCACAACGACTGATCTCTGACAATTAAGCAGCTTGCACCGTCTTTGTTCTACTGACACTTAAAAATGCAGCTTTCAATTATTTATACTGTAGTTCAACACCTAAAGCTGGGGGGGGTGGGGAAAGCTCTAAATTGTGTGTTCTGCAGCACAGACAACCCTTACTGAAGGTTCAAGTCATCTAAAACAGTGCTCCCCTATGGAAGTGCCCGTTGGCAGGGAGGGGGCACACTCGGATTCTGCCATATTCTGTCATGCACTGCCACCCATCAGCACCCTGCTCAGCCAACAATGTCACACTAAGCTTGTCAGATAAACACATTACCAGAGAGAATATTTTTCCCCCCCCAGAGATGCTGACCTCGTTTAGGAACAGCTGGGAAATCAGAAGGTTGCCCATGGCCAAGGCATTGATGTGCCAGCAGCTGGAGCAAGTGAAGAAGTTGCCATATGAGCACAATTAGGTGAAGAGTTCAACAGCTTCACCCAATTCACTGAGGAGGGTTTAATTTAAGCTTCTGAAACCCCCTAGGAAGCAGCTGGGCCACCCCTCCTGGCCCATCAGCTCCGTGGTGGGGACAGCCACTTGCAGGCAATGCTCAGGTTCTGACCTGCTCATTTGCAAAGCGAACACACAGCAGCATCTCAGGGGCTTTTGGAAAGGTTGCTCAGACTCGAGCTGAGGAGGGTAAGTGGGTCTAGAAAAGCAAACTGAAATCAAGCACTGTAGTGAAGGACAAAAAAAAAGATTGGCCTAATAAAGAATGAAGAAAAAAATTCCACTCCCAGATGATTCTGGGTTTGTACAACAGGCATAAAAACTGCCAGAGACAAAAATCCAAGGATAGATGGGGCAGATCTGGTGCAAGCACAGTCCTTTCTGTCCATCCTGCGTCTCTACTTCAGCAGTCAGGCTGAGGAAAGCTTTTAGAGAAACACATCTGGACACCACAGTAACTGTCTGAGCAGAGGTCATCTCGGCCCTCTCCACACATTGCTCTCCCCAAGTGTTTTCCCACTGTTCTGGAAGAGCCTTCTGCCAGGGAGGGGCTGTAGATCAAGTTTCACTCCAGTTAGACACCTAATCAATACAAATGGGACTAGGACTTCACTTTGGAGCTCCCAGGAGACTGCAATAATCACTCACAATTACTTAGGAAAGCCAATCAATCACCAAGAGGTTTTATGTGCCATTGATATACCTTAAATCAAACTTCTGAAATTAAACTTTGATTTCCAACGTGATCAGATGTTGCAGCACTAAGCAAAACAAGGTATGGGTGAAGAAATTCCAGGATGGAGCCAGGAAAGCACCAGAGACCTGAAACACCAGCAAGGGGAGGTGCAACAACAGAGAGGACACTGTGGCTACAGAAACAGCCATAAAACAGGTGAAATAAGCTCCTACAGCTCTATTTCCCTCCTGCTCCTTCAATAAAACAGGCTGCCTTCCTGTGGTGAAATGAGAGATAAAGACAGGGGAAGGCTCTCAGTTGTTATTTCTTCCTCGATTTACACTGTGGCAGAGTCTGCAGAAACTGGAGGTTTACCATTTCTGGCAAACTTATCACAGAAAACACATTATGATGGGTGAGTCTTCCTGTCAGAATGTCACACAACCCTCTGTAGCTTCGTTCTGGTATCACCATCAAGCGTTTGCTACTATATTTTATTTACTCTTTAGCCCCTGCACAGCACAGCTGAGTAACTCTGTGGGCAGTGAGATCACAGCTCAACAACAACAACAAAAAAAGGGAACCACGCACATGAGCCTATTCATTGTGCTATTTTTACTGTTCTGAAGCCCATGGCATGGGCAGTGAGTCACAGGAGCAGCAAAGCCAGAGGAGCCCTTGGAAACCACACGGAGCTTGTTTACTCATCGGTTTTGTTGCGCCGCTTCGTGACGTCCCTCGGTGTAAAACCAACGGGGCTCCAGAGGGAGCAGGAGGGGGAAACTCTGGGTACCAAAGAGCTCTTACCCTTCCCCCTGCCCCACGGAGATGCTGGACACCTCCTGTGTCCCCTCCAGAGAAGGAGAGGCTGGGCTGGAGGGGTGAAGAGCCCCCAGTGGGGCACATTCCCTCTGATGGCTTCACTCAGTCTCGCTTTCTCAGCATCACAATGGGGTACAAAGGGCAATTAAAACAGGCAAATTGTTTGCTTGAGTCATTGATTAAATGTGTTGCTTTTTTTTCCCCCTCCCTGTAGTCCTGAGATGAGATTTTGGTGGGTCTGCGTAGTTATTTTGGAGAGTTTTTGCAAAGGGCATCGTAGCACGCAGTTACAAAATGAAGCTCATTTTCCCATGTGAGGAAGTGAACCCAGAAAGCTTTTAGAAAAAGCATGAATAATAGTTAATAATATTATTAGAAATCTGAGTTATGACATTTAAAAAAAATAATTTGTCTGACCAGGCCTGGCCACAGTTTTCTTTGAGGAGGTAAAGATGAGGTTGGTTTTGTCTGCTCACACTGCTTTTGTGTAGAGCAGGGCTGATGTCAGCACTGAGAGATTAGATAATAGCTCTATGATTCATATTTAAGAGTGAGTAATACTGAAAGGATTTGGGGAATACCCAGAAATATGGATAAGAGGAATCCACACAAAAGGCACGGCTCAAAGAGAAGGGACAGCTGACAATCGAACTACTGATACCCAAAGGCACAGGCAAAAGAAAGAGGTATTAGAAAAACTAGGGTTTGGAAGAGAGAAATAGGCAATAAGGGGAGAGAGAGAAGTGCAAGAAATAATTAGATACTTACAGAGTAGAGACTGTGCCACTTCTGCCCCAAACTGGCAGCTCTGCTTAAACATTGCACATTCCCTTCGCACATTTATGAGCATTAGTGAGTGCATGGAGTACAAAAGTCTGGCACCACAGGCAGCCGGGGAAAACTGTACCCTTGCAAGGAAAAATCCCTGGACTTCCACTGGTTTTATGGTAAAGTCAGATGTGGCATAGTCTCCAGAAGTACAGGCTATCCAATATGTAGTACTTATACACAGTAATTCTTGCTACTGGCTAATTCATTTCATCTTCCTTGCCTTGACTCTTGGCCAGTCCCTCCCACAAAGCCGTGCAGGGCAGAGAGTTTCTTTTGTTCCAGCCCAACTTCCCACCTCCCCACACTGTTCCTCAGACACCAAGTCACCTCCAGAACATGCACAAGATTGAAACCATGTCAGATTGTGTTACTGTCCCACAGCCAACATTTTAACACTGCGCTGGTAGTTCTACATTTAAGATTAAAGGGGCAGCGGTACCTCTTCTGCAAAGTTGGTTTTCTTGTCGAGCATTTCTCGCAATGTCTGAAGAATTTTAATGCAGAGCTTTTCTTCCTTCTCCATGAGCTTCTTTGTGTGATTAATCAACCTTAAAGTAAAATATTAAACCTTAAAGAGGTTGTTGCTAAGCCAGACTACAGTTTCTTTATGCAAAAATTGCCTGTCACTACATTTTTCCTCAAGTAAAGGGAATACAAGTAGTCAAGAGAAATCATAATTAAAAAGGAAATGGGACTTTCAAGGTGTTGTGAGGGTGTTTTTTGTGTCAATTTTTAGGAGGGCTCCCAGATTAAAATCTAGACTTGCTATTTCATCCTTTCTGTATTTAAAGGTAATTTGTTGTAACTTTTATGTAAAGGTAACCGGTGTTCACCGTGCATGTCACAAACTCTGAGAGCCACAACCTTTACACCTCCCAAAATCTATGATGGTTACAACATATTTATGATCCAATTAGCAAATGGTACCCAGCCAAAAGGATCATCAAAAACCTCTCATGGACGTGTTCAGAAATGCAGGCATTTGGATGAAACATAACCTTTGCTTACACTCACACAACAACTTGACAAGCCGGGACACAAGGTACAGTTCCATCTGAGCTCTGGCTGTGACAGGAGTTTGGATTTCAGTCAGACTGAGCCTAGACCAGAGCAGCCTTTCTGTCTCTGTGCAGAGCAGCTCCGTGCACAGGTCCCTGCACTTGTTCACACATGGCTGCAGAAATGGTTGTGAAAATAAAAGGGCAGGAAATCTAAAGGCCTTGGACAGGTTGNTACCAGTGCTGGCTTCTGGTGGATGAAACAGAGTGCATCAAATCATGGCCTGGGATCAGCTCTACAGCAAAGGCTCTGTGGCCACCAATTCACCCTGGAGGTTGGCATCACTGCTGGTACCAACCCACAGTCTGGGAGGGCTGACACAGCACCGTGCAGCCCAGTGCCCCATAACCCAACAGAACTGGCTGTCTTTGGTCACTGTTGGGTTAGAATCACAGAACCATTTAGGTTGGACAAGACCTGTAGGATCATGAAGCCAAACCATTACCCTAATGATGCCCAGGCCACCACTAAACCCTTTTCCTAAGTGCCCACGTGTACATGTCTTTTAAATGCCTCCAGGGATTGCTGTGCCAATGTTGTCCTGGACTCAGAGGCGACACCTTGCAGGACTTCACACTGTCATCTCCAGGGATTTCAGGAGTTATGACTCCAAAACCAAGCAGCTCTCAGGCCTGCAGGACTAATAATACTTTAAAAAAAGTAAATCTTTCTCTAGGGATTTCTGCATCGGCATCATCTAGGGATTCCTTTGCCAAGGAAGTTAATTAAGCAAAATTGGACATCAGGAGGAATTTCTTCACAGAAAGGGTTGCTAAACATTGGAAGGGGCTGCCCAGGGAGGTGGTGGAGTGCCCATCCATGGAGGTGTTCAGGGAAAGGCTGGATGTGGCACTCAGTGCCATGGTCTTCAAAGGTTGGACTCGATGCACTTGGAGGTCTTTTCCAGTCTAAATGATTCTGTGATTCCATGAAAAACACAAAACTGTTTATTGCATTACATGGGCCACATCCATCAGCTTTAGACATGATTTGATGCTGACTTTGGACAGGAGTTTGGGCAGAGAGCACAGGATGGGACAACCTCAAAATTTAGCTTAATTTTCCCAAATACACAAATCATATTCTTCTAACACGACCTCTGCAGAATATGCAAATAGCCAAGGAATCAGGAGAGCTGCCAAATGCATTCATTTCCCCCAAGTTATCTCTGTTTAAATTATAGTTTCTCGAGGGCAGGGGGGGCATCTCACTCGAGGACTAATAAAAAATTTGCAAGACTCTATTCCAGTGCACAGACTGCAAATAAAACATCTAATAATTCGAGTGGGTGTGCCACTGAACTGTATTTTAAAAGAGCTGCTGGCAGTTTAAAACAAAAATATCTATTTGCTACACCAAAAAAACAAACCTACAACGAAAACCCACTAGCCTTGAGCCTCCCACCACTTCACAGCACTTACTTGGACATGAAAGCACCACATCTTATTCTGGCATCACTGCCCTCGGGGAAAAGGAGCTCTGGACTGTGCAGCACATCCACCAGCACTGAGAACTCAGCCTGCATCATGGGAGTGAACTGCTGCTCCAAGGAGGACACCACGTCCTGGGGGACAGAGGAGAACAGTCATGGCTTGCAAGAAAGCTCCTGGTGATGCTTCACCTCTCCATGCACCAGGGGATCTCCATCTCACACACAATCTCCAGTGACACAAACCTCATGTAATGGCTCCTAAAACCTTCAGGACCTCCTCTGCAGCCCAAATAGGACAGGTGGCCACAGAAAGGGGGATCCTGCTCTGCAGACCCCTAATACCATGTGCAGTTTTGGGCACCACAATATAAGACAGACATTAAGCCATTAGAGAGTGTCCAAAGGAGGGCAATGAAGACGGGGAAGGACTTGGAGGGGAAAGTGTGTGAGAAGCACTGAGGGGAGATCTCATTGCAGGTACAGCTTTCTCAAGAGGGGCAGAAGAGGGGCAGGTACTGCTCTCTGCTCCGTGGGGACCAGGGACAGCACCCTGGGAATGGCTGGAGTTGTGTCAGGGCAGGGTTGGGTGGGATCTCAAGAAAAGGTTCTTCACCAGAGGGTAGTGGGTCACTGAACAGACTCCCCAGGGCAGTGGGCACAGCCCCGAGGCTGCCAGAGCTCCAGGAGGGTTTGAATGATGCTCTGGGGCACAGGGGCTGACTCTTGAGGATGGACCCATGCAGAGCCAGGAGTTGGACTGGGTGATCCCCGTGGGTCCCTTCCAATTCAGCATATTCTGTGCTACCTCCTACCCCTCTCTACTGACTTCTGTAGGGGCCAAACACCAACCAGGGTTCAAAGGAACAGACCCCAGACGTGAGACGAGCTGAGCCTTCAGCTCCCCCCAATCTGGAACTGTGACGGTTCCTCAAATCCAGCCCAAAAGATGCCCTGGCTCTGCCTCTGGTGCCCTCCACATCTGGCACATGTGGCAGGCACTGGCACCGCTGCCCACACCGTTCCCTGGGTTTGTACCTGCAGCTTTTCTATGATGTTCCTGTAGTCCCAGGCAGGGCCACCAAGAGCTTCCTTGAAGCGAGGTCCGCTGCGGGCTGACATCCTCCACCCCATGGCTGCCCTCTGCACCATGTTGGAGTGGCTCTTCATGAACAGGGTGTTGACCTGGCTGTCCAAGTCCACTGGAATTGCAATCCCACGGTTCTTGGCTTTAATAGGGGGGAAAAAATAAAATAAAATAAAATATAGACATTTACAGTGGCGGAAACTTGAAAATCTTGTGATCGTGGTGTGCAAAATCTGGATGTTCCTGAAGTTAAGGGGCAGGGGGATATCACTTCAACAGCTTTTAAAAATAAAGATCCTAATAGTTAAAAACAAGGCTACCTGAGTGGTAGAAATCAGCCATAACCTCACTAAAGAAAGCAAGCTGTACTGATTTTAATGAGATGAGCATAATTCCCAGTGTATTTTCATAGATACAGACATTCATTTTTTAAAACAGAATTTTTTAATTTTACCAACTTAAAAATAAATCAGGTCCAGAGGTACATTATTTAGAGCAAGAAAAGGAGGAGACATTATTATTTCAACGGTTAGTTTTACTCTATTGAGAAGCAAAATCTAAAATCCTTCTTTCTAGTGGGCACATGCACATTTATCCAATTTATCCCCAGTGCTCTTTGCTGCTTTTCTAGGTCTTTCTCTCGTGAAGACCTTGAGAAACCAAGTGCATACAAATTAAATTTGAGAAAGACTGTCTCCCCTGCTCTCTGACTTTCCTATAGTGCTGGGGTTGCTAAACCCTGCATTCCTGGATGCCACTGCCATATATCCAGTAGTTAATAAACATCTGGTAGTTTAACTGATAGTTAAGCAAATTTAACCAACAGGTTTAAAAATGTCATTTTGTTTTTATTTTTCTATTTTAGACGTAAGGGGCAGAAAGTGACAGTACAGACAGTATCAGAGGGAAAAAGGAAAATTGAGGAGAAACTTGCAGGTATTCCACTATTAAACTACTACTGCACTCTGAACCTCATGTGAGGAGGCAGTTTGAAAGGCAATGTTAGAAGGTATCTGCCCTCTCCCCTGTGACATTTTCTGTGTTAGCTGCTTCTCTCCATCTCACCAGAGATCAGAGTGACATCCCTTCCTGGCTCAGCAAGAGTTGTCTGAAATGCAACAAATAAGAGTTTGCTCCATCCCTGGAAGTGTCCAAGGCCAGGCTGGATGGGGCTTGGAGCAGCCTGGGCTAGGGGAAGGTGTCCCTGCTCGTGGCAGATGGAACCAGAAGGTCTTTAAGGTCCCTTCCAACCCAAACCCTTCTGTGATTCTGCGATCAGTGCAGCAATGCCTCTGACAGACTGGGTCACAACCCAGTGCTTGGGCTCTGCGTTCTGTGTCATCTCCCTTCACTTCCATGGCACAGTTCAGGCTCAATAAAAACTCAGAAGCAAAACAGAAAAGCAATCTTCTCTGTTCAGGACTAATAGCAACGAATCTTTTAGTTTTCCTCACTGAAAAAAAAAAGGTGACAAAAAGCATCAGCCCAAATTGCAGGTCTGCGTGTTTCCCTGAGCCATTTCCCCACGCCAACACACACGCTTCCCACAGCAGGGAGAGGCACCAAAACTATTCCAACCCCTCCTTCCCAGCTCTTAAAATATATCCAACTGGAAGTGCTGAGCTTGTGAAGTCAGGAGATGCCCTTCTTTCCCAAGCCCCATGGACTGAGCCCCCCGGAGTACGTGCGAGCAGAGCCCAGCACGCAGCTTGGGTGAGCCAAGGCACGAACTCCCAGGGACAAACTTCTTCCTCCCCTGAGCACTGTATTGCAGTGGCAGGAATTATTTTAACCCCGAATTCGGCTAGGACACCTCACCCCCCACCTCAGGCTGCGGTGAGGGATGTGCCAGGGGTGCTCTCCCTGCTCTGTTGTCTCCCAGCAGGTGCAGAGCACCCTCCTCTCTGCCCACTGCAGAGGTGCATCCTGGTGCAGGACTGGGGACTATCCCCGTGGATTTGGCTGTTCCACTGGCATGGAACAGAGATCTCATCAGCTGTCCCTGGTGGGCACCTTCTTTTAAAAAGTTTGCCACAGGGGATTCAAAAAATAAAGGTTTTTTTTTAGGTCAAGCTGGGAAAACACAAATTGACTTGTCCTTTCTACTCTGCTTTAGTTTTGAAGGCAGGTACTGATTAACATGCAGAAAATACCATGGATGGCTGGCCATTATTTCTAATGATTGTTTTTCCCATATTATCCAGCTGGGCTATTTTTCAAAACACATTTGTCCTGTTGCTGCTTCTTTTAGCAGAGAAGTCCATTAAAGTCCTGCCAGTGTGGGTAGGTGCTGCAGCCTATTAATCCAATTTATTGTGTCCCAATGTCAATCACTGGAATGTTACTGGACAATGCTCAATTCTCAATTAAGTGGAATGCATGCCAAATCCTGATATACTGGGGAATAAATTTAGCAATGGGGAGCACTCTGTTCAGAGGAAAACCCAGACTTTTGCAGTCCTAGAGATGCCATTTGAAGTTAACAACTTCCATCAGTGTCTGAGGAGCAGTCAAGGACTGTGATTGTTCAAAGAGTTGCAGCTAATTAAAACTATCACAAAGAAAACCAGCGAGAGAAAAAAAAATACTCCTTTGTTTTGAACAGGTCTTACATGTATAATTCCATTTGTAATTAAGATTTGTATTGGTTGTCAAAGGGCACTGTTGAAGTCTAAGCTATAAACAAAGCCTTTGTCTTCTTATTTCTTTGCAGCTTGTAGAAAGTTTATCTTTCATTTGTTTCACATTTCATTATTTAAAACAACATGAAACATATTTTTACATTTTGGAAAGCTGATGAACAAATGTGAACATAAATATTTATTTTTAATTTAGGTGTTGTAGGCTGCTTTCCTCTTCAAAATGTGCCAATCTCCCTTAAAGTATCAACATCAAATATTTAAGAGCATGTTTATTTCTGTTCCACTTCGAAACACTTTTGGACAGCACTCAAACTTGCAAAGTAGGGTTAGAGCTGGTAGACAAAGGAGCCAAGAAGGAGTAAAATTCTGTCTTTCATCTGCCTGGCGAACTTGGGGAAATGCTACAAGGCTTTGGCACTGATGACACTTGGTACTTTTTGATACTTAGCGTACAGTGGTACCATAAGTATCCAGCAGGATGGAGTAGCACAGGGATTCCATGAGCCCTGTGGGGCCCCTCCAGCTCCAAATGTGTGCTCTGGGATCTCCTCGGCCAAGGTAAGTTCTGCCTCGCAGCAGAGGGCACATCTCAGGCTTTCCTGCTGCCCAGTTCCCACCCAGGGCACCGTGCACAGGGGAATGACCCCCTGAGCACACAAACACCATTGTTCCAGTGTCAGGGGACATGGAATTTGCTGAGGAACCTCCCAAGGGCACTGCCAGCAAGAGCCACGGTGGAGGAAGGACGAGCAAGCAAAGGGGCTCCATGGAAGCTGTGCAGAACACGGTGCTGCAAGCTCAGCCAGGTCCCAGGGCAATGTTCTGCTCTGGAGTGGAGGTGCTGTGGGCACCCAGTGCACCAGCAGCTTTCCTTTCTGGTTTCTGTTTTTTTTTTAAAATCTTCCTTTCCCTCACTGTTTAAACAGTGAAAAAGTTCCCTGAGAGGGGGACTTGAAGGAAAAGGGCGACACTGATGTGGAGAGTCGAGGAGGTCCAACTCCACAGTCCCAGGGCACAGTCCAGCTGCTCCCAGGGAGGCTGAAATGGGCAGAGGGTTTTGGGGGTTTTTTTGTGCAATTACCTGCCTGCATTTCTCTCCACAGGAGCACAGCAATTGCACCTATTTCAGGAGTGCTTGTCCTTTCACTGTGCTGAGCATCAGTTTAGCACTAAGGATTTCCAAGAAGTGGCCTTTGCCTGTAATTTTTCCTCGGAGGCCCGTTCTTCAGAATAATCCACCTTGCCATAAAGAGCTGTTCTTGCTATTCCCACCTTGTGCTCCCTGATCTCCAAATTCACTCCATTAGCTTTTGTAATGCACACAAAAATACAACAGCCTTGAGTGGCTTCCCAGCCCTTTCAGTGCCCTTTCCACGACACCCTGAGCCGCCCCCTGGAGCGGGTTTTTGGGGGACCCACGGGTGTTTCACCCCATGGGGACACCTCAAGGAGGAGGCTGCGGCTGATGGAAATGCCACAGCTGCCCCTGGCTGTGCCCTCCTTGCTGTTTGCACCCCTCTGGAAGCTGCAGGCAGCTCTACCACGTCCCCCCACCCTTCCCAGTTGTCACGAAACGGAGCGATGCATATTTAGTTCAATTAATTCCCTCCCCCAAACCAGCCCCTCCAGCTCCTTAATCATTTACTGACTGCTTAACAAATGCATTTGGATGGAGAGGCACTAATGCTAGAGACAGCAAGACTTTTCAAAGGGAAATAAAAGCTTTGTGGAGACAAGACACAAACCTGCCAATCTTGTACCCTTCACTTGGATGTGGTGTTTTTGTTTTTGTTTTGTTTTGTTTTTTTTCCAACAGAAAATCCACGCTAAAATATTTATCAGCCTGTAAAAAGATCATCATTGAATTTTTCTTGCAATTAGGGAAACACAAACAGTTAAAATAGAATAAAATATGTGCTTCATCTGAAATGTTACTCTTCTTGCTGTCAAAGAAGTAACAACAGGATAATTATTTTATTTGAACTAAAAATTGAAAATGAAGGTCTAGCTTTTTAGAAAATGGAAATCAGACTTTAAAACTCAAAGGGGAAGGGAAATAAACGTATTTTCAGGACTGAAAAAAAATTGTTCGAGGAAAACTCATCCATATGGACGTTAAAATACGCACAATAATTCCAAAGAGGCAATAAAATGTGACCCAGATTTTATATTTAGTGTTTCCTGTTTGGAACTTGTCAGGAAAAAGTAAAGGGCTTTAGAGGGCATAAAAACATGGTCAAGAAGAACCACAGGAGAGTCTTTTTTTTTCATTCTGTACAAAGGGGTATTGGTGACCCAAAATTAGGGGATAAATACTCAGCTGGAAAGGACTTCACTACTCCTTCAGACCATCTGTTCTCTGTTACAGACAACCCACATTCTTTAATCCCCTTGGAAAAATTTATGGAGCCCCATTGCCAACGAAGGGAGCTCATCTGCCATCCCTCCTCCCTCCATCTTTTCTCAGCCCCTTGACCAAGGACATCCTTCCAGAGTTGGTTCCAATCCTCTGATGTACAACCTAAATTTATCTGGGTTATTTACAACCCTGTGTAATTTATGTCCAGTTGGTTTGGGTGCAGCACTGTCCTTCAGCTGAAATGTCTCTGGGACTGTTTATCTTCCTAAAGACTTTGAAAGAGCAACAGCACAGGCCCCTCTTTTGGCAGGCAAAACATGTGGAGCTTTCTCAAGTCCCTTCCTGCAGTACAGTTCTCCTTCCCCCTGACCATCACAGTAGTGCCTGGTCCAGTTTTGAGCTTGAGGAAATGCCAACCTTTAATAATAGGACTTGCCTCCACTTTTGGGTGGAAACAAGAATCCCCCTTTTGTTTCTCCTGCACAGCATCCTGGAATATAATCTGGTCATAAATCTGATAACCAGTAATTGCAGTTTGGCTTGCTAACAGATTGTTTTATAAAGGGTTTGCCAAGAGACACAGCCTAGCAGAATGCAGGTTCCTATCTGCCACTGTTTAGTCATCTGGGAAATTCCAGTTATCTCCCAGGCTACATCCTTGGGATGCACAGAGTACCAGAGGGAAGATGCAACCTTTAAAAGCAGAAGGGGAAAAGCTAATGGATACTACAGAGACAGGAGTCTACCACAGCTTCATTCGTCCTGGCAACCGAAAACTGATGCTCCAAGGGGAAGATGCAAGAATCACTTAATCAAGAAGCAAAGACAGTTCTTTGCATGGGTCCTGAAAGATTGGCCAGCCCTGAGAGAAGGACCCAACACAGTTTAGGGTATGCAATTTAAGGTGTACAAACTTTAGGTGCAAGGACAGGCCATATTTCCCAATCTTTACGGAAAGACAGCAGATGGTTTAAAATGCAAACTTTGAGACAGGCCTCCAGCCCTTCTCAACTTTGCAAAGACTGTAAAATGAAGGAACTGAAATCCTTTTGATAATGAATTCATTTCAAATAAACTAAATGCTTAGATGTGTTAGTTCCTCTGTTTTCACAAAGGTCTGGAGACCCTTTAAACATTTTTCATCTGTCCCTATTTAACAGAGATATTGAAGCTGTTTGGATCGTTCATTTCTTGGGTTGTATTTTGGAGCAGAAGCTCAAAATCTACGTAATAACAGAGAAAAGGCAAAAGTGATACCTGTCTAACGTGTTAATGCTCATTGTTGTGATAACCTGCTTCAGAAATCCAGGTGAACAAGATGCATTCTCATAAATATATTATTTCATAAGTGTTTCTAGTGCCGGGTGGACAAATGTTGACTGGGCAAGAAGAAAGTGGGGCACATTGGTGTCCATGTGTTCCAAACAACTTGGAGCCACAGAGGAACCTGCTGGAGAAGAGACAGAAGCCTCTGCTCCTTGCTGATCTGGAGGCAGGAAACTGCCTGGAGACAAAGCAGCAAGTGAAGCTTGAAAAGCTTCTGCAGTTTTTCCCTGGTGGTCAAGTGGAGCTGAAGCACCAGGGTTATAAGAAAGAAGCTTCTGCAACATGTCACTTTGTTGACCTGGAAGATGATGCAGCTTCTTACAGGACTCATCAGAAGGCAGATATAATGATCTTAGGCTCTTGAGGCAATACTTGCATCCACTTGCCAGCAACAAAGTTGTAAGCCCTGAGCAGAATGTTTGCTGCTTAAACTTGCTCAGAAATGGGTCTTTGAAAAGTGCATCACTGTATGGATCTTTGGTATCTTGGGAAATCTGTATGTGCTTTCTTCCTCCTGAGATTCATTTCTAAATCCAGGGCAACGAACCAGCAACACACACACACCCCCCCCAAAATCATGTTTATTCTTTCCACTCTCTACTACACTTATTTTCCATCAGAAGTCTTTGGAGCCTGCTATAAATCTGTCCAATGCTCCATTCTTTCTGATATAAGGCAAAATCTTTTTAGTGTTTTTTTTTTAAAACCCTGCTGTGAAACACGAAGGTTTTAACATTAAAGTTGTCACACTCTCAAGTCAGAAGAGGGAAAAAAAAGGGCAGAAGGGTGTTTATAGATGCCCAGCCAAAATCCAAACCTGGTCCACGTACAGAGCCAGCAAAAGATGCACAAAAAGGCTCTGTGCTTTTATTATGGAAGATGCTTCTCAGAGCAAAGCACAATTTCGGGTGGTGGGACACCCAGTGGAGAATTGTCCCCTCAGCTGGGGCAGCTTCTCCGAATATGTCCACAAAGAAGGGCAAGCCCATTCAATTAGTCCAGGCTAGAATTTGTTTGGCACTGTGCCTAAAAATACCAACTATCACTGGCAGAGAACATTTCCACTCGACAGACAAACTTTATGTTTGCCAAATCTTCTCCTGCTAACTTGCTCTTTGGGTAACCCCCCACCCATCACCTCTTCCCTTTCTGCCCTGCCAAAATACAACACTGAATAAAACCACGGGGCAGTTTGCTGGCAGAGGACACGATCTGACCACGTGCAATGCTGCTCTTAGTGACAAATCCTTAATTATGACAACGTGGGCACAGGAACCAGCAGTGTGGCTGCTGATGTGTGCCTGCAGCTCTGAAACCCCCGAGGTTGCCCGGCCTCCCTGCCCTGCTGCTGGCACGTCCCAGAGGAGGACATGGGGTGATGCACTTTGGTGACAGCTCAGCTCCACTCTGCCATGCCTCAGAGGGCCCAAGGGTGCCCTGGGTGGGAAGGCAGGGCAGCAATGTCACAGGTTTCTGGAGCTGAGTTTTAGTAGAAGGAGGCACTATCCAGGATGGTCTCTGTTAGAAGCTGCCAGAAGCTTCTCCTGTCCTGTGGAGCCAAGGACAGGCAGGGCCAGGAGGGACCTCCTGCTGGTGGACAGAGTTGAGCCAATTAGGAATCCCAGTCACAGCTCTGGGATAACATAATTAAGAATTTAGGAGTGTGGGGCAGTTGGGAATTCCAGCCAAGAGAGAACAACACAGAGACCAACGTTGGAGCAGGAAGAGGAGAAGGAGGGACCCCATGNAGGGACCCCAGGGGAGCAGGGGAAGGACTCAGAGCTGTGGCCCCCCTGCAGCCCGTGGGCAGGACCGTGGGGGAGCAGGTTGTGCCCCTGCAGCCCACGGAGCCCATCGGGGGGCAGAGACCCGACTGCCCCCCATGGAGTGACCCCCAGGACAAGAGCAATGGCAGCAACAACAACCACATGCAAAACCCCCATTCCCTGCTCCCTGGAACTGCTGGAGGGAGGGAGGAGTGGGAGGAGAAAGGTGTTCTTAAGACTGATTTATTTCTTACTTTTTAGTTTTATTACTTTTAGCTTAAGTTCTTCTCTTGTTAGTAATAAATTTAAGTATTTAGCCACTCTGAGTTTGTTTTGCCATTATCTCTCAGCTGTTTTTTTGCCTTTTCTCCTTTTCCTTCCCCTCTGGGAAAGGGGGGATCTGGAGGTTTGGATGGACACCGGGTGAAAACCAACACAAGCAAGGAGGAGGCTGGACCTACAGGACAGCACAGGGCTTTACTTATAAAAACCCAACTGTGAACCATCTCCCCAAACCAGAAAATGGAATTAAAGAAAGGGCTGCAGTGAACTAAATTCACCAAACAGGGAACCAAGTCGTGTATGTGAAGAAAACTCCAGGTACCAGCCATGCCGTGCAGTGGGGCTTTCCCCTGGGCTCCCCCAGGAACAAGAGGCACACAGACAGATGACTTGCCACCAAAGACCAGCACTCCTTTCACATGCTGGCACACCTGGCCAGAGACCTGGACCTGCCATCCCCTTAAGGTGACCCTTGGTTTCCCTGTCAGGCTGCGGTGGGGATGAGTTCAGCTTGGCTGTCTCACCAGGACAGAGTCTTGGAATCATTTAGGTTGGAAAAGACCTTGAAGATGGAGTCTGACCAGTGTCCCAGCAGTGACAAGTGCACCACTAAATCAATCCCTAAGCTCCACATCTACACGTCTTTAAAATACCTCCAGGGATGGTGACTCAGCCACTTTCCTGGGCAGCCTGTTCCAATGCTTGACAACCCTTTCCATGGAGAAATTTTTCCTAATATCCAACCTAATCCTCCCCTGGTGCAGCTTGAGGCCACTTCCTCTTGCCTTAGCACATGGGAGGAGAGACAGCACAGTGAGCCCCTGGGCCTGACTCCTCCAGGAATCACCAGGGCTGGAGATGTGCTGAGGGTCTTTCATGCTCCAGTCAGCTGCTTGCTGGAGGCACGGAGCCAAATGGAACAGAAACCCAGGCTTAGGTGGCTCCAAATACTCTTATCTTGGTGAAACAACCTCTCTGAGCTAGAATCTGCTTTTAGGTGCAGCTCTGCAGAAATGAAGCCACTGGGCTCTTTGGAAGTGCTCAGTCTCAAAAACACCCTCACCTGCCCTACTTCTTCCCCCCAGACTCCCAAAGGAAGTCATTTATTGATGACTTTCCAGAAGTGCCAGAGAAGGGCAAGGACAGAATGTTTAACACACAAACCAGGGTTTGTAGGCACGGAGCTGTATTGTGAGACTGCAGTAGCTGTGGCAGAAAGGAAATAAAATGCCTTTAACCTTCAAAGTCCTCGTGCCAGATGGATCTAGAATTAAAACGTTTGCACAACAAATAAAACAATTGAAGGTTGCTCTGTTTTTAGGTGGCTACTTATTCACACAAAAAGTTAATGAGATGTTTTGGCTGAAATGTGAAATGATACTTCCATAAAGCTCTTCCAAAAATCTAAATTTAGGGTTGATTGTTACAATGCCACAGATGCTGCAGACGGTTAAGGGACCCTTTCATGTTGTTTTATCATTATTTATTAATATCTTTTTAAAAAAGGAGAAAACAATAGAATTTAGCCAGTTTCTATGTATCTCTGCCTCTATTCAGCTTTCATTCATATTAAGCAGAACCTTGTTCTACAAGTAATCAGCATCACTGACTTTTAGAAACTAAATTGAATAACCTTTCCTTTTTTTCTCTGTCATGAGAAAAGACTTAAAATTGTATTTACAGAAATTTAACTTAATGAACTTTTGCCAGTCTTAACTCTGTACTGGTGAAGAGTCCTTTTTATTGTGGGATAAGAAGTTTTGAAACAAGTTCCACTTTAATGTGGCATCTGAATTGAAGGCACAGAAGTTATTTGCTGCCCTGAGGACCAAATTTGGTCTCAGCAACAGTGCAAGACAATATTGCCCTGACAAGGCTGACTGTACCAGCAGTAACTGAGTGGGCCTGAGAGGGAGGACTAAGAGGAGAAACTAAAGAGTGCAGAGGGACAGTTGTGCTTTCCATCCCCTACTACTCAATGGGACAAAATCAGAATGGGCCCAGGACTTCCTGACGGTAGTGAATGCCTCTCCCAGGAACTGAAGGGAAAAATGAGGGGTGTTCTCCAAGGCAGGACTGCTGTGCATTGCTCCTTACAAGAGCATGGGCAAAGGTAGCCCAGCCTGACTGAAAATGCCCCATTTCTCACTGAATCACAGGTTTGGGTTGGAAGGGACCTTCAAGATTATCTCATTCCATCCCCCTGCCATGAACAGGAACACCTTTGCCTACGTTGTGTTTTAATATCCTAACTTGCTTGATATTAAGAAGTTAAAATCATCAAAAGTTTCAACCATCAATTTTAATTTGATGATTGAAAGATCAACCATCACTCTTAGCAAGCTCATCTCTCTGACCTACAGGTTCCACTTTAAAAAACCCCATTTGATGGGACAGTTTTGACCAGGCTGTAAAAGCAGGAAGAACTTACCCTCAGGAAGTGGGCTTTCTGAAATCACTGCTTCAGGATGGTAGAATCCAATTAAACACTGTTAAGCCTCAAGGCTGATCTTTAAAACCCCAAGAACCACAGTCAAAGGAAAACCTGGCACTTACCCACTTCAGCCAAAGTCTTGATACACGACTCCACCGAGGCTTTCTGTGTTGGGTTTGGCCAGGTACAGTTGTAAATTCTGAAAGCAGACTGCAGCAGCTGGATAAAAACAGGCTGGTGGGTCTGAAAACAGAAAGGTGAACATGGAATGTCATCCTTAAGGATCTCCTCACAACCGCCCTAGGGTTTGACACAACATAAACTCAAGGGGTTTGAACTTGTAGGCTGAAGTCACAGCTCCATTAAACTCTCTTTGAAGCTCAGGCCTGGCCAAGAACAGAAATCAATGCAGCACCTCTAAAAAGGTGCAATTTTCCCTCAGAATGACACCAGTATCTCACAAACACAAGTCCTCCCAGTCCTGTCACAGGACACAGCACTTTTCTCACACAAATGCAAACACAGGCCATTATTCTGCAAGGAAACCCCCCCAGAATGAATTCACAAGAGCCAGATGTAAACCTGACCACCCTCAGCTGTCTACTGGTTCAGAGGTGTGATTAAAATTAAGTGTAAAAGGAGGAATTAAACTGCTCGTCAGTGGCACGAGAGGGGACAGAGACATTAAAGGAGGATGGAAAGACACAGCATTCCAATGCAGGGAGCAGAAGGGATCTCGTTAACGCTCTGAACAACACATTTGTCTGTGTCTCTTTTCCTTACCTGGAGGCTGGTGCTGTTGTCTGAGAATGGTGAATTGAAGAAGCCACTCACAATGTTCATTACAGGCTCAGTGACATATTTCTCCAGAGATGTGTCTGCGTGTTTACGATCCGTGGTTGTGTTACAAACCTGCAGGGAAGAAGGAGGAAGCAAGGAGATACAGTTCTTTTCAATAAGCAAGCTTTATCATTTTGTATTTATTGCAACACATCTGATGTTTCTTCTTAAGAAAAACCAAATTATTTTAAACAATAAGCAATTCAGAGATTGCTGTCTTCAAGTTCAGGTTGTATTTGTGATAGCTTATCTTTCTTCATGGAGGTTCACGGTGTCTTCTGAATACCCTTCTCTTCTGAATTAGCTCATAATTTTGGCTGTTTATTTCTTCCCACTCCATGCAGAAAAGATCCCCCTAAATCAGCACACTGCATGCCACTTACACGTTTAGACAGATCCAAGGAGAAAATGGACCTTTCCTCCCATTGTGGGGCTGGTTGGAAGATGCTTTAGAGACAGATGAGACATAAACAACGGAGGTTAGAAAGATGCCATGTGAAGTTTAACTTCTCTTGACAATTAGCACCACAATTGGGTGGCAAAGGTGAAGCTCATTGGCAGGAAAGAGATTTAAACCCAGGGAAAGAAAGGAAAGAGCACAGTCAATACAACAGCCTTTAGGATTGCACTGCAAGACAGGCAGCATTACTTAGCGAAGCCACACGGGGAAAATACAAAAGCCAAGCTGAAACAATGAAAGAAGGGAATGGATGGTACCAGGACAACTCTGGAGCACAGAAGGATGATTAAATGGTGGGAGGATGTGGGAAGATTTGTACAAAAGATTCCTGAAGACTCCCTTTGGTGCAACACTAAAAGTTTGTTGCTACATAAAGATGTCATACATAAAGAAAGCAAAAAATTACTGGGGTGGATTGCATCCTTCAGAATTTCCTTTCTTTCTTTGCAACCCTGGTGAACATCCACACAGGGTCATGTTGACTTTGCACATGTCAGTGCACACAGTACTGACAGGAGTCTACACAGAGGCAAACAGTGAGAAAGGCAAGACTGGACAAACAAGGAGCACAGGCTGTGGTCATCCTGCATCTTCAACAGCCTTTAAATAAGCAGTTCTAGGCATGTTTAACAAGAAATGAAGGCAAATTTGTTTTCCCTTTCACCACCACAAGCCAGAGACGACTGCAATGTTCTAGAAGACCCATGCCAAAGCAGAATTTATTCTGTGTACAGACTCCTTTCCTTCACCACGTGTGCACTCTGTGCATTTGACACGCTCTGAGTACACACTGACCACTGCACTGCCTGAGGGCTGGGCAACTCAAGTGCACAGAAGCTGAGTGAGTGGCTTCAGGTCACAAGGAAAAGTTGGTGGCAGAAGCAGAAAGACAATCCACAGCACCAAAACCTCACACAGGGCAAAGATTCCCTCTAATTACACACTGACACTTGGACGCTGCAAGGCAGGAGTCTAACATACAAGCCCTGTCACATGGGAGGCAGAGGAACAGCCAAAGAGAACTCCAGGCTGAGAGAAAAGAGGCACCTTGAGGAGCTTTGCTTGTCTAAAATGTGCCAGGTAAGTCAGGTCTTCATGTACTGCATTTTTATCACCCCAGGAAAGGGAAGGTTTTGGTCAGAGAAGCAACAGTGGCTAAACTGAAAGAGCAAATCCTGCAGCCCTCTGGTTTTGAGAAAACACTGCCAGCACCCCAAGTCCTCACAAAGGTGAATGATTCAGTCAACAATCAAAACTTGTTTCAGCAACAAAAAGAGATCATACAACAAAAAAAATTTCATTTAAGTTCTTCTGCTTTAATGAATCTGCACACCAGTTTTGGCTGGGACCAGTAGCTCTGAGGCTCAGCACTTGCAACCCCAATGGGCAGACAGGGAGAGGTGCAGTGGTGAATTCAGAAATCACACCAAAACTAAATTCCAAAACACTTCTAAGCCTTCCCCTTCAGTTGCCTGAAAAGCATGTGTGGGGATGCCACTCTGCTCCAGCACTGGCCTGAAAAATTTGGAAATCCTCTCATTTGTTCTCATCCCTCTGCCCTTTGGGGACTGGAAGATCTTTCACCATGGAAGGAAAAAAAAATCAAAACACAAAAAAACACAAAAACAAACAAACAAAACACCCTGAAATGCATGAAAAGGAGATGAGGATTGAGAAAACAGTGTTAAAAACCCCGTAAGAGGCTTTGTGACCAAAACAGGGTGTGTGGGAAAGCTGGGCTGCTTTGGGCAAACCCAATTTACACACGAATCTGCCTCGTGCCTGCCTTGCAATGGATCACGTTGTGGAAAGCAAAGTGACAGCTGGAGGATAAATATTTCCTTCCTCAGTCCAGAAAGAGACTAAAAAAATCAGGTTTTTTATAGATATAGATGATATAGATAGATATAGATACAGATAAAAAACACGGGAAGGAATCCAACCTGAGGATCACACTCTCCATCTTTCACCTTAGTGCTCTCTAATATCAGGCTCAAAGCTCACAAACTCACCCATTGACAGGCATTTGTAGCAGCCAAAGGAAAGCATTTCCCCTTCCCCCATGCCAAAGCCTCCCTTTTAGCTCCCTGAAACACATCCCTTGTAGCTCCCTGGAACACAGAGCATCAAAGGGCTCTTTCTCTCCATGCTCTGGAAGCTGTTGTAGCATCTTTCATGAGCTGACAGCCTTCCAAGTGTCCTGATAGCTACACGAGGCTGAGGTATTTATCACACATGGGCTCTAGAACACCAAAACCTCAACAAATGTGCTCTATAGCCTGGAAAATATGGCTATCCAGGGGGACCTGGCTGGAGAGCAGGACAGGCCAGAGGACTCTGGACATGCTCTTTTAGTTCTTTTAGCCATTAGCCAGGAAATTAAGAGGGCTAATTAGGCATCTGCAGGGGGGCACAATAAAACTGCATCGGGCCACGGGGTGCCAACAGCACCTGCACACCAAATGCAGCATTAATAACACACCCTCAGTGGTCACCTCTGAGGACCTGGGGTCTCATTTCTCTTTGGAGAAGGGTTTGGGAAAGCAAGCCCAGTGCTCACAGCTCTGCATCATTTAGCACAGTGCAGTTTGTCTCCAGGCTCAGGAGGGGAAATGTGGACAGAGCCCTCTTTTGAAGTGGCTGTTTGCAGCTCAAGGGCACAGAAAAGTGGTCACGTTCAAGGGCTGGGGAGGAGGGATAGTCTGCTTGGAGCATCAGGGTCAGGACACCTCAGGAAAGGGCAACATAGAAAGGGAATTGAAGAGGGGAAAAAAAAACTTCTCTGGGTAAAATCAGCAAGGTTAAAAGTCAGAATACCCCTCCAAGGGTGTTTCTGATCTTAATTTTCAGTCGAGGTTGGTTTGTCCAGAAGGGCTTTCACTGTAAAACACAGCCACAGAGACAAGACAAACAGCAAGAAGGAAGGGTTTGCAGAGGACTAATTACTGCTGAAAATGGCTACCAGCCAAAAAA
>VXAU01005055.1:78228-170952 GCA_013399695.1 Formicarius rufipectus | reverse complement strand
AAAAAAAAAAAAAGAGGTTTTATTTCCTTTTCTCTCTATTCCTAAAGCTCAGCCAGAATACTGCCCACTCTCACTTTGCCACTTGGGTTACCAAGACCACAATTTCACAGCTCTTCATTAAACTACCAAGACTGAAACAATTCTACCAGCAAAGGCTTTAAACCCACCTCCAGTGGCTCCTCTCCCCCTTTGGTCTGGTTGTCCCCCACCTCTCCACTCTCATAATTGCTGCTCTTCTCAACCCACAACTCTGATTTTTCGACAGTCAGACGCAGCTGATCCAGATCAGCCTTGATTTGCTTGTAGTTGTCCACATCTTGGTTGGACACCAGCAACTGGACCTGGAAAGAGAGAAAATGCTGTCACAGCACCAGCACTGATGCCTGGGCAGTTTGCCTGCCAGTTCCTTTTCCAAGCCTCTCTTTTCAGGTGCTTTATGCAACCTTCTCTGTGGAACTGAAAGGTGGCACACACAGTCTTTTAGCCCCCATTCATCAAGAATCTTCAACAGAGCCAGGGACTGCAGTTGCCCAAAACAAGACAGTGGGGACATTCCCAACATTCCCCTCACCCCCTTTAATACACTGCAAAACCTTTTCAGCAGCTCTGATGCACTGATTGTGATCCCCGTGGTATTAAAGCAATGGTTACATGCTATTAAAGCATCTGCAGTTAGAAACAGCTCATCCTGCAGCATGGGACTTGGGAAGAAAAAAAAGGGGAGAAAAAGGATGATTTGACAAGGAAATCAGGGCATCCAATAAAAGTCAGAATGGCCAGCAACTTTATTGATCACTTCACTGAAAAATAACATATTTTAACACAGGCCAGAGCAGAAAAACTTGTTTGACTATAGCTGACAAACTGACTTTCAGGGTCATGTAATTTCTCCCCATCTGAGTGGTTGCCTCTTGCTAAGATTAATCTCATTTTTGCCTTTTTTTTTTTTTTGTACTGCTTGAGTTATCTGGGTTTTTTATTTGTAGCTCTTGATTTACGTGACCCACACATTTTCTTTCTTTATAAAGCTCTCTGTTCTACCGAGATTATTAATGAAGATAATATTCCAAAAGACTAATAACAACCTTTGCAGTAAATCAATAAACACTATTAAGAGATCACACTTATGTAAAAGATTAAGGTCACATGGCAAACAAGAACATCGATAGGGATGTTTTTTAAAAGCAAAAAAAACAAACCAACACTACATGCAGGCAAATATTCACTGTTGTGTAACACAAAGTTTTCACCAGCATCTCTCCTGGCTTGGCACAACCTTGTTATTTTACAGAATTTCTGAATGCTGCCCATCTGCAGACGTTCATATCCCATGCTCCCTGCAGGTCTTTTTTGTTTCTTTCTCAATTAGCCTTTTCCATCCTTTATGGAAACACATGAAGCAACTAAGTCAGTCCTCGCTCACCTGGGAAGAGCAGCTATTTATGCACCTCCCCAGCCTCTCTGGTGGGGAGCCCATTATGCTCCACAACAAAAACATTACACAAAAGCTTTGCAGGCCCTTATCACTCCTCTGTTTTTATTAACAAGAGAGACCTCCCCGCCTTACATAAGGATGAGAGAAGAGGCTATCACGCTCCCGAAATAAGCATCAGATGGTCTTATCAACATATGTTCTAAAGGGGTTACGTAAGAGAGATGCCTCTGTCACCCAGCCCCATGACATCAGCTCTTCCAGTCCTAATCCAGCGACACATGGAGCCTGCACATGCCAAGGGGAAGGATCAGAGCTCTGGGACTGCCCTCCTGGTATTTGGGCATGGCTTTAGTAGGCAGTGCAAAAATAAATAAAAATAAAATAAAATAAAAAAAAAAAAGGCCCTGAATTAGAGCTAGAAACAGTACATGAATCACTGAAGGGCTTGTTACCCAGCCCAGGCAGCCTTGGAGACTCTGCCAACACCTGCACCTTTAGAGCTGAACGTGAGACTGATGCTCACCACAGACCTGCAGCGTCCCTAAAGGATGCAGTGCCAGAAGAAACTCCTTCTGGGTGCACCACCCAATAGACACTGACACACATGGTCCAAGAAAGCTCCTGATAGCAGAGCTCTGAGGAAATAAAGACACCCTCGTGCAGAAAACAGCAGCTTAAGGTGGGAAAGCTGCCTTGGGAAAGGCTCCCTGCATCCAGGCTCCTGGAATAACACCAGCCATACCTGTTTAAATGCCTGCAGAACTTCTGCTCTCTGGCTGAAGTGCTTAAAGAGCAGGTGCAGAGCACCGGAGAGCAAGGGAGGGTAGTCGTGCATGATGAGGTGGATGAGGACCCGTAAGAAAGTTCTGCCCCCTTCATCATCCAGCTGAACGGCATTCTTCTCCTTTCTGCAGCAGCAACGAGGAGGGAAAGGACCAGGGAAGGAGAAGAAGTCAGAGAAAAATCAAAGCTCTTGACATAAATATGCCTGTACACTTGACAGAGCTCTTAAAATCAAATCAAGTCTGCTGCAGGAAGGAAACGGTAAATATCACTTTGCCATGTTTTATAAGGACTCCAATCCTGCAATTATGTGCTGTTGCAGCAATCTTGCAGCAGAATGGACACTATGGGATGCAAGGGAGTGTATATGAAATGTGTCAAGTATTGTGACTAAATTTATGTTTCAGATAAACTGTGCCAAACTCATCCCCAATTGAAATTAAATGAAGTAAACTGCATTCCACAAGAGATTAATTTGACCCTTTTCACTCCTTCCCTTTACAGCTGCTATTCAAATTTCATTTAAGAAAAAAATAAGATCAAAAATAGCAAGAATTGCCAAAAGCATCGTATTTCTGGAATCATATTCATAACGTGGAAGGGCAGAAAGCAGATTTGCACTTAACATATCAAAGCAGAAGAAATGTTTCCAAGAAACCATTCGGTCTCCCTGTTCCTTTTAAAGATGCAGATGCCAAAGGCTGTGTGTGGTTTTACATTGGGGGAGTTCAGGCAGAGGACTTGGAGGCATTGCTTGTGCTGGGAACGAGGATTGGGAATGCAAAAGAGACTGGGAGAGGAGAGATCACAGTGCTCATGTTGCAGATCCTTCTCCCTAGCTCCAAGAAAACCTTTAAAGTCTACTGTCTTGTCTAAATGGAATTCATTTTTACTGGTATAATTATAATTATACCCATAAAATTAAACCAATATAGTGATAATGGTAATAACTCTCCAGTGTGTTTTCCATGCCTTTTTTTTTTTTTTAATACTGTTCACAGCATAGTTGAAATCTCCTCCAAAACTCTGCAAGCATAACTTGTGATCTACAGGCCTCTGGTGGTCCAGAAGATCATGGCAAGTGGTCCACTCCTCATTTGAGGAGTCATCGGAAAGAGATTGACACAATTTTCTCCATGGGTTCAAACAGAAAGTGCAATTACAACAGGTCTGAGAGAAACACTGAGGGTCAACAGAAATTTACTGATCCAGGAGATTTGGGGCTACAGCCAGAAGGTACTAGAAGAAAGAGCCTTCCTTTAAGAGCAGCCATATAAGGCATTGTAAGGTAAAGAAATAATTGCTGTGTTTTGGCCCAATACTCCATTCTCCAGTTGCCCCTGGGAAGATGGCAAAAAACTTTCCACCAGCTCTCTTACAACTAAAAGGGTGGCCATTTCCAATCCCAAAGCCATCCGGACCAGCAGGGCTGTGTCCCTGCTTGAAATGTAGGTCTTCTCTGGCACATTTCTGTCTATGTATAGGGTATGCAATGACAAGCAGCCAAAGGGAGGGAAAGGGCTGGGAAAACAAGCACAGAATAAACAGAGACTGTCCATGAGAAGAATCAATGTGAACAGACAGACATATCCACACAGAGGTAAAACTCCAGAGAATGTACCTGCCAGCAAACATGGTTTCAGCCTGGGCTGCAATTTCATCAATGTCAGGAACGATTGCTGGGGGAGGAAAAAAAAAAATCACAATAAAAATTTAAAAAGGCAAAAGAGAAAGCCAGTGATCACTGTTTAATCTGCACAGCCAAGTGGAACTCTGTTCCCCTGTAGAGCAGATGGCATCGAGTAAAGATCTAACCAGTCGTTCCTCAACTAGGCAACATCTGCTGTCTGCATGAGCAGCAGGGAGGAAACAGGACACAAGGCAGGGTTAAGTTCTGTTTTCTGACTGAGGAAGGGCCAAATTGCAGAGGTGAACCAAAGCCACACAGTGCTAAGAGCTGTACCAACCACCAGGAGTGACCCACTAATGACAGATTATTAGACCTTCTCCATTTTTGTGTCAGATAAGCCAACCCCTCCAAAGCACGTAAGTGAACTTCAAAATATTTATTCTAACCCAAAATTACCACACTGGCTTTTTCCTTTAGAATAGCATTAATATAACTTCCTACCCTTTATTACATATGTGCCCACCTCCAATCAGAGCAATCCCCCCCTACTTGCAGGTGTTCACACAGACCTTTTGCACTTCCAGGAGCATGGGAAGGCTCACTGAAAAGCCACTCCATTCCTGTACCACAGTCACCTCCCTCAAATCTGTCCTCACCCAACCCCAAACACTCTTCAAGATCTACCCTCCGCTCCATTTGTCATTGTGCAGTGCTTTGGGAAGAGCACAAATAAAGGAACAAAATGCCACCAAAAAAAAAATAAATCTTATTTTTGTGGAATCCCTTAAAATTTTCCTTTTACAACAAGCTTTTCAGCTTCAAGCAGCACGTGTCTTCCTGGTGTAATTAAACTTGTTCGCAGCCTGATTCTACACAGAATTGTTTTGCATTGAAACACAGCAGCAACAATTACCTGAGGCAGTCCCTGGTGGGTCGGGTGGGGATGCTGGAGAGCAATCCACGTTTTCATTGCTTTCCCCAAACTCTCTCTTGTAGATGGACAGCATGTAGGATATCCTATAGTCCAGTCTAACACTGAGAATAAACTACAAGGAGAAAACAAAAAGCTTTAAATAAGACTTTTCTTCTGCCATTTGATAAGGTCAGGAAGGATTTTCCTGTGGGGGATTCATCGTTATCTTAGGTTGATTATTAAGTCAATTATTTAAAGTAAATATGTCCACTATAAAAAATTGACCCATTACATTCATCTATGACTGTAATATTTTGAATAGGAATAGTCATGGTTTTCTATGACTTCTTTCTTCACTGCAGCCATCCTGAGCCATGTAGAACTCTGCCCTGTTGGCTGCAGAACCCTGAGGAGCAGACACCAATTGTCCTCTCTGCCTTCCACCCAGATCTGCATCCAGACCCACCCTGACACCAATTATTCCACATTTCAGCACCCCATGAGGATAAGAAGTGGAGTGGGGCAGAGAGCAAAGAGAGGCTCAAGGCTCCCAGATTCCTCACAGGTGCCCTTTATGTTCCTGGAAAGCCATAGAGGAAAAATCCGAATTCAGAGATGGATTTGCTGCTTTTATACTGGAATTCAAACACCCAGGATGGAAACACCAGTGCCAATTTAAGGACCAATTAAACATCCAGCACGTGGAGAACTGCCTGCCCATGGAATTGCAGCCTTTCCCACAGGGAATGCAAGCACACCAGCCAACAGCTTTAGGATCATTTAACATATTTTACAACCAGTGGGGTTGAAAACACACGTTTAGTTCCCAAGACCAAGGTGACAGGTCATCTGAAAGGTGACAAATGGTGACACACCTGTTTCTTTGGTCTATAACTGAAGTCAAAGATATTTCCCAGACCCACTGCTAGAGAAATTGTTTCTTTTCCATCAGCAAGCTCTCCTATAATTGTACAATTTAGACTTTTAAAAACAAGAATTTCCAAGTGCACATATAGTCAGCTAAGTCTCTCAGGCCATCTGTTTAATTCTGGCTGAGGGCAGAAAGGAAACAAAAAAAAAAGCCTTTACTTAAAGCAATAGGAGGATGTATTGAGAATTGAATTACTATAAACTGAAATATTTCTTAGAATAGCTTTAATCACCATTGTACAAGCTGTGCAGGATAATACAATAAATCTGAAATATTCTTATTTTAATAACACACTAATGGAAGGTAACATGATTTAAATTAATCCATTGTATATTAAATGAAACTAAACTGTATTGTATTTCTTGTGAACTAGGATCATGTATAGGCACTTATACATATGAAAATTTGCTAATCTGCACTAATTTGACCACGTGACTAACCAACAAATCACAAATTAATAAATTAGGATTAAATGCTCTCCAATCCTGGGTGCTCTTGCACTGCATGTGCTGTGGAAAAGAAAAGAATGAGACAAAATGTGATTCTCTCAGGGAATTCACCCTCCTGGGCAGTGACCAGCCAAGAAAGACAGTTTGGGGAGAAATTCAGTCAGAAAAACAAATGAAATGAGAGGCAAAAGGCATGAAAGGTATTATTTAGGAGATACAGTTTCATGACACTCTGTCCTTCACCATCAGTTTTAGACTAAAGGAACCAAAGGCGGCAGTATTGAAGCTACTCTAACAACTGAGAGCCTTTGAGATGACAACTCATCAGAGTCATCTAAATCACTTATGAGAAGTCAGAACCAACAGATCCTCCAGAATTTACTGAAAACACCAAAACATCCCTCCAGGTCACAAGTAAGGAGCTACACAAGGCAGAATGTGGGATCTGAGAGGGAGCAAACGTGGGCTGTTCCCACAGAGGAGTCCTCCTCCTCACCCCAAAGAGTGTGAACAGCCCAGGGAACAGTCAGAGCAGGGAACAGAACCTGCCACTGTGTGGACAAGTGAAGAGCCACGAGGTGAGTGCTCAGCAAGCTTCCCAATCCCCCATCACCTGCAGGATCTCGATGATTTTCAGTTTGGTGTCCATCACTATGACATCCTCACTGTCTGCAGGGCTTGCTGGCTTGCTGGGGTGGATGCTCGGCTGGAGGTCAGGGGTACTGATGGGAAACACAGAGCCCCTGCTCAGCACCATCTGCGTCATCATCTCTCCTACACCGTGGATGGTCCTCATCACGTTGTTTCCTGTGTGTTAAACAGAAGCACATTCATAATTGCCATGAGGAAAGTTTGTTTACAAAGCTGCGTATTCTTGAATAAGAACTCCTCAATTCCTCATCAAACTCTGGAGAAGGGATTAATTCAATTTACTCAGTAGTTTAGGGACAAATTTCCTATACTGATTTTCCAGGATATCATTTTTAACAGGTGTGATTCCTTCCAGCCTAGCAGGTGGAAAATATGCCAGCTCTGTTAAAATGTTCAAAAAATCATGAGGAGCAGAGCTAAAGAAACCTTAGTAGTTAACCTAACCCATTCCTTTGCCTGAAGGTGTATTATCTACATCTAAGATAATTTCTTGAACAAGTTTGTTTAACCTGTTTCTAAGAACATTAAATAGTCCCAGGAGGATGCCAGACTTGAAGGCTGCCCTGAAGGTCAAACTGGCATCTGTAATCACACTGCCCTTTATAAGGAAAAAACCTATTTGACACTCATGTGGCTGAAACTTTATCAAGTCCAGTTGCAGTGGAAGGTACCCATCACTGCTCCAGCTCAGCAAAACCTTCCAAGAAACACTTCTGCTGCCACAGGTTATCCTGGGGTTTATGGTGAATTCTGATGTGGAAAGCACCTCAGTGAATCAATGAGTATCTTCTCACAAAGGCAGGGAGAAGAAAGAATGAGAACATCGTGCTCCCCCATCTCCATGAATTATTCGCCTCTCTTGCAAAGCACAGCTAGGAATGAGTGGAGGGAAGGGAGGGCAGGACAGCATCTCTTCACAGGAAGAGTGCCAAGATTACACCAAAGAAAAGACTGGAGCAAGTGTATCTCATCCTGAATAGTTCTTGTATGTCTTTTAGTGCACTTTAATCACCATGCCGGGACAGGTTTTACTCCCCCCAAGGAGACCCCTCTGCCCAGACAATCTGCTGCAAAAAGCCAAAGCTCTATTTTATTTTTGCTGGCAATATCCTCTTCTTATGCCCTTCTTTCTTCCATCCATAAAGCTCAAGTACTGCATGCAAGGGAAGAGGATGACTTCAGCCCTGACTTTAAAAGGGAAACACAAAAAGAATTTGCTTTTTCAAAGTGGCGGAGGCAGATTAGTGTCAGGTTTGAGGTGCCACTCGGCATCTGCTCTGGTGTGCAATCAGTCGGAATTGGTCTTTTGAAAATAACACTTCAAGTCCCTACAAAGGAGAGGAAAAAGATGTGTTTCTGACTTTGCATGATGCAGGGCAAAAAAAGAAAAAGCTAGAAGTCAAGCTAAGAGCTGGATACTCACCAGAATAAAGTAAATACAATCATTCCAAATATCCTTTCTGTTGCAAAATGAAAACCATGCATTTTCCTTTCAAACCAAGTAAAACAACTTGGGAATAATATAGTATGGATATAACTCCCTCTCCCACTGCCCAACATCTTTCTCCCAGTGTACAGAACGTTTGTTTGCATTGAGCACCACTCCATACAGCTGTGGTAAAGCCCGAGGACTAAGGGGAGGACCTTCAACCCTTCAAATACCTTCAGTTAAAATGACTTTTTGCACCTTCTTCATCTTCAAACCACGAAATAAATAACTGACATCATTCATTTCATCCTGCCCTTGATGCTGACATCCATAGCAAGACCTGTAGGCTGCACAGCTGCTTCATGGCCTGCAATAACCCTGCCCCCTACATCTCAATTGAGAAGTCACCACAACATGGTTTCAAAATCCCTTTGCCTTTATGGAAGGCAGTTGGAACACTCAGGAATTCTTTATTGAGCAACTTCTGTCAAAGGGGTTAATGATAATTTAGCCACTTAAGTCTTAGACAAGTCCAGAAGAATTCTTCTCAAAAACTTGTTACAACTGCAGTTTGTTCCAGATAAGACAGAAGAATTCCACTTGATCTCGAAAGGCTCCTGCTCACCCTTCAAGACTGAAGTCTACTTGGTGTAAAGGCAAAGAACCTTGTGTCTTTTGGATAAGGAGTGAGTGAGTCCACCTTGGGTGAACCTCAAATTCTCAGGGAAAGCAAGCTGGGATTTCACCTAGAGGACACATCTTGCTTATTTATTTCTCAGCTGTCACTGGGGGGCTGCACAGGCATGGCAGGGGATGGGATCCAACCCCCTGCATGACCAAGGCATTAGCCACTCTCTGCACTCTCCATAAATGAGGAGATCCCTTTCTCTGCCTCTGAAAAGGACTGTGAGGCAACAAATGTGATATTGGGGCCTAGAAAAGCATGTAGGAAATAGAAATGACTGCTGTCCTTTCCTCTTGCCCACAGGACAGCAGTGGGCAAGGATGGCACAACGCAGGAAGCAGCAGCTACGGGGCTGCTTCCCCACAGCACCAGTGATGAGGATAAACCCCCTGTCCACACCATTCCTGGGCTATTGACCTTCATGCAGCTGATTCTCAACAGACAGAAGCAGGAAAGCAAGGCAGGATTAAGGTGGGACTTATTATCCCTGCCATTTCATTAATGCCTAGGAAAGGATTCTAGTGAGAGAAAAGTCTACTTAATCCAGTCCTGTATTTACAGCTGAAACGGGTCGTGGCTCAATCCTGCACTACTTCTGGCAATAAGAGCACTGAGACAACGTGTCATGGCTACAACCCTTCTTCAAAAACTTTTTATCTGCCTGGTGCTGACCATAATTTTCAACTCATTCAGGGCAGGCTGGGGGGAGAACGTTCCCAGAGTTGAAATGCTACAGAAACTGGGGCGATTCAGCGTTTCTTCTCAGGGCAGCTCTTCGAACAACCGTGTTTTGTAGGGTGCTGATGAAATGTAACCACCTCCAAGGACAGAGAGCAGTCAACCAGCACATTCTGGGAAGGCAGTGTGTCTCAATGCTGAGAAGAACTATTCTACTCTCTGAAAGAAGCCACGGGGACCATTCACAGACATGAAGGGTGGGCAGTGGCTTCTCTTCCAAAGGATCCCCCAGTAATCAGCACTCACGATGCTCAGTGTTATCTGTCCAGCCTTGAGTTAAGCATGGATTTAAAGCTGTCACTCACAAACATCAGGGGCCACAGCAGTCTTGCCAGTGAGCTGCTTCCCCTTGCCAGGCTTTTGTGTCCTCTTGGCTTTAATGCAGTTATCTCAGCAGGGAAGGGGGTGTGTGTCTGAGGTGAGGCACACAGGAAGGTTACTGAGGCTTAGAGAGGGACTATGTCAGCTAAGCCTGCAACAATGCAAGACAAAACTCCACAGAAGAGATTTAAGTTCTTAGCACAAATGCACACAATGACTAAAACAAGGCAGCCCTGATCTTAGTCACAGCCCCAAAGTGCCTCCTGAATACTAATGACCAAAGGAAAATTAACTTTCTGCCTCAGCCAGTCAATCAGGACTGAGAGCCAGCAATGTGAACCCCCACTACATCTGTGTGCACTTTGCCAGAGCAGCCTGAGCTGTGCCTTCAGAGGCTCCTGCCACCCTCAACCTGCTGACCTCACCTTTTGTTGGTCGAGCTGTTAACATTTCTCTAAGTCTGTGAAGCCTGGCAGGGTGACAATGGCCATGTCACAGGGCTGGTGTGTGCATCCAACCACTGCACAAGTGCCCAGAGAGCCCTGGCTGACCAACACAGGGGAACAACACCAGGCAACCTCCACAAACCTCTTTCCCAGTTCTCCCTTCCTCTCTGCCACGACAAGCCAGCTACCAAGAGCCTCCCTTAAGCAGTGGGCCCATCAGGAATGTCTCCAGTTGCATGTACAGTCTCACAAGGTTAGTCATTAGGAGTGAAATCGCTAAGCACAAGTGGTAATTTAAAGGAGCTGCAGATTGACAGACACTGAAAGAAGAGGGGAGAAGACAATACTTGTCAAGCTTTGAAAAGACAACTGTGCATCTCCTTTTCATTACTTTTTATTATGGTGATCACAACTTCCTAATGAGTATCAGTTTCTGTCACAAAACTGTAGCACATAATCTCATACAATTTGGCACGATTGACAACACAACGACCTCTCTGAGAAGAAAAGCTTTTCAGAGGAGTCAATTATGGGGAAAAAATAACAACCACCCAAGTAATCGAAACACTGGATAATTTGACACTTCATTTTCCACATAAACATATTTCCTTGATAAGTCATTTACTGGCTGCAAAAAAAAAAATAATAGTCCTCTAAGAGCAGAATAAAAAAGTAAACAACGATCTGCTATGCAATAGTGTGGATGGTAAGTGTCAAAACACCACATTCAGGATGAAAAACAACTGCCAAAGGCAGCTGGCAATTCCTGCCTTTTCTTCAGCTTGTTCCCAGCCAATTGCTGTGCAGCATCCTCAGTTTGGGGTCCAGGACCCACAGCATTTTGGGTGTCTGACACGGCGCAGGGAGCCACGGGGTGGTAGCTGGAGGGGAACAGGGAATGGAGCCTCACAGATGCCCTTACAGCAAGCAACCCCACAGAAATCCCAGGGAACCCACTTCCAGTCCTGGTTATTGAAGAATTAACTGGAGGCCCCTCACCTGGTCCCCAGTTACCCCAGAGTCTGCTCTCACTCACTCACATGGCTGTTCAGTCTCCAGTTTTCAAAGCTGCTCAGCCCTTTTTAGCTCCAAAATAAGTGATATTTTGGCTCCAATAAACAAATTCTCTTGCAGTTTCCCACGGTGCTCATCTCCCTGCTCAGGTAGTTCAAAAGTGCCCACGTTTTCCAAAGGATTTTAACATCCAGCAGCTTCCATTAGGGGTGGGAAAAGCTGGATGTCCAATGCTTCTGGAAAGTATCTCAGTGGGAGCTGCCATATAGAATTATAGACTGTTTGGGTTGGAAGTGACCTTACAGATCATCCAGTTCCAACCCCAAAAGGTCCTGTTTGCCTCAGCTGAGCTCTGCATTACACTTGCCCACCTTTATCTAGGTACTTTGGTCATGAAATCACATGAGAATGAAGTTGTTCCATAAAGCTTTTGATATTGCCTGGTTCTGTGTGGGAAATAAATACCTTTAAGCCAGAAGTCCTTGTTCCTGAATGAGCTACATTCCTTCACAAGTTTTCCTGCATGTAGGCATAGAGTGGGATTTGGGATGGTTTCACAGAATCCCAGAATGGTTTGGGATGGAAGGGACCTGAAAGATCATCCAATTCCAACCCCTGCCATGGGCAGGGACACCTTCCACCAGCCAAGGCTGCTCAGAGCCCCATCCATCATCAAAGTGTGTTTTCAGCAGAAAAATGGTTCAGGTTGTCTCGACCCAACGTGCCAGTGTGTGTTCAACCAGGTTTTAGGGCAGGACTGAGGACAGCAGGACTCCAAACAGCCTTGGCTCTGTGGCTTTCAGTCAAACCTATCCCCATTGCTCCACCACAAGCTTCCTAAAGCTTCAGTGTCATCTCCAAGCACACACCACCACCAGTCCTTGGGGCTCCTCTGGCAGGGAACAGCCTGTGCAGCAGGATCTAGCTACCACCAAGGGCAAAATTAAAACCCCACTGGCAGCTTTAGCTCTGTATTTCTTTTTTGCCCTTGCTGGTTTGGCCACATGGCTTCATGCAGTTTAATTTTGCTGCATGAAGAGTTACAGTCATTTTTAAGACATATAATAACAATAGCTCAGCACCTAAAGGAACACATTTTATTTCCAAGTCTTTAGGGCTGTATATTACTTGCCAGAAGCATTAAGCCTTACAGCTCTGTTTGTGAAAGAGGTATTAATTTTTACAGGTTTTCTGCAGAATTTGTTCATAAAGATTTCAGAAGCTCCCATAAACAGGCCAAGGATCACACTTTATGTCTTCATTAAGCCATTTTTCATCACTCAATAACGAGCTGACCTCAGGTGAGCCTCCCAGAAAACCCAACGCATGGCATTAAGGACACACGGGGAGGTGTCACTTCCACATTTCATAGCAAAGAGGCAAAACAAAGGGGAAAAAAACCACAATATGCAATGCACATACATTTGCCACTCACTCCCCTGAGTGAATCTGGCCACTCCAGCCTCTCCTGACCTGCATCTTATCCACAAGCCCTCCTTTCTTGCATGCAAACCCAGTGCCAGGGTGAAACTCCACCAGGCTTCACCCTCTCCTGACACTCTGCAGCTTCTGTTGATTTTGCCAAGCCCCAACACCACCCAGCTGTGCCAACCATGGCTCTCATGCCATGGACACGAGGCAAAGGGGGGAAAAAACCAACATCCATCAGCACTCCAGCCTTGAAGGAAGACAGCATCATGGGAATCAAGCCTTCCAGCTGAGTTCCAGCTGCAAGGGGGATATTGATTCCTAGAAGAGCAGCGGCCTCTGGAATCACATTAATGCACAAGTCTCATGATGAGGGAGAGAACAAGGGGAAGGAGAAATGGCTCCTGCCAGAGAATTAAGCTCTCAGCCTGACCTCCCCTTTGGTCTGACAGCACTCTGCACTGAAGAGCAGCTGCTTCACTGCAGACAGCTGTGACTAACACAGGAAACTTTCCTAAGGGTTACATCTCTTTTCCCCTCTTATATCCCTTCTTTTCTCATACACTGTTGCCTTAAATTACTGCTCCAGCCTGCCAGGCAGCTGCTGCCTCATTAGCTCTGCTAATCAAAGTACGCCTCAAGAAGCTATTTCAAACTGTTAACTAGACAAAAGAGCAGCCAGCAGACATGGGTGAAAGGCTGAGGCACAATGCAGTCATTCCTAATAATCTTGGATGAAACCTGGTCCTTCTTGATCCCAAAGGAACCAAGAACAGGCAGGTCCAGCCTTGTTCTTTGCCTGTTCTGGTCTCGCTGGTGTTTCTAAGCATTATCCACCTCTACTTGCAGCCAAGAGGGCTGGAAGAAAATGCCACCCAACTTCTTGCTCAGTTGGACCTGAAGGACTGAACTCCTGGGACGCATCAAAGGGACAGAAAACTAGATGAGAACGCTCTGACACAGGGATGCAAAAGCACAAGTTGGCAGAGAGATGGTAACCCCCCAGTGCTGAAGTCTTCAGGAAAGGGTGGGGGCTTCCCTATTCTGTCCCCCCCCCCTCCTCTAGGGCTGAATCTTTAGGACACCTCACAGCAAAGCAGCAAGAAAGCCTCAGAAGAATCCCATGGGAATCTCGTGCAGTTTAACAAGAGCAAGTCCAAGGACCTGCACCTGGGTTGGGACAACCCCTGGTACCAATCCAGGCTGGGGATGAGCAGATGGAGCAGCCCTGGGGAGAAGGACCTGGGGGTGCTGGTGGGGGAGAGGCTGGACATGACCCATCCCAGAAACCCCCCGTGTGCCGGGGCTGCCCCCAAAGCAGCGTGGGCAGCAGGGCAGGGGGGGATTCTGCCCCTCTGCCCCCTCTGGGGACACCCCCCTGCAGAGCTGCCCCCAGCCCTGGGGTCCCAGCACAGACAACCTGTTTCTTCAAGAAGACTGAACAAAGGGATCCAAAAGACTCTCCCTGATAACAGTGGACACTGGACACCTAGAGAAGGATGTGCATTTGAATTCACAGAGGCTGAATCAGCAGCACTGAACAAGGCACATTGGTGCCTTACTCTGGAGTGATACAGCAGGGTGCACGTTCTAGGAAAGCAATGATTTTACTTCTTAATTAAAACTGGAAGGGATGAGAATGTTCCTTAAAGGTGCCAGAATGACAGCACTACTAAATGAAGTCCTCGCTTCATCCTTAAGGAAAAAAAAATGCCTCCTTAGGATACAAACAGTACGCTTTGTAAACCTCATACTTATTTCTTTATAGAATCTAAAAAGGGGGGGGGAAACAGGGGGGAAAAAAAAAAAGCTTCAAACAACCACAAAAATAATTCAAATTTAAGACGCACTGACTGAAACAAAAGAGAAGTCGGTTGCAACATTTTCAAGCACTTCATTTTTAGGATGCAATCTAGGTAAGAAGCATTTCCAAAAATATGCATCATTACTTTTTTTCCAGGATCTTTTCTCACAAATGTTTCCAGCCAACTTTCCCCAATCTGTCTCTGACAAATAAGGTCACACCTGAAAAACTACATGCCTGCTAATTTAATTCTGGGCAAAGGACAGTGGCATTCAAATGAAGCTTTTCAAAGGAAGGATCATCACAACATGGAGGGATGGCTTCATGCTGACAGAGAGGAGGTGGACATTGGATATTGGGAAGAATTGACTCCCTGTGAGGGTGGGCAGGCCCTGGCACAGGTTGGGCAGAGAAGCTGTGGCTGCCCCATCCCTGGAAGTGTCCAAGGGCAGGTTGGACGGGGCTCTGAGCACCCTGGGCTGGTGGGAGGTGTCCCTGCCCATGGCAGAGGGTGGGATGGGATGATCTTTAAGGTCCCTTCCAACCCAAACCATGCCATGATTCTGTGATCTTTTTAGAATCTTTTCAGAGACAACTGACACAAAGCATCAAGAACCATCTCATCCACCAAGGTGGCTCAAAATTCAAGCACAGCATGGAAAAGGACATCTTAAGGTAAAAGGTTAATTAAGTCTTCACGCAACTTCCACTCAGCCTAAAAATACATCCCATTTTGCAGATTTGCTTCAGCAGTTCAACACTTGTCACATACACATCCTTACTGAGCAAGTGCTGTTAGGGAAATAAGTGGGTCTCCTTTAAAATAAATATTAAACTTGGAAGAAGGCTCCAGGCTGCTGGTGGACCATCTGGGTGTTGCAATGTTGAGGTGCACAACTCCAGGCAGGTTTCCCACAGCCCAGACCCACCACGCTCTCCCACCCATCATTAATGCATTTCCCAAAATCCTGACTACGGTTTTCACAATGGGGACTGGTCAAACCAGTCAAGAATCAAAGCTCAGCAGTTCCCTACAACCTCCCATTCCAGGAACCAGATGCTGGAAGCTTCTGTTGTTACTGATTTGGAACAAGTCAGTGGCAATAATGGAAATTCAGCCTGTCCTGAGATTTATTCAGTACTGATTTTCCTATGGCAATCAATCCTTTTAAACAAAACTAAAATGCAAGACCTCTCATGTGAAAAACATAAAACCTGACCAAAATTCTTCTACAGAGATGCCACTTTCTATCTACTGCAGCTGAAGAACAGGAATTACTTTTCCATTTGGTCAAGCCTCTTTTTGAGTCATTTTTTCCTAGAATCTGAAAATAACTGCATTTCTGAGCTGGCATATTTATTGACAAAATATTGCTGTTAAATATATATTTACTATTACTCTAATTTACAATAAGATAGTGATGAAAATTAAAACATATAGAGCCCAAGCTGGTATTCAGTAGCAATTGCCTAGTTAGAGTTAGAGGATCACACCCCTAATGCTTGATAAAATTTAGACATATTTCTTTACTGTCAGTCTCAGGCATCATGACTGGCTGTCAGGGCTTGTCAAAACTGGAGTTTAGAGCTGCACTTCAAAGCTCCACGAATCAAATACATGTTCCTATTGACTTAAGCTGATGTCCAGACATTTATGATCACTGAGAGGATGCTTTAAAATTAGAAAATTAAAAAAAAATCATTTAAAAAAAATATATATAAAGCCTCAAATAAACCCCCCCAACTTTTATAAACTCCCAAACTTAAAATTTGCTTCCACGCATTCGCAGTCTAAACACAAAAATCACAGCAGACACAATCTCACCTTCCTGTTTCTTTGTTTAAAGAACATCAGCGGAATGAGTTCTGCAACTTGAGGAAGTTGATTTTCCTTTAAAAAAGAGGCTGTGTAAACCTGCACATCCCAAGAGGATCAGTGTGCTGGAGGGACACTCCAGAGCTGTAAGTATTGGATCTGCTGCAGTCTGGAGAGTTATGGAAGAGTGGATTCTGACCTTTAAAAGCAAGAAGTCTCCCTCCTACCTGACTGGAGGGAGGTTCCCACCAACAATTCATCTGTCTGTGCTTTAGGGAAGTTATCAGTGAGAAAATACTTTCAAAAAAAAAAAAAAACCACAAATAAACCAACAGATCATTCTGACTGCAGAAAAACCTCAGAAAAGCCAGGCTTAGTTCACTTCCACTTTAACCCTTTCTAATGGCCTAAAAGACCAGCCCCGTAAATTAAAAGAGACAAGTCAAAAAAACCAAGACAGGCAACCAATAAAACAAGTAACTTGTGCCAACAACTCAGTTTTCTAACAGAGAGAGTATCTGTGGAAAAGGGGAAGGAAACTCCCTGACAGAAATGAAAGAGAATTAAGGATGGAATATGATTTTACAGGAAATGAATGCAAGGAAAAACACTGAATGAGATGTTTAATCAGGATTAAAGGCTTGGGCAGAGTGAGAACTGAACAGAACCACCACATGTGCATGTTCCATGTTGCCAAGAGCGTGTCTGGAGTCAAACTGTGTCCAGAGCCTTTTATGAAGAGAGTCTGCAATGCGGTCTTCAGGGACAGGAAAGGAAAAGAGAATTCCAAGTGTCTGAACACCCAGACTTTTCCCTAGCACTGTGGAGGGCCTGCAGACAGATCCAGCAAGGCTTAGTGAGCCCTGCACTGTAGGAAACACCTCCAGAAGCTTCCAGGAAAGCCTACTGGCAAGGATGGAGGGAAGATCAAGAGAACCAAGCATAAAACTTCTTGATTCAGAGTCTGACAGTCTAAACTTCTCCAGAGCGCAAGAACCTCAGAGAAGGAAAGCATGATGAAGGATGGCACATTCCTGCAGGGCATCTGTGGGAGTGACTGGGCACAACCATGATTAGAAAAAATCTCAAAGCTGGGAAAAACACCTCCCAGAGAAAAACACAAAATAATTGTTTCAAACAAGACAGCTCATCCATTCTGGTGCTGTGAGCCAGTTGGATGGCAACACTAGCTCCATATTAAAACCAACTCTGCCATCAGTCAGTCTCCTGGACCCTGAGTCCACACCAGCAACACCACCACAGTTGCCACAAGTCATGAAGGCTGCAGTTCTTGTTCAGAAAGGTTTCTTTTCACCCAACCTTCCTAATCCACCCTGCAACACATTCCTGTAGGTGGGTTATGTGGGAATAAAGAACCCTGAAAGGGTAACGAGATGTTCCATAAATTATCTCCAACCTCAAAAAAACCCTTAATGGTGTGGGATTCGAAAATATCTCAGTTTCAAGAAGCCTGCCTGGAAAGTCAAAGAGGCCTTGGGAAAGTGTATTGGGAGAACGTTGAAGGAACCTCCCTGGCTGAAAAGACTCAATCTGCAGGCATCTACTGCTCCAAGCTGCCTGCATTTGACAAGATTTGTATGTTTCTGTGTATTCAACTAGGCCAGATAGAAACTTTCCTTATCAATCCCTTTGTTTCTTCTGTCTCGTGTTCATTAAATATAAACTGGCCTTACATTCTTGAATACCCTTCAGAGCAACCATAATGTATTCTCTTAGTTGTAATATCTCCTCCCATGTTTAGCATAAAACCAGCCCCTGAGATGAATATTTAATCGATGAACCTATATATTGTATTTTGTAACTTCAATAAGTGTTCCTGTTTGACCTCCCACAAACGGGGATCGTGCCCGACTGCTACATAATGGCACCCTGGAATAAGAGCCTTTGGTGCTTTCCTCACCTCCATCCTGAAACTTGCTCAGCCTCTCGAAGTAGGAGGATATTGGCACTTGGACAATGTCCAGGATGGCCAGCAGGGTCCGGGTCAGCCTGAGGAGCTCACTAAAACTGTAAAAGCCAAAGTAGATGAGGTTCCGAGCCAGGTGTACCACCTAGGAGAAAGAGAAATGGAAAATGAAGGAAGCCTGGGCAGCATTTGGGGTGTCCAGCTGTGCAGGGCACGTTTCACACAGCAGCTTCCATAGGGGAGTCACACCTCAAGAGCACCCCAATGACCACAAGTCTCCCCCCTCACTGATTTAAATGGGCTTTGGACTAAAGTGACATTAAATGTTAGCCAGAGTTAGACAAAAGCAGTGGGTCAGTCAAATTACAGAAAGACGGCAAAACCAAGGTGAGATTTAGGAAGGCTTGAATTGCATCTTTGAAAACACTGGAGATCAAGAAGGAAGACTCCAGGAAGTTACTTAAAGAGACAGAAGCTGTGGGGAGGATGGAAGTCAGAAAAAAGCTGATTGTGGTAAGGACAGAGGTGATTTCAGTGACCAGAGGCAGAAGTGACAAAGGTTGAGAGACAGGGTGGAACTCTATAAGCTTTATTCAACATTATTTGAAGCTAGAAAGACAGGGTCTATCTAAAGTTCCTGTCAGGAATTTTAAACAATATTTAAACCACAGGTTTTGATTATTTTCCCCAGTGTAATATCTTACAGAGAGGGCAGTACCTACTTACACTGAAGAACCCTTACATGTTAATTCAGCAATGTAGGAAGAAAGGGAACATGGCCATTCATCACCCCCACTGAAATGCAACCAGCTCAGGAGGAGGAGGGAAAAGTTGGAAAAATACAGCTGTTTGACAGCAGACAAGAATGTTACTTTCTGCAGTGACAGTCATCTCCAAGAACTCTGGAATTAGGAACTAGTGCTTCTCTGGGCTACTTTACACCAACATTTATTCTGCAACAGCCTTTATTTTAAAATATGCCCACTTATCTGAGAGGAGGAGTATTGTAAGTAGAATGCAGATAGCTGAGAAGTACCTCAAATGTAAGTTTATTTTTCTCTTTGTCTCCAAAAGGAAAAGGCTGATTCACAACTTCTTTCAAGTACTCCTCTACAAATTCCATCGTTAGGGCAAACTTGGTCTTCATTTCATTCCTGGAGGAGTCAGTGAAGGAATCATACCTACAGAGCAAGGCACAGGACAAAAACTAAACACCTCCAAAAGCAAAGTGAAAAGCAACATTTAAATATTTCACGATTGCAAGCTCCCCATGGAAGTCTCCAAGAGTGTCCTGGTTATGGTAGCCAGGATCAGTTTGGCACTGGGTGGGGGTGGATTCTAAACCCTCTATGTCATTTTTCTCAGGAGCTGCTCACCATGGCCCATTGGCAGCAGCTGCCCAGGGCACACCCCACCCCTCAGGGGACAGGTGGGTGTTTAGGAACTTCTGGGAGATAAGGAAGTTTTCCTGCCTCCACACCCACCTGAGGGGTCATGTCTGCTCAGGGGTCATCAGGGATGCCAAAAATATGCCATTGTTCACCTCACAGAGTAAATCACCCATTGTGAAAGTCTCCGCCCAGGGGGAGGGACTGGGCGTTCCCATCTGAGCCCAAGCAGAGATAAGTTGGGGTTCTGGGACTGGGATGTCTCATCAGATCCAGAGGAGGAGCAGAGCCTTGACCAGACTGGGACTGCCACCAGACTGCAACCATCATTGTCACCAGCAGGTTTCTTCCTTTCCTCTTACTCTGAACTCAGGACACCCACGTGGTGCTCAGCACAGGGGTTGGTGAGCTCCATCCCGCTCGTGCCCCACTGGGCTGGGCTGTACATCTTTTTTTGTGAGTCAAACAGATTCTCCTTCTGTCTCAGTGTATTTTGTGATCTGTTATTAAACTGTTATTCTGACTTGCAATCCCACTCTGACCTGGATTCATTTCTCCTGCCGGGTTCACTCTAAACCAGCCCAAAGAGGAACAACAATGACGAGTTCTGTGCTCTGCAACAGAACCACCTTCAGCTTTGGCCCTCCAGCTTGAAACGCTTGTGACTCACTCGTGGATGGTGATCTTGGTGGGGATTTCAGTCCACAGCCTGGCATATTTGACAGGCACCACGGACTCCTGAGGGTCCCTGTCCACGTGCATGTGCAGCATCAGGCGACAGAAGGAGGCCCGCAGGTCGTAGGGGAGGCTCTCATCAGACATGCAGCGCAGGATCAGGTCAACCGACAGCTGGGCTGAGATCTGGTTGATGGCAAGGTATTGGCGGTCCAGGCACATCCTTGCAAAGAGGTTCAGCTGGTACCTTGGGAAAAAAAGAAAAAAAAAAAAAGGGAAGGGTAACAGTGTGGGATTCAAAGGAATGGGTTGGAAATGAAAGAGCACCCTTCAGGGCTAATATCGAGCCTACTGTCAGCCTTCCTGGTGTAAATCCTCACAAAAAACCAAGTGTTGACTTGGCTAAACAAGGGACTGACTTGCCATGAAAAATGCTGCTGTCAGGATCCAGCCCCCAGGAAGGTTGGGCTCCCTCTGGAAGTCAAAGGAAATAAGAGTTCACTGGAAGGCTGGAGCATTTGGACTACTGGTTTTCAATCCATATAAAGCAGTGTTCCATCACCCCCTTTCCCCTCTAACCCTCAGGACCCTCCTTCCTCAGAGCATGCCTTGCTTCCAGGACAGCACAACCTACAATTAAAGCCCAGTAAATAAAAGCTAAGAGGCAAAATGATAGAGAGACAGCTGTCATGAGCAAAGGAAACTCTGGATTTGCCTGGAATAGACAGCAGAGACTGTGATGCCTCCTGCAAGAAAAAACCTGAAACAAACTGCTAATCCCACAGTTTTGAACATGACCTGGTTTCCTTTTCTGATACTGGCAAATGAACTGGCCAAGGACAGCAGTGGGGTCAGCAGCTTTACCTGTAGTAGGTAAGAACTTCTAAATCAGCTTTTGTGCCCTCCTTTGCCTCCTGGGCCAGATGCCTGATGGCTTTGCCATGAGGCTCCTTGTTGCTGTCAATCCAGTAAAGCCACACTTCCTCTTCATCCAGGTCATCCGAGATGACTGGGCATTCCAAGGGGTTGTCCATTTGTGTAGAAACCAGCCTGCAAGCACAAACCATTCACAGTGGAGCCCCCAGCACACTGGTGGCACAGAGAGACAACCAAAAGGTGCTGTGCTCCAGCTAAGGATGCTCACTTGGTCTGAATGAGAATGTCAGCATTGCCTGGGCTCAGCATAAACTTGCAGATGAGCTCCTGAGTTACTGGTATTGCTGTGGTGTTGGATACACACAGGTCTGACAGATAATCCAAGAATCTGTAGGGAAAAAAAGTAAAAACCAACAAAAGTCGTTTTGAAAATATTAAAAATATTTGATATTTTAAAATATTAAAATTAAAATAATCCTCATTTTAAAATAGTCCTCAGAAACAGTGCAGCAGAAATCCCAGGCAGCCAGAACTAGAGTATGGATGCTCCAGGGAGCATCCATGTATTTATTAACATGTATTTACTAACATGTATTTATTAGCATACAACTTTTGCCCATTCATACTTTTGCAACTCACAACAGATAAAGGTGGGTAACAGCTTTGAGAGCCACCCTGAAATGGTGCTGAGCAATCAGTCGAGGAGGGAAAAGAAAAATACCCCAAGTGTGACATCACTCAGCAAATCAGAGGCCAGAGGGTTGTGCCAAAACTTAAGAGCAGCCCGAGGCTGCCTTAAGTTGGGCTTGGCAGGGGAGAAACACTAAAGGCCACTGTCCTTGCCAGGACCCAAAGGCAGGAGCACACACTCTCAGCCCAGCAGGTGACACACAGGTCCCTAACCCAAGCAGAAAGATGGTCCTCGTGCTAGAGGCAGTCATGTGCCCTCTGAGGAACTCCTCTGCACTGCAGGAGGCCACAGCTCCACCTTTTAAAATCTTTGAAGTGACACAGCCAATGCTTAGGGAAGAATGAATCTCAGATGGACTCGGGTTGGAAGAGACCTTAAAGGTCATCCATTCCAACGCCACTTCCACGGGCAGGGATGCCACTCACTAGACCAGGTTGCTCAGGGCCCTTCTAACTGGTCCCTGAACACTTTCAGGGAACTCTGGGCAACAGAGAAGAGTGAGGATCTGGCGGGACCTGAGGACAGGACCTCTGTATTCAAAGAGGTCATTCCATGTAAAGCAGAAATAATGAAACTTTGCAGGGAAATCCTATGAATTTCTCTCTCAAATTGAGGTCTTCTGATGCTTAAGAAGGTTCAGACCAAGGCTGGGACATCCCTGAGGCATCTGCTTATGTCTTGAAAATAACAATATTGTTATTTCATGTCCCTTTTCCATGGATTTCTCTGTGTGCAGTAACAGTGGTCCACACTGCACCCTCTGCCTCACTGGGACATCAAAAGCACCTGTTCCCTTTATATCGCTTCCTCTTTCCATGACATCCACACGAACCAAACATCCCTGAGCCCACCACTCCTCTAGAAAACACAGCCCAAACTGGGCAAGAGGCTCAGGAGCTGGTGGGGGAGCAGAAATGAGCAGGTACCCACACCCACAGTCCAAATATATTCCACCTCCTTTAGAAATCAGGGTACAGACTTGGACCACCTACCCCCAACAGTCAGAAACTCCACAGCTGCTCACCCAACCAGAGGGAACCAACAACTCCTTTCTGCTCCAGCACAGACCTCAGTCCCCACAAAAAAAAACAAAAGTCTGGGGACTGTGAGCTCAGAAAGTGTTTTTAGGGTTCACTGAGGGAAGAACTTCACCCAGACCTGCAGGGAGGTTTTGGGGCAGCAGGGGATGAAGAGTGCACAGCCACCACAGAGACCACCTTGAGCAAACAGCACGGAATGACACAGAATTCTGGGGGAGCTTCACAGTTGGAGCCCAAACTTGGGAAGCTTTTCCATTCTGGAATGAGCAATATCCCAGTAGCTACTAAAAATATGGTATTCACAATCACAGAGGGCATGGTTTTGCCATCAGGGCATTCATTTCTTATATTTGCATCACTTTTCCAATTTTACAACTGAAAATCTAATAAAAAATGAGATTTTTCCAGTCTGAAAAAATTTAAATTCCTTATATTCTGACCTAAAGTTAATAATAATTTATTTTTTAAGTGAAGTTCATGGCCAGAATTTTCCATTTGGAACAAAACCTGGTTCAGGACACATGTTTACTGGGATCTTCACTGCCATAGGCCCTTTTTCAGGTCTGACTTGGAATTAGAAACTGCAGGAAAACTGGTATTAATAAAAGCTCAGGAAAAAAAAAAATCACATCTGTGCAATTTACACCAAGAACCACCACAAGGGTCAGTTCCACAGAGGAGAAATTAAACTCTCCTTTCATTTCTCTTTGGCCCAGACTGAAATAAGGGCGAATTTTCAAAATTGCCCCATAAAGTATAACTACTTTTTTTTCAAAACTGCCCCATAAAGTACAACCCCTTTTTTTTCAAAATTGCCCCATAAAGTATAACCCCTATTTTCTTTTTTCCCAGTAAGTCCTAGTTGTGAAATGCAGATGTGGTCAAACCCCAAGAATTAAATGTAATACTGAGAATTCCTATGTGGGTTTTGTTTGTCTGCCCCATCAGAACTGGGAGGAAGAGACCTCAGAGCAATGAACAAGCGAATTCTGCAAATACCAAAGCCTGTCAAGGCAGAAAAAGGAATTTGTGGATCCCTTCAGACCTTGGCTCTCGGTTTCTCCGGAGTAAATTCACAAAGGTCTCGATCTCCTTGGCCGTGATGTGCTTCTCCAGCAGCTTTCTGTTGTTGTGCAGCAAGGCTGTGATGGTGTCTTCTGCCAGGATGTCATAACCAATCTGGGACTGCATGACACAGAAGTTCTTTGCAATGTATTCCTGGAAAAGGAAAAAAAAAAAAGGGGGGGGACATTCCCATGGTGAGATGCTGTGATGTTTTCCCTTGGGAATGGGAGGCATTCAGCTCAGGTCATCAAAATTGCCTCAAAACTCCCCTCTCTGAGCTGGCCTGGCAAAATGAACATCTGAACACCTAAAATATGCACCCCAAGGAACAGATTCCAGGTTAAGGATGGCTAACCCTTCTTATTCTTTCATAAGCCAAAGGAAGGAATCCATGAAAATATACACAAAATTCAAGAAATGGCAGACTTTTTTTTTTTTAATGGGAAAAAAAAAGAGTTTATATAATGTTTAAGAAGCTTTTTTTCCTGAGTTTTCCCTCCTCCTTTTCTCTCTCTCCAAGACAGAAATATTTCTGTGCAGCACTAGAAAGAAAACAAAGAACCCACACACGGCAGCCTGAGCTTTCATCTCTAGTCCTTTTAGTCCAGGTGCTGGAATCCTTTTTGCTCCCAGGGAGTCTCCAGCAGTGAGAAATGAGGCCACTTGAGAGAACAACCCCTGCTCTGCTTCACTGCCATCCCTCAAACACAAAGTTTTGCAGACCTCCCCCTTTAGAATCCAGATTCCAAGAGCATGTTTTTCCTGACAGAAAGCTCCTGAAGGAAGCAGTGGGTCCCAGCCTCAGCCTGCAAAAGTACAAAGCTGTGATATTCACTGCATAAGTTTCAATTCATACACTACTGACCCACCAAAACCCCTTCTCCATTAGCACAGGACCCCACTTGCAAGTGCAGAAAGCGAGGTCAAATTTAGGATTTATAATTATAGGAACCATGAGGAAAATCATCCTCAACACCACTGACCTGGTTCTTCCTGTAGTCCTGTTGGGAATGTCTGAGAACTCTGTAGCATAACCTCAGCATGTATTTGTAGGGAGCATATCTCTGGTCACCCAGGTCTTCAAGCCTCAGCATGGATCCTTCACCTTTGTCCTTAAAAGGAGCTTTGAGGATGCCAAATATCTGTTCAAAACCAAAGTCACTGAGAATGAAAGGCAAAGCCAAGCCCAGATTTTTGCTAAACCTCCAGTGTCCTCTGGCAGCACCAACACCACGGCCTGGACTAGATGCAAGTGGGGGCACAGTCTGAGACATCACAGCTTCCTGTTTAGCTCTAAATTTCCCACCAACCTGACTGACATCACCTCCTCTGTTTCTTCCAACCCCTAATTTTAAACATTGTTAAGTGCCTCAACTTTGGGAACATTAAATATGAAAAAGGAGGACAATGCTGGCTTCTGTCCAATTTCATTCTTTCCCCCCTTCTTTTTTTTTTTCCCTTTTTTTAATTTTTTTTGGTTATTTCAATAGGCTACTTAAAAAGATTAATAATTTTTATTTACTTGCAAGTCTGTCCTCATGCAACCAAAGCCAGAGGTCTATAAGGGCATTAAAATTTGGTCTGTATGGGGAACACTGGCACGACTGGGATTGTGCTGCGTGCTTGTTACAGGTTTTGTGATTAATTTGCCCTCAAATGTTGGCTTGAAGGTCATCAGAACGACAATCAAGAGCCATCAGACACAGCCCCTCATGCTTCACTCTGATCCAGGGACCAGGGGATGAGCCTTGACCCAGCACTGTTGTATCTACCCAGAGCCCACAGGGCATAAGCCAAGTGACCCAAACCCCACCTTTTCTGGCCTCACTCTCTCCTCCAGCTCTGTTTGTAAACACAGGGAATTATTAACAGAGCAGGACCTACCTGAGCCAAAATGTTTTGCTCCCTCATTAACTTCTGTCGCTCCCGGTTGGGCTTGGTGATGATCACATCCAGCACCTCCTGCCCGTTATTGGGCACATCAGCAACAAAGAAAATGAGATCTTCCAGTAACTTGGTTACAAACCTAGCACGGATGGACATATCATTAACTACACACCATCACTCAGCACTTGCTAAGGACAAAAATCATGCTTAAAACATGCTTATAAGTGGAACCTCCATCTCTGCAAAGTGAAGCTTGGTGGGTGCTTTAGGAATCCAAGCCGTGGTTCAGCAGAAGCTTAAAATCAATCACGGGGCTGTTTACCAAAGCATTAAACAACAACCAGAGGGAAAACAGGACAAAAATGCAGGATGCTGGATTGATACAGTATTTAGAGATCCAAAATCCATACCAGCTGGCCTCAAGGCCCAGTAGCAGTAAAAAAGAAACTTAAACAGCCTAGCAAGGATTTTTATGCTCTATCACGGGTCCATGAAACAAGATGATGGACTCAGTAGAGGAATAAAAACATTCTGCCACTGGGTAATTTCCCTACTGGCCCAAGAAACTATTTCATATATACACTTTCCCATATATATATTTTTTTTTTTCATTAATAACTGAGACCCAAGAAAATCTCAGCCCACTGATGGAGAACAGCAAGGTGTGTGTGCCCCCCCAAGGAAAAACAGAAGAAAAGGTAGATGTAGGATGGAACAACCAGGAATAAACTCTTGTGGCTCCTCCTTATCTAAGCAGGACAGTGATAAGCCAGTAAAAAGATCTTTGGGGTTTTTTTTCCAAAGGAAATCACAGGCACAAACAAATAATGTCACTATACTGAAACTGCTCCAAAATGTTTTATGTGTGTTGTTCCCACCCATCAACACCGAGATGTGACAATACTGACATGCCACGAGGCTGAATCAGGGATGTCCCACCTTCATTCTCTCACACCCCTCAATCATGAAATGGCCCATCAGCTTTTTGAGGCTGAGGACCAACACCCAGCCCATTGCAGATCTGCCTGTTATGGTATTAAACCATCTGGTCTAAGTGCTGCTGGAAAATGACTGCAAAAATCCAGTTTTATCACCAAAAATTAACATCTTAAAGGAAGAAAAAGCTGCATGTGATACATTACAGGTTCCAAATCAACACTGCCAAAGAATTTGTCTTGCATGCAGTTTAACAACAGGCAGGTGAAGGCAGAGGAAACTACATCACTGGCAGTGGGGTGAATTTGGCTACAACAAAATCCCTTCATTCAGGGGCAGGTGGGAAGAACAGACATTCTGATGGTGCTGCAGCTGAAGTGGGAATGAATACAAAGGGTAAACAGCAACAGGATGTAAAATAGCAAAAGAGAATGGAGGGACACGGAAATAGGAAAGGGACTCAGAGCCCCTTCTGAGGCTTTTGCAGCACAATTATGAGGTGCAGTGAACTTGGCACACTCCAAGAGCCCTGCTGTGGTGCCCACTGAGTAGATGGCCTTCTTGGGCACGAGAACCAGATGCCATGAACCCTCACACTGCAGCTCAGAAGTGGCTTACCAAAGGAAATGAGGACAAACACACTTGCCCAGGGCACTGCCCGTTCATTGATGTGGCCAGCTGAGCTGGGGAAGTGCATTTTACCCCCATTTTACATGAGAGATGCAGAGATCAGCCTGGATGCTGTGGCAGAGGTGGGATCTAAGGCCAGGCTGGCACATCCAGCACTCAAGTGTCCTCCCCCAAGTGCCTCTGTGTCCATGTGGGTATTACTGACCTGCCCATTACTGAGAGGTCGTGATGTCACGAGTAACCAAACCCTAATGTACGAGAGCAAAAATAAAACTCACTAACCTCCTTTCATTCTGGGTTATTGTTCCATTCTCCAGCTTTTTGACTGTTGATGCTAAAACCTTGTTTGCATCATTGGCAAAGTCCAAGTCTCTGACCTCAGACAGAGGAACAGACACAATGGCAAAAGCTTCTTTGTCCTCTTTGGTTTGGCACGTCCCGATCTGCAACAGTTTGGGGTTTAATGTGGGTGAGCAGCCCTCTTACCTTGATCCTAATTACTGTGCATGTTTTATATGTTAGAAGGGAGACCCAGACAAGTTTCAGGAATCAGATGGGGATTTCAAGCCCAGAAATTTTACCTTGAGCATCACAGGCCTCTCCTCATCAGTGTCTATGGGAATGCTGGTGCTGGTGACCCAAGTGTTAGTGCATAAATGCCTCAGTCGGACGTAGGAGTTCCTAAAGGAGGACAAAGCAAACAACAGGCAGAGCTGCAACAGGAACAGCATCTTGGGATTATGCAGAAGGTTGGGTTTTAAGTAGGAGTAAAACATTCTTTAAAGGTAAAAAAAAAAAAAGGAAAATGTTATAAAATCCCATCTGAATAGAACCACATTTCATGAATGAATCCAATGCTTTCCTTACTTTTCTTTCTGCAGAATAACAACCTTCTTTAAGCTGTCACAGCACAAAAGCCAGACAGCAAAGCTGACCATGGTTTCACAGTTTCACCACTCTGATCTGCAAACCCCCGTTCCAGGGAGCAAGCATTTACAGCACCAGCTCTCAGCTGCACACCAAGTGAACAAAGAGCAGGCACGAGATGCTCCGAAATTCTTTCCATGTGATAATCTGTGGTATTATCAGAAAGCAGAGCTGCGAAATCAATCACAGTTTTAATTCTGAATTTTTCTTTTTGAACATATTCACTGTGGTCTTCGTTCACGCTCTCCCTTTCATGCTGATGGGCTTCGAGTATTCAAGCAGGCAAATTATCTGGCAAAAGTCAGCATAGCAAACACACTTCAAAGGTGGGTACCCAGCCTGAAAATCCACCCTCACAACAACTAGCCCCAAGTGTTTGCAAGCCCCTTCAGTCACAGCCTGGCACTTCCCTAGCCAATCTCAGCTCTGCAACCCAGCTGAAATGTCAAATACTGACAATTAAAACCCAGAAGCCACTTGCTGAATCAGTCTGGATGACAAATGGCATGTTGGGGAAGCAGCAGCCCAGCTCACCACACACGCTGTTTTGTTGGGAACAATCCAGTTCCATCTCTCAGGAGCAGTTTTCTTCAAGCAGCGCACAGAGCTCAGTTCTATCCTCATATATGCCTGTGCAATATTTAGCCCATTATTTTTCTCTTCACAGACTCCCTTTAAGTGTCACTTGTTTCATCCTCATAATTATTTCACCCAGCCACAGCATCATGTTTTATACATCCCTTGTTTACCCACGAACACCCCTCAGATTTCAACGGGAGGATAATACCTGCTCATGTTTGACTTTGGTGGGGTTTTTTTCCCTGCTTTACTCACCAGCATAACGCCAGGGAGAAACCCTGTCAAGGCAGCACTAGTTCCTGCCCCCCCTTTTTTTTTTTAAACTCATTTTACCTTGGAACCAGGCAATCAGCTCTCTGAAGAGTGGTGGCATCCAGTTCAAAGAGAGATGCAATGTCATTTCCATGTGGCACAGAGACCAAAGTGTACATAATCTTCTCCCCTGCCTGGCGCTTCTTCTTTGAAGCAGGAAGGTCCCCGTCTCTCTGCTGATTAGGCACAAGGGTTATTTGCTTGCATCAGGGCCCATTATAAATCCTCCAATTCCCTTGCAGACAATTTGCATTGCCATTTGATTTTATTTTTTTTTCCTTTCTTTTTCACCTTCTAGCAAGAAGTTACCACGACTGGCTTTGCAGCAACAACAAAGGCTGCACTTTGCCCCAGGCAGTCATTAGAACAACAGCAAGCCCTGAGCTACAGAGAGGCTGCAGCCCTGGAGATGTTTTTACTTGGCACCTACAACTTCAAAAAAGCCTGCAGTGGTTGCAGACCCCTCATTCCCAGCAGGTGGAACTGTACAGTGCTGGTCTTGGAAAGGGCCACGGTTGAAAGGAGAGAATTAATGCAAATAAAATCTTTTTAAAGCATGGAGGGCATTTCAAAAGCAATTCGCCCAGAACCACTGTTGTTTTATTTAGGTTTGCTCCTTTTTTCCTCTCATATGGTCGGAATCACAGCAGCACATTTTCACAGAATCACAGAACCACTTGGGGTGGGAAACACCTCCAAGATGATCAAGTCCAACCTTTGATCAATCACCACATGGCCAACTGGACCAGAGCACGTCCAGTCATTTCCCGAACACCTCCAGGCATGGGGACTCCACCACCTCCCTGGGCAGACCCTTCCCACCCTTTCCATGCAGAAATTATTCCTGATGCCCACCCTGAACCTCCCCCTGGCACAGCTTGAGGTCATTTCCTCTTGTCCTGTCTGACCCTCTCCAAACAGCAAGGAGCCAGGATATCAGCTCCACTAAGATCCACTTGCCATGGGAAGGGGGGACACACAAAGCACCAACACGGGTCTGTTTTGACCCACTGCAAGGGGAGAAGTTTGTTTTCCCTCGGAGGAGCTTCCAAGGGACAGAGTGACTCAAACGAGGTGAGTGAATCCAAGGTGGGATCTTCCTCCCACCACCTGCTCAAAGTCCAGGGGATTTTGTGACCCAGCCACCCTCCTCTTTAGTCACCTACACACAGCCCAAATGCCACCTTCCCAAAGCACAGATCTTGGCTTGGAGGAGCAATTCAGAGTCTGTCTGTACCCCCACAGCAACCAAGAGAATCACTGGTGTAAGTAAAAGCTGCTCCTCTGGGGTTACACACATCACACAAGACTAATAACCAATTAAGAGACTGGCAGCCCAGGGCCCTTCTGGTACACAAAATACAGCATGGAAGGAGAGGAAAAGAGGAATGGAGAAAGCCAAAAGAGAGGGGAAAAAAAACAAAACCCAAACCCTGGAAACCTGAAATGCTATTACAATGATTGATAATGCAGCAGTGGGGAAGAGCTGTACAAAGCAATGTAAAAGGCCAGGCTGTACTCAGTGTGCAGCAGTACCTTGATTAAAAACAAACTGTAAGGGATAATCAAGGGCAAAGCTTTGATTATCCATGTTGACAATTGAGATTAGGCAACAAAATCAAGGGTGAGTGAAACTGTGTCAGGAGGAGCTGGCTATCATCTCTTTTCAAGGTACTTTTTGAATCCTTCCAAAACAGTCATTTTTTTTCATTATCAAGCCTAAAAAATGCCAGATTTCCATCCCATTATTTCTTTCAAGGATAGAGAGAGTAGGGGGGAAAAAAAATGAGAAAATTTTTTCTTAGGCTTATCTAGTCATTAGATGACTGTCACTAATTTTTGAGAGGATGGCTTGCTGAGACAACAGGCAACCATCTCCTGTGTCTTGCATGAGACTAAACTCACCTGACAGTACTCACATCCCACCATACTCCATGTCCAAAAAATACTTAGCAAAATTGCACAAAAACTTTAACCTGCATGTGAGGATTGAGAAAACAGCAAATTTTTTTTGGTGATTTCCATACATATTTTATTTCATATACTCGGGGTGAGACCCAAACTGAAAAGGCACACAAATTATAAAAGAATCCTTCTAAGAGCTTAACAGCTGTCAGAGTCTAATGTGAAATGCAAACTACCTCCTCTATTTCCAAACCAGAGGCAGACTGCAAAGCCAGCTTAAAATTCAAGAGGTCTGTAAAGGGGTGAGTAGCACAGGACAGTTCAGAACAGCATCCAGACTTTTGGTGTTTCCCAGGAACTCCACTGTAACCTCCAAAATGAAAAATCTGGTACACAAAAAGGCAGGACAATTCATCTCTGTATGCGTTTTTTGGGGGACGTTGGGCATATTTGGGGTTTTGTTTTTGGGGTCTTTTTTAGTTGGCAGCTGGGGATAAACCACAACACCTTGACAAGGAGGCAAAGCCCAAAGCAGGTTTCCTGTGCTTTAGTAGACCTGTGGAGAAGCCCACCCTGCAAGTTTTGGGGCTGCCTCCACCAACCCACCAGTGTCCCCAGCAGCTGTATAGATCCAGCTGAGCAATGGAATTGGCTCATGAGGCCTCAAACCCATCAACCAGGCTCAGCAGCTGTCAAGGCAAACCTGGCACAGGAGGAAGATCTGCTCTATGGTCTATAAAGTCCACTCCAAGAGGGGGTGAGACAGTGCCTGCAACACTCAGCTGAGCCAAACCAGCCCTGCACAAGGCTGTGCTCCAGACTTCACCCCACAAACCTCAGGACTCTCTTTAGAACATCATTTTAGGATCTGAACCTCACAGCTCGATGTGGATTATGGGCATTAAGAGTGGAGGAAAATAAAAACACGTGGCCTTCAACTTGGCAGCTTTGAAAACAAGTTGCGGGCGTGGAGCAGGTGAGGGACAGCAACCGTGTCACCACCCAGGGATTTGTGTTTAGGGCTCAGTTGGTCTCAGTCCACGTGCTCCTGCCTGTCTGTGTGTGGGAGAGAGAGAGAGAGAAGGCACAGGCACCTGCACACAGAAAGCTCCTCCTGATAAAGTGAATTTAGGAACCTGCACTCAAACCCAGCCATTATTGAATCAGCAGAGGAGTCTGAGTGAGGATGGGAAAAAGAAGTGAAAGTATTAGGCTGCTTTAAATTAATTAGCCAAAACGATCAGCTCAGGAGAAGCACTGCATTCCTAACCAGATGCAAACAACACGACATCTGCTCAGGGGATGAAAAAAAAAGTGGCACGTGAGCAGATGCAGCCAGAAAAACTGTGTTCAACTGAGAGCAAGGAAGGAAAGAACTGCAAAGGAAATCAGATGGGGAGAGAAGAAAGTTCAGCTTCAAGCAGCGTGAGGAGGAAGCCAAGGGAATAGTTTCAGAAATGTTGGAGATGTGGTCAGTGACAGTCAAGGAAAGCACTCCCAAGACCTCATAAAAAAGCAACAAACCAGGTGAATGACATGCTTGGAGTATGGAGAAGAGGTGTAAGAACTGTGGGCAAAAACACTCAGAAGTGGGTGGGCACAAATATTAGCAATTAGTAAATTCACTGAGGGAACACAAATACAGTTTTCATCACCCCAAACTAATCACAAACTAGTTATGGGCTGTCCCAGCTCAAATCAGAGCCACATCCAAGGTGAGAAAGGTGGAACCACCTTGCTGGTTGAATTGCTTACAGGGATGAAGGGAAGGCACAGAACAAGATCTGTCTTCCTTGGGACCTCCAGCCCAGCAGACAACCCTTTTCACAGCTCCAAACACAACCTGCCAGCAACTATGACCTACCCCAGACCTTCATTATTCATCCCAACAGGACATCACACCTAAAATTCAGGAGTTTTGCTTACAGAGGGACCTCCATTTCAACTGCAAAACGCAAAACAAAACCATGACAAACCTGAACCACCTTTTCTTTTAGAAACCCAATCTACAATTCCAACTGGTGAAGACACCTCTGGAGGCACAGAGACAGACAAGGATAATGTCCTGCTCCTGAACCAATACATTAAGCTGCACCACAGATTGCAGCAGAAATTAAATTTACTAGCAGGCAGAGCTCTGAAAATGCCTGTTAAATCCAGTCCAATGTGGCACCTCAGCATGTTACCCCAACTCAGGAGGCTCTCAGAAGACAGAGCAGGGGCAGGAAGGTGAGCAGAACTCCCCAGGCTGGATCATTTTTAAGATTCCACAGAAGAGGTGATGGAGTAAATGAAGGGCCAGCCCTGGCAGGCAGCACAGCAGCCTCCTGGAGCACCTTCTCTGGTGACTCATTTGTGAGTCACCGTGTCCTCAGCGGGGTTGTCACGTCGTGGTCCCGTTGTCAGGAGCCAGAGATGCTCTGTGGGAACCAGTGAATGCACCCTCTGAGCTGACTCACACCTGGGAGCAGCAGCAGAGGAATAATAACGTGCCAGCCCCCGTGTCTCCCCTTCTCCCCCAGTGCTCTGACTGCTGCTGCCTTTATGTAAGCAGAGATGCTGACATTTTAAAGGTGATGATTACTCCTTTCTTTTCAACTCCTTTTTAGCTTGTTTATTCTTAATCCCTAGCTGAGCCTTTAATTCCTCCGCTCTGTTCTTGTTCAAACTGCATCACCCGTGTCCCACATGGTAAAACTGTAATTTAATAAACCGAGTTCCTGCAAGGTAAAAATAAAATAATTTTTTTTTAAAAATGCCTCCAGTGCTTATCAGAAAAGGGTTGGCAGCAAGAAAGAAAAGTTAGAATTACAGAATGTTTGGAATTCATAAAGGCAGATAAACAGAAGTCAAAAGAGATGCATTACATTGCACCTGGGAGTCCATGGTAGAAGTGCCCAATTTCTTTACAGGAGAAGTAAATGCATTCCAGCCTCAGTCCTAAGAAAAATCTCAACAATAAAAGCAGTTTGGAAGTGGTGAGAATTAGCACTCTAATGGAAATGAGGCGAAAATGAAGTCAAGGTACCTATCCAAAGCCAGCCTGTAATACAAAGGCACTAATCAAGGACAGGTTCCCAGCTGCCCTTGATGTTCCCCTGATGTTTGGAGCATTCTTCTGGATGCTGTGCATTTCTGTCCCTACAAATAACAACCTACTTTGCAGCATAAAATACACCAACTTTGGATTCAATGGGAGCTGTAACACAGAACACCATATTTTCATGCCTGATACTCTACAACCTCCTAGACTTCCAGAGATGAAGAAGCCTATTTCTGATCAGACCCTTAAATCAAAGAAGGGTCTTCCCATTTAAAAAAACAAAATCATCTGGAGCTTAGATGTGAGAATATTAATCACCTCACTGTAAGGCCAGATTTTACCAGAAATAAAAGCAAAAAACCAAGACAATTTGGCTGCACTGTCAAGAAGCAGCTCATAAATGAGCAGTGAACTGCAGCCCAAACATACCTTTCAAACTCGGGAACAAGAGTCCTAATGACTTCCAGCAATACTGATGTTCTCTGGAGCCAAAACCCTTCCAGACTCTGTGTCACTGAAGGCAAAGCAGAAGAGATGCCTTCCAACAGGAGCCAGGTGTCTGTGCCCCCTCCTGCACCACAAAGTCCCTCCTCTGCTGCTGCCTCCTAAAACCCAGTTGCCTGAGTAGTTGTGGTGAGGACTCGTGAGCTGGGCAGTGAACATGCACAAGAAGCCCTTCAGGAGTTAAGGGTGGGCATGGAATGGGTGTGCTGCCTTTAAAACCCAGACAGCAGAGGAGGAGCTGGTGCAACTTCACCCAACAGACTGGCAGAGAAAAGAAAAACACAGTCAGAGAACCACAGAGTGGGTCAGGCGGGGAGGGACCACAGTGGGGCACCTGGTCCCACCTCCCTGCTCCATCCCAGAGCACAGGGCACAGGATTGTGTCCAGATGGGTCTGGAATATCTCCAGTGAGGAGACTCCACACCCTCTCTGGGCAATCTGTTCAGGGCTGGGGCACTGCACAGCAAAGAAGTTCTTCCTCCTGTGCAGGTGGAACTTGCTGGGCATCAGTTCCTGCCCGTCCCTGCTGTGCCATTGCTGGGCACCCCGAGCAGAGCCTGGTCCCTGCTCTGCCCCCTCCCTGCAGGCACTGACAGACAGGGGGCAGGTCCCCTCTCAGGGTCTCCTCTGGAGGCTGAACAGCCCCAGCTCCCTCAGCCTTTCCTCCTCACAGAGATGCTCCAGTCCCTTCAGCATCTCCGCAGCCTCCACTGGACCCGCTCCAGGAGCTCCATGTCCCTCTTGTCCTGAGGAGCCAGACCTGGACACAGCACTCCAGATGTGCCCAGACCTGGACACAGCACTCCAGATGTGCCCAGAACTGGACACAGCACTCCAGATGTGCCCACAACTGGACACAGCACTCCAGATGTGCCTCCCAGGGCTGAGCAGAGGGGCAGGGTCACCCCTGGACCTGCTGGCAATGCCCTTCCCAGTGCACCCAGGATCCCATCGGCATTCTTGGCCCCAGGGCACAGGCTGCAGGTTCAGTCCTTCAGTCACAAGGATTCATCTCCCATTTCCCTGCTACTCAGACTGCAAATGTTGCCACTTCCACCTCCCCCTCTGGAGCAGATCTGCTTCACAGGCAGAGTTTCAAAATACTGCTTTTCAGAACAAGGAAAAGAAGATGACCCTGCAGAGAACCAGCCCAGGCAGTCACCAGGCAGAGGAAATACGGGATGACAACCACGGGGCGAGGCAAGCAACGTGTGCTCCAGGTTCTCTGCTCCTGCACACAAGACTGACACGGCTGACCCTTCAAGAACTCCAAATGTGACAAGATTCTTGCACTTTGGAGGGAGAATTCAAAACACTGCACTGTTGTAACCAAAGAAAGTCCTGCACAGGGCTGTGAAGCTCCTCTGCTGGGTTGCCCAAGGCCGGGATGAAGGTTTAAAACAGCCACTACTGACTCATGGCACTTCCAACCAGACTACAAAGGGTTGGAGGATCCAGAGGGATTTCTCCCATGCTACCAGTGTCCCCAGGCTTGGATTTCCATGGAGGTGTTACCAAAAATTGCTAGAAGTTCCCTCACAGGACATTTCTCACAAGAAAGCACCGAGAGCAGGAGTCAAATTGTCCACAGGGACATCAGTTTCCATCATCAATCAGCTTTGATTAATTTTTCATTGCAAGTATTTCTCTAACCTGATTTATTTGGTCTGGGGTTTCAGGTGAAACCAATACCCAGGAGGGATAAGCCAAACTGTTAGAGAAGTCACCCTCCCCATCCATGCTCAGATTACTCTGTGCCTTCTTCACTACCCAGTCCAGGGATTTAGATTAATTTAGATTAATTTGGATTAATTGACATGGCTACAAAGCTCCAATGGCCTCGAGTGTCATTCCAATAGAAAAGAGAACCACCTGGTGGAATTTCTGTACTTTTGGAGGAGAAGAGTCTCATTTCTCTCAACAACTTAGCTGTTATTGCTATATTTTCTCTATTACCAAATACTGCTGAAGATAGAAAACTAATGTTGTCAACTCCTACAAAAGTCTCAATTTTTATTAAAATTGCAGTCCTCAAGGCAAGGGATTATGTAACAATCCTGGGTTTCATTTCAGGAAAAGTAAAAAAAAAAAATTCCTCCCTGTGCACAGCAAAACTTTAAAATGCATCCTCTTAAAGAACAAGAGCCAGAAGGCAAGCAGGGAGAAATTAAACTGATTTTTGGGGAAGAAGTTCTCAGTGTTTTCAAGGCAGTCTCATCAATTTGATAGAGGAATGACTTTTTTGGAATACTTGTCTTAGTAACAATAAATTAATCCCCCCAAGGTCTTAACTCCACTTTCTTCATACATTATAAACCAAATGTCTGGCCTTGCCTTGCTGGTTGGAATTAGCCTCACATGCTCTTGATGCTGTGCAGGCAAAGGCTGTTGCCTCCTCAAAACCCATCCAATGGTGCAGCAAGGACAGTTTGGATCCTTGCAAAGATGTCCCAGCAGCCACAACATGCAAATAAAAGGAAAGCTATGAAGGGCTTTCACATGCCAGGCTGTGCTGGGTTAAGGCTGCAGTATTTCCCAGGTTATTTGTAACACAGAAATTCCACTTACCAAAGCTTTCCCTTCATTATTACCTTCTGGGTAGCGTGGGTTAAGCTGGAAAAGAAAGAAAGGAAATCAAATACTACATCTTGGTAGCTTTTAGACATTTCCTAAGTGGGGGAGAGGGTTTGGTTCAGTTGAGAGGAACAATACTTAGAGGCAGCAGGAGAATGAGGGTATAAGAATTACCAACTCAATTTGTGACTGACTTAACTGGCTCTGTCCTCACCCCAAAAAAGTGCCTCTTGCAATCCAGCTCGTTAACTCCAGGGGAATCTCAAAGAACCAAACCCCAAAAGGGTGATGAGGAGAACACAGTTACCCCACACACACAGACAGAGGCAATCACTGCCAGGACTGACCCACAGCAGATGTACTGAGATCAAATCTGATGCTCTTTACGACCACTGAGGTTTCACAGGAGGGCAATGGTGGCTCAATTCTGCCACCACTTTGAAGCAGGGGTGGCAGTGGCACTAGGGCCAAGTGTTTCACTGCAGCTTGGCTCTGATGAACCATTGGGGATAACATTTTCTGTGTCCTACCAGGACTATCAAGCATTGATCAACAGCTAAATTAAGGATGAGAGGCTTGGATGAAAGACACTGCATAACAGTAAGTGTAAAGTATTACTATTTAACAGCCTTTAATATGATTCTACTTTTGACAAGGGAAATGTGTAGCCTATCAGATGAGTGATTTTTGTAGGCAGAGATATTCTCAAATAAACAAAAACACACACCCCCACTCACTGGCTGCACACGAAACCTTTCAAGATTTGATTTACATAAAGAAACAATTTTGCCTCAATATTTACCAATATTCCCTGATATAGGATATGCCATCAAAGCACTGAAAATGCTGAAGTTACATAAGGCACTCTAGTTCTTAAGCAGTCACAGCATGTAATCTGACTTATGGTAAGCACAGTCGTTTTCCTGGCTTGAATTTGGCATTACCAGTGTGGAAGAGCCAGAAGTGAACTGCACAGGGCAGGATGAATTAATGCCAGGGAAACTTTTCCATATCATATTATCATACATCTAACATTACACAGACAACTGTTGGGAAGAACTTTTGTTACATTTATGAGGTTTTTACTAGTAATTATCATTTACACCTCTTTACCCACCCACAAAAANTTACACAGACAACTGTTGGGAAGAGCTTTTGTTATATTTATGAGGTTTTTACTAGTAAGGCAGCTCCTCTCCACATCCTGAGCCTGAAGAAAGGCAGGAAACTTTTAGATATTTGTGAAAATACCTTCCTTCTGTGTCACAACTTGATGGGCCAAGACAGAAACCACCAAGGGTTTGCTCTGTCTTCACTTGAGGATTTGCATTAGCCACAGTGTCACCATCCCCTCAGAGCCTGCTTTCCTCCCACCCCAAAACTTGCATCTGGCTCCTCTGGGACATTCTCACTCTCTCCTGCATCCTCCAAGTCCCACTTGCTGCTGCCCTACAACAGGAATGGGGCATGAACACCCAACAACATTCAAGTTGTATATAGATATGTAACTCTTTCCATACACTTTTGGTTCCCTCACAAGTTCTCACACTTCTTTCAGCGCTGCATTTGTCCACCTGGCACCTGAAAAATCATTCTGGTTGCCCACTTGGGCACAGCCAAGCTGAGCTCTCCACCTTTGGTCCTCCTTCAAGAGCAGAGGGAACTCTCAGGCAGTGCTGCTCAGTCACAGGGGCAGAAAGGCCAAATTCCATCCCAGCTTTGCATTCTGCTGGTTGTGACCAAGCAAGACAAAGTCTGGGTCGCCCCAGGTGTGTCACCAGACTCAGCACAGGGAACTCTGCACTACATTTTGAATCACAATAAACCTGCTGGCTTTCACTGAGGGGCTCGAGTGACCTCCCCAGTAGGAATTAGGTCTTGAATTGGGATATCTTTCAGCTGCTTCCTTCCAACATAATGATGATTTTTTAAAAAAAAATAAGATATAGCCACAACAAGAACAAGCAGGAAAACCTCCCTCCTGTAGCACTTCCTGCCTGCTTTAAAAGCCACTGACCAGATTGCCCTCAGATCTCCAGAACACTTGGCTTGTGGACTGAGGGTGAAGGAGACAAAAGGCTCCAGTGAAAAAACAAGCCCATCCTTCTTCAGGGTTTTCCCTGCCCCGCTGTTACAGAAATAATGAAACCCAAACTGTGCTGTTTGGAGGAAGTTTTGAGGTGCTGATGACAGAAGTCTGAGGACTGACACTCACAGCCCCGTTTTCAGCTGTGCTTGGCAGTTGCCACTTGCATTTTCCTTCCAGCTGAGGTTGTTGGTGCTGAGGATTTCTGAAAAACAGACCATTAGCTGTTATCCCATCCTGTGTGCTCCAGGCAGGGGGAGAATAAATCATGTAGTGCTGCATGGCATACTACACCTGTCCTGAGTCTCAACACCCAAGTACACAATGACCTAAGGACACAGCGACAGTCTTAACCCTCCAAAATCCACTGCTTTTCCTGATTTATGTAAGAGCACTTCCATGTTCTTCAATAACCACCCCCCCAAAAAAAAAAAAAAAACAACAAAAGAATCCTTGAAAATTACAACATGAATATGTTTTTTCTCGCTGCTGAGGAAAACGAGTAAAACTTTTTGCAGGTGTTTAGAAGGTAAGAATGTTGTGCTGAAATAGGTCTCATTAAATCTCAACAATCTTCAGGCTTTGTCACTGGCTGTGCTGAAGTTGCAATTTAGAGAAGTGCAGGTGAAATACAGCACTGAATATTTCTGCAGAATGCCACTGGCCGGTGCCAGCAGTCAATATGCAGGAGAACCTGATGCATTGCAAAAGCAGAAATCATTATTGTCATAGCTCGGTTGTATGCTATGGTTTTAGAGTATCTATCTTTTTGGAGTATATATTCAACAACTTCTTTCCCACTGCAGAAAAATCTGGAAATCCTAATCTCCCACTGCTTCTTTTTCATCTAACTTCAGCACAGCCCATTTTTACCTTCCCATGGATGGGAGAGAAAAAAGTCCCATAAAATGAGGGTTCAGTTTCCTCATGGCTGAAAACTAAAGAGTATCAAAGACCCTGAAACTCATGTCCTGTTATCACAGAACGGTTTGGGTTGGAAGGGACCTTAAAGATCATGTAATTCCACCCCCTGCCACGGGCAGGGACACCTCCCACCAGCCCAGGGTGCTCAGAGCCCCATCCAACCTGGCCTTGGACACTTCCAGGGATGGGGCAGCCACAGCTTCTCTGCCCAACCTGTGCCAGGCCTGCCCCCCCTCACAGGGGGGAATTTCTTCCCAATATCCAATCTAAACTCAGACTCACCCCTACACATCCTCCAGCCTACACAGAATGAATCTACCTTATCAACTTTTCTTTCACATCACACAATGAAGTCAGTCCAAGTTATATCCTAAAAATTTTCAGCCCACAAGACTCGACAGTGCATAATTCCCCGAGGTTCTCCTACTCTGCAGAACAACTTCTTGCTAACAGGTTATTCCTGGCTTTAATTTTCCTTCTGCATTTGCAGGCAATTTTCTATACAGTCCAGCAACTGTGGGCAAACAGCTGGAAATGTCACAGTTCTGCTGAATGCTGCTTTCTTGGAGAAATGCATGGGAAGTACCCAAACAGGGTATTTTGGGGCACTCAATTAAGAGAGAGAGAGAGGAGTTTGAGGAAAGAAACACCCATGCTGGTTTTAATCAAATTTGGTTGACTAGGTAAAGGATATTTAAAGCATCTTGTCGGGGAAAGAATTGGATTGCCAAATTTCAGCTAAATGAGCATTTTAATGACTTGGTTGAAACCTGCCTTTATGAAGGGAACCTTGACAGACAAAGAATAAAAGGGTCTAATTCAACACACACAAAACAGTTTCCGTTTCGTTTGATAACCAGCCTGTTACCCAATCAACAAGGACAAGTGTTTCAGGGGGCAAAAAAAAGCCAGCACAAAAGAAAAATAATCCACTTTTCAAATCTTTCATCTTCATTAGGCTTGCTTTGTTCTTGGTTAATATCACACTGATTAGCTTTCGATAAATCCCAAGGACTTTTGCACAGTTTCAAAGACTTCAGTGGCATCCAAAGGACTTTTGCCATCTCGTTAACTCGCCAGAGAAAGCCTGGCTATGACTTTACCCTGACAAGCTCCACTGAAAGCTGCCACAGCACTGGCACAGGGTTCCTGACAATCATCATCTGAGGAGAACTTAAAACCCGTTTAGTCTGGCCTGAATGCTGGGCCACAACCTCAGTCTGAGCTTCAGCAGCTCCACACCAACCTGTGCTGGGATGAAAAAAATCATCCTCACCTCTGCAAGACCTATGTTCTAAATATTAATGTCCCATATCCTTCAGTGGTCCTCACAAAAATAACTAAAGGTGACTGAATTAGACATGGTTGATATTTTTACTCCTAAAAAAAGAAAAAAAAACCCATGCACACAAAACCCCAACAAACAATAAAAACCAAACAGGGGAAGGATTGTAAACCTCCACCGAGCATCACAAATCAAGAGGCACAGATATAATGGGATAAAAACTCCTTAAGTCATCTTGAAATAATAAACAACAACAAAAAAGATAATGGATTTGCTCCTTTGGGACACATCAAAATGCAACACCAGGAGATGCTGCATTTGTAATTACAGAAGTAGCCCTTAAAGTGAGAAGATGACAACAAATTCTGCGTTAATGGTTTTGCACTTCCTTCCTCCTCAAGCCTGTGTGTGAATAAACCCAGCCAGCTTGGGCAGCACTGACACAGCAGTGCTGAAGAGTCTCAGGTCGAGCTGGCTGAGGGAGGAAAACATCCATTCCCCCAGATCCAGATTCACAGGGGGGTTTGCACACTGACAGGTGCAAATGTTGCTCCCAACTTCCACCAAATTCAAGGCAAGGCAGGTGGAGAAATTCGGCTGCGTTCTCAAGATCCTTAAAAACCTCGGGAAAAAACCAGCTATGGTTTTGCTAAATGGGCAGCTTCCAACTCTGCCACTTTAAAAAGCCACGTCCAAGTCTGCAGAACAGGTCAGGCTGGCTCTGTAAATCAGTAATCCCTCCTCCTCTGGTGTCTGGATCTCTTCCATCTCTCCATGCATAGCTGGGAATTACCCTTCACTCCTTATGGAGCTTTCAACAAAACCACACTCCTCCTCTGAGACAGTGGAAAACACAAATCAGGCTCCTGGTGCTGAGTTCACCCCCTCCCTCCCCTTGGCAAATGCCCCTAAACCCCTGAGCCCAACAGGCAGAAATCAATCCCAAAACTGGATTAGCATTTCATGAAGACACTGGGGGAAAAAAGCAGCTCCAAAGGGGGATTTTGAAGCAGCCTCCAGGTAAGGAGGTCCCAACAGATGAAGTGTGTGATGGCCCTGGTGGATGCTGCCATCTCCTGGCACCTCCTCCGGTCTGCAAACTCTTCTCCTGCAGCAAAAGGCACCCGTACATCTATTAAGACAAAGCCACTTGCACCCAGGTACGTGTCCCAGGGCTGGAAGGGCAGGAGGAGACACCACCGTGTTTTCCTCCTCTGCCTGAGCGACTCCTTCTGCCAAGCTTGGCTTCCATGTCAGCCCAAAAAACCAGCACTGGCCAGCAGTGGTTCCTGGTTTGGCTGCCTACATACAAATAATCTCTGTCCTAGTCCAGTTTCCAAAGACTGCACAACAAAAGGCCTAAATTATGGACTTCAAATATTCAAGCTCAGCTGCCCTAACAAACCATCCTATGCAGGATTCTCATTTTGCACAAGTTTAAGGAGGTGGAAGAAAAGGCCATAAAACTACAGAGAAAGTTTCTCCAGGGCCCCAAGAGGTTAATCCTGATTTATGGCCTCAAGTTTAAGAGCTAATTTCCATTTTACATGTCTTTTATCTTAGCTAATGCTGAGGATATTATTACCAATCCAAATCTGTAATCTTCCTAAAATCTTACTAAATGCTTTGTTTTCTATTTCTGTGACATTCTTTACTATGTCCTATTCAGAAGGCAGGGGAAGCTTATTTTCTATCAATATTAACTTGAACGTGCACTCAGCTATCTTCACCATGCTCCAAACCCAGGGATTCTTATAACAGGATTAAATTCAATATGGAAAGGTATGGCCTTGTCCACCTGGATAGAAAAATAAATTATTATAACAATAATGTATCACATGGCAGGCTAATTATTTTTAATGATAGAACAGTTTGGGTTGGAAGGGACCTGAAAGATCCTCTAGTCCCAAGCTCTTTGCAATGGACTTAATCTTGAGACAGAAGTCCATTTAAAAGCAAAGTTTAACAGCAGTTCTCACTCTAAAGTGAGAACTTCACAGAACTTTTACAGAAGCTTCTCAGAGAAGAAAGGGGTGGGGTTTGGGGCAATTTTGCCCAAAATTATCCCACCCCAACCACTCGTGCCCCTGTTCCAGCTCCACCATCCCCTCTTCCTACCCTGTGGGGCCGCGATGTCTCTGCCTCTGCAGTGCTGGCCCCACTGAGTTGGGCTCGACCTCCTGCTCAGCTCACAGTGTTCCCATCATTGTCGTTCCACCCCAAGTGTGTGCAACCCTGTGCTGCCCAGCCCAGCTGGATTCAGTCAGTCCTACCTGCCAAAGAAACTCTCCTGTGTATTTAGTGCCAAAAAAAAAAAACAAGTCCCAAAGCTGGAAGGATGTTTCCTGTGGGATTTTAAAACTCTGCTCAGAGCTGATCCATTTTACAGCTTAAAGCCCTGCCCTTTCACTCTTGCAGAAAGAGGAAAGCCAGAGGAGTTTTCCATGGAATAATTTGTTTGTTTGTGGCCACAAATTCTGCAAAAGCACAAAATGCAAATACTGAGGCTCCCATCTTATCTGAATTCTCTTAATTCATGTAGGATAGCACAGTCAATTTGGTGTTAAAGACAATTACACTCACCAGCTTTACGGCCCTATCTTGGCCAAGGTCTCAGGCAGCTCTAATTGAATTATCCAACTAAGTAAAAGAGAATTACCTCAGGTTTTGCCTTACAAATTCTGCACTGTGATTATTTACATGTTCACAACATTTCACAACCATGGCCTATCTATTGCCTGCTGCAATCTCTGAGACCAGCATGCGATCTGATACATGCACATGTACTTTTGTAATTATTTTAGCCACCTTCCTCTCACCTGAGAGGCTCGATTGGAAATTACCTATCCTGAATATGTGTGTGTGGGCACACACACCTCTGTTTGACAGCCTCATGCAGCAAAGGTTAATGGTTTCAGGACAAACTCTCCAGTTCAGGAATCACAGAACTGGAGGTGCTGTCCACGAGGAGGACAGTATCGAAGGGGCACGTTTTGGCTCAGCACAGTGGATAAGCTGGCACTCAGTTCAAAGTGATTTTTATCTTGAATATTGAAAAGGTTATGTGAGTTCATGAGAAAGGCACAGCTCTGTGGTCCCAACCTGCAACATCCCAAAGGCTGGTTGAGTAAAACGCAGCTCAGTCCCTCCCCCACACAGAGATTTGGGGGTGTTTTACATGTGGTACATGCACTGAAAAGACTTTAGGGGAAATCTTTGTGACTTTGCAACATCCATTTTTCAGAGAACCTTACAGCCTCTCCTTTACAGATACCAAACTGTCAAACAACGTGGGCCATTTTGCTGTAAACCAGGGCTAAAAAAAAAAGAACCCCCTCAGACCTTTTTTCTGGGAGATTGCTGACTCTGTGAGGATGGGAATGAAACTCAGCAGCCTGGATCTTAGCTGGTGGCTCAGTGTCTAAACCTCCTGCTGAAGATCTGGCTCAGCATTTTTGGGTGTAATCAAGCCCTTCTGACACTGCCAGAGGAACTCCCACTGCCTCCAAAGGTGACAGTTCCTCTTTCCAACTTTTCAGCTGTGCATTTGGTTCCACTTTTTTTATGATTTCAGCGTTTTGGAAATTTCTGAGCCTGTGGCTTAATGTTTCCAACATCAGACATCAATTGCCACTTCCCCAGATCCCAAATCTTACCCCCAAACACTAAACCCTTCCCTTCAGCACATCCCTCCTGCTTCTTCAGTCTCTGGGTGAGAGCACACAGCCCCATCTGATGAGTCAGATCCCATCCCCAGGAGGTGCAGAGCAGCAAGGGGAGTGACAATGCAGCTACCAAATGTCCCCCCCACTCCTGTAGCAGAGGGGCTTTCAGGGTGGCTCACCTTCAGCCCAGTGTCTGGTGGAAGGATCAGCGTTGCTTTAAGGTATTAGTGTGTCTTAGAGAACTTCAAAGCACAGTAATTAAAATTAGGCTAAATAATGCCAAGTGGAAAGAGGATTAAAGGAAACGCTGCTACTGGAGACTGTGTCAGAAGTCAGAGGTCTTTGAAAGGTAACAAGAGTTGGGTGACTGTAATTCTAAGGAACATGGAATTTAGGACTTACACATCCTGACTTCATTCTCTCAAGTTGATAAGAATCAGATTTACAAGCATTCACCTATGTTTTGTTTACTGAACAACTCTGCTGCCTCACTTTTCTACCTCACTGTAGTAAAGAATCGCCCTTGAGGTTTATCAGTTTTAAATCACTGGGTCCTCTGAAGAAAGTATCTTCAACCTGAAGGAACATCTTCAATTTTTCCTAGCCCCCAGATCATCCCCTGGCCTGAACAAGTTGCAGTGGCATCCCTTCACAACATGGCCCAGCAGTGACTGCCTGGGGTCCCAGCCCAGAAGGACCAGTTTGGGGTGGCACAGGAAGGCTCAGAGGACAAGAGAAGGCACAGCACTGCCCACACAAGCCGTGGAGCAGCAAATGGAGACACCCACGTGGAGCACACTTCTGCTCACTGAGACTTCACCCATGGGAGATCCCACTGCAGCAGTCTCCATGGCACGCATCAAGTTGATTTAAGGGAGGATGGAGTAAGAAAAAAAAAGCTATAAACAGTGCCCAATCCTGATTTACAACAGCTCAAACCGGGACGGACTCATTAGCCAACAACAGAACGTTCCAAAGGTCTGGGAATTCTCTCCCTGTGTTTGCACTTATTATTCCACTCTAAACATCATCATCATGGAAGCTTAAACAAAACCAGGCCACGGCAACGTGTGAGGCTGTTGATAATCCATGCCATGAGTAATCCCCTCGTGCTGCAGGAGCACAGATAAGTGTGCAGCAAGCTCTGCCCAGCTGATTCAGAGTCGGGTCACACACAGGAGGTGTCTGCCTGGCTGGCCATAAATCTCGGGGTGTCGTGCCTGACATGTGAACTGTAGAAAACACCCTTCACAGCTCTTTATTACAGTGGTGGCCTTTTAATATCTCCACCAGCATGTATTTCACACGTCAGAGATAGGGCTGCTGCTCTCCAGGCACAGCACATCACCTCTGCTCAACCCACAAGCTCTTCCAGCTCTCTCTCTTTCCACAGTCCCAGCTGTGTTCTCCATAGTACAGGTCTTCCTGATGGGGATTTCCCTTCCAGGGCGTCCTGGTTATGGCAGCCAGGGTCAGTTTGGCACTGGGTGGGGGTGGATTCTAAACCCTCTCTGTCATTTTTCCCACGAACTGCTCACCATGGACCATTGGCAGCAGCTGCCCAGAGCACACCCCACCCCTCAGGGTACAGGGTGGGTGTTTAGGAACTTCTGGGAGATAAGGAAGTTTTCCTGTCTTCACACCCACCTGAGGGGTCATGTTGGCTCGGGGTCATCAGTGATGCCAAAAATATGCCATTGTTCACCTCACAGAGTAAATCACCCACTGTGGAACTCCCCACCCTGGGGGAGGGACTGGGCGTTCCCATCTGAGCCCAAGCAGAGATAAGCCTGGGGTTTTGGGACTGGGATCTCTCTTCAGATCCAGAGGAGGAGCAGAGACTTGACCAGACTGAGACTGCCACAGGACTGCAACCATCATTGTCACCAGCAGGTTTCTTCCTTTCTTCTTACTCTGAACTCAGGATGCCCACGTGGTGCTCAGCACAGGGGTTGGTGAGCTCCATCCTGCTCGTGCCCCACTGTGCTGGGCTGTACATCTGGTGTTTTTGTGGCACAAACGAATTTTCCTTCTGTCCCAGTGTATTTTGTGGTCTTTTATTAAATTGTTATTCTGACTTGCAATCCCATTCTGAGTTGGATTCATTTCTCCTGCCAGTTTACCTCTAAACCAGCACACAGGGGTAGAAAGAACTTAAGCTGGGGGTCTACATTCAGTGCAGGGTGACACCTTTTCACCTGGAGATCTTCCTCCTGAAAATCCCTGAGCCAGATCATCTCGTGTGGTGGGAGAAGGAAGCACATCGGAGTGATTGATGCCTCTCCTGACTCCCCATCAGCTTAGGCAGTCAGAGTAAAATCCTCCCACTAGGAGCATCTCACTGGGAGCAGAAAAGAAAACACTCCCACTCTTAGGTGGGAGTGCTGGTTGCCTCTCGAAAATTATCTATTATTAGCAGTCCTCTGTTCATGATTTGACACTGGTTTTGACATAATTAGAAGTAAGTAAAGGTTTGATAGCTTCTCTTTGCTCCTACTCTGAGATCAGTGCAGGTTGTGACAGGAGCTGAGAATGTTAAGGGATTGCCTGCTTAGAGAAGTGGCACTGGTGTAAATGTAACCCAACCCATTCAGAGCAAGTCTTTTTGCAGGGATTCCCCATCAGACAGTGACTTAGAACTGGCTCTTGTAGGAAATTCTCACACTCATACTTCAAAGCGTAAGTTAAAAGAAAAAATCCTGCACAGACTTAACTACACCAGTGGGGGGGGAAAAAAAAACCCAAACAAACCTGTTTTTCATTCCATTGGGATAACCTGGACACAGATCAGTGTTAATATGGATTGGATATGACTTTAAAAGTTCACAGCTTCTTGCAACCATGTAAAAATCTGTACCATCTCATAAACTTGGTTTTACCTGCTCTGTGCCAGCCTGTCAAAAGCCTTATTTTATTTTTAAGGACAATGACAGGTCATAAAAGACATTCAGCTGCTCTTCTGGGAGTCACAATATTATTTTGCCTTGACACAAAGGACCACCCAACAACCAGCCACGCTGCAAACCCACTTGTTTAAATGACTTCCTTACCTCTGCAGCCAAGTAGTTCCCAGTTGCCAAATGCTTAAACCTAAACAAGCTGTTCCATTGTCCTGCCCCTCCCCTGCAAGGGTCATGATGGACAACCTAAAAGAAGAAGAAGTAGTACAGATTTCAATCATGCTCCTTAGATCACTGGCATTTCTTACAGCTCATTCCAGCTGAAATTATGTGAACTCCATCATTACAAACCACCTGGACAGAGAAGAACTCTGTGCTTGCAGTAAGCTCAGCTCACCACAGGTAACAACTGTCCACATGAACCTTCTCCCAGGTGCCAGGAAATGCTCCTCCTATTCCTTTCCATTCTTTCCTTCATTTCCTGCAAGCATCTTGAGCCCAATTTTGCTTTAAAATGACACGACGTGAATCTGAAGCTCAAGAAAGTAAGTGTAGCTGCTCTGCACCGCTTGGCACTACTTCAAAGCAACATTCAAACCATCTTAGATTACCTCACCAATTACACCAGCCTCATTTTTGACAACACCAGGGGCTTCTGAAAAACTTTTATTCAGGTGATTAAATATCCCCATGTCATTTGAAATATCACAGGTTGTTTCTTTGTTCCCCTCGACTAAGCTGTAGGTGATTTGCCTTCTTCAAACCCAGCAGAGCATGTCTCTGTTAAGGAGTAATCTCCAAGTGCAATGCACTCTATTCCAGGCAGTCCTGAACCAGAAGGAGAATCAACCACTTGCCTGAGGACTCTGTTTTATAAGCACAAAGCTTATTCACCACACAAGAAGTTCTGGGTATAGAAGTGACATTAATGCAATAACAAGGATTTGAGGCGTTTCTCAGTTGAACACACACACACACATACATGTATATATATGAGTCATCTTCTCAAAATCACCCCCTTTCACAACCCCACCTTTATTGAGACTAATTCTAAACAGCTACTGATGTGTCCTATTGCAGAAGAATGGACTCAATGACAACTGCGGAGATTTCCTGCTGGCCATAAATTTCCATTTTCTCTATTACACCACGCAGTTAAATGCCAACCCTCAAAACTCAGGAGAGGTGAGTGCCATTTGATTGGCTTTGATAAAATCACACCATCTACGTCAAGGCTGTATTTTAAATCTGTCTCTTCCTCATTTCAGTGCAGGTAAACAGAGTAAGGAAGCCTCCTCTCCCCTCCCAGGCACAGCAATTAAGCATCTCTTCAGGGCTCATCCTACACAAGCCACTTCATAAAATAATAATAGTCACAGGGAGGTGTATGATGATATCAAGAGGCTATGAATGACTCATGTTGTGGTAAAGTCTCTTCAATGAGCCCTGGCCTTCAGGTCCTGAAATATTTATGAAAGGAAGAAAAAAAATACCTCTATTTCCCAGAGTGCCTTGGAACTGGTGGCAGAAGTGGCTGACTGACGTAGGGTGGTACGAAGGAAAATGTGCTGTTTCTTCTCGTATTCATCACAGGTCAGGAACTTCTCCTGCTCTGCATGAAACAGCCTGACAACATCTCCCTGAAGCAAAGTAAAATGGAAACACTTAAGTGGCAAGCAAAGCTGCTGGACTCATCCTCTGTAGCTGTACTAGCAATGAAGAGTGGGCAACAATCACCCTAAGGGTGACTTAATTCTAGTTAATCTTATATAACCTTAATAAATTGATTTTTTTAAATTTCTAATCCCTCTTATTATGTAGGGAGAGGGAAGAGATTTCTCTAACATCATCTTATCTCAACTCTTCTACTCTGCAACCAACACCCCTTCTCTCTCTTGCTTCTGCTGGCATCATTTCTGTTTCCTTCTGCCTCTCCCCAAGGCTTGAAACACAATCCCCAAATGGCTCCGCACGAATAGACCTTTTCCCCTTTCAAATTCCTTCTCAAATACTGTTGGTGCCTCAAAACCAACTGAAAAGCAGCCAGTGGATGATGACTTATGAAGGTACATGTGAGGACAAATTAAATGTACCTTTAACATGGAAATGTGAATTACCTCAGAGACTGATCTGCACGGTGGCTCAGCGTTTAAAGCTGTATTGCAGCTGTGGGTATCTTTCCTGCCCCACTCCCTTCTGAAACCCTTCATACCACTCTCAGCATCTGGGCATAAAGGTGTCACAGCCATTCTGTACAGGGCTCTCATCGCCCTGGCCTTGAATTCCATCTTTTCTCACTGCTCCTCAGTTTCTGGGGGAGGCCAGAGGGGCTGGAGGGCAGCACAATCCAAATTCCATGGAGCAAGACAAGAGCACAAAGGAAAGCTACTCTGCCTGTTGAAGGGCAGTGGTGAGGGACCCTCAGCAGCTCCACAAGGCTCTCATTTCTTCTTTCATTCACCAGGTAATATTTCTTTACAGTCACACCCAGTATGGGTTTTTCAGATTCCAAAAACAACTCAAAAGTCAGACTTACTCCTTTCAGAACATCATCTCGATAACTACTGAATTTCATGAACAGGGTAATCTTCCAGCTGGTGTTACAGTTGACAGCATTTACCTTCAGAGAAAAAAAAAAAAAGAACAGAATTATAGTCTTAGGGGATGTTCTTTTCTTTTTGAGACATTCTATTTTTCTAAAAGACCACACCACACCGAGGATGGCAGGGGACGTGTCTTAGCTACGTATCTGTGCAGTTCCTAACGTGGTTCCTGAAGATCTCCAGTGGTGATGATGTTGATTTTGGAACAGACTGCCTGTTGAAGCCTACCAGAAACATCCTGAAGAGATGTTGGATGAGGACTTGCCTCACTGAGAGTTTGAGATGCTCAAGCAAAGCTTTCAGTGCCAGGCATGACTGCACCAAGAGTATTTCATCTTGGTTTTTTGAGGGTAAACTGGAACCAGTGTTTAATATTGGCTTAGAGCCTGTGGTGGGCTCTGCTTACCAGAAAAGAATGACATATCATAAAGTCACAGAATGGCCTGGGTTGGAAGAGATGTTAAGAGTCCATCCAGTTCCAACCCCCTGCCATGGGCAGGGACACCTTCCACCAGCCCAGACAGCTCAGAGCCCCATCCAACCTGGCCTTGGACCCTCCCAGGGATGGGGCAGCCACAGCTTCTCTGCCCAACCTGTGCCAGGGCCAAACCACCCTCACAGGGAACAATTTCTCCCTAATATCCAATCTAACCCTGCTCTCTGTCAGTCTGAAGCCATTCCCCCTTGTCCTGTTCCTCCAGCCCTTGGAAATAGTCTCTCTCCATCTTCCTTGTGGGTTCCCCTTCAGGCCACACTGAGGTCCCCCCAAAGCCTTCTCTTCTCCAGGCGGGACAACCCCAATTCCCTCAGCCTTCCTGTAACACATCTCAGAGCTGCAATTGCCTCTCCTGCCCCGGGCTGAACTCACCTCTTTGCAGCCAGGGTTGTCCAGCAGCTCGATGTTGCTGGCATGCAGAGGCTGCCCTGCATTCACTGGCATGAGAACAACTTTATCTCCCACAACCACCTGCAAGGCAGAAATAAAATGCAGTTCAGACCTCTGTGGTCGTCCAAGGAAGTGGAAATAAGGTGACATTTTCAGACAAGGACTCAAAATGCATGCTTTAGGGAGGGCACTGAGTGAATTTCTTTGCAGGCAATGCACACAGCAGCTCTGTTCAGCCCTGCTCTGCAATCGCTGGGCTCAGGACTTCCCACTAATGAATCCTCACATTGCCAGGAAGCAAAGTCACCTGGCTCAGCAGAAACTCCTGAAACAGGTAAGAACCTCTGAATTCCAAGGGCACTTCAGTTCATGCAGAAGTTACATGAACTGCTCTTTTCCCCAGCCTAAAGGCAGAGGAAGCTTCGAAAAGAATCGGGGCCCATCTGGCAAATGGCACGACGGGCTCAGGAGTTGTGTGACTTATGCAGGGCTGCAATCTGGAGAGGAGCATAAATCACTGCCAAGTCAGAGAGAGGAGAACACCCTCCAACCCCTCTGTTGGCATTCCATAAGTGCTGTTTGGAGCTCAGCAGATGCATCAGCTGAGAGACCTTCTCTCTATCAGAGGAGTTCCTAGATGATTCCCCACAAGCAAATTCCCATGCCCTTGCAATTCTTTACCTACTCAGACAGGGGAAAAAACAACATTTGAAAATGTCTTTGACCTAAAAACCTGCTTGAGACATGCATATGGAGAATTCAATTCATGCCTGGAAGAGGGGAAAGGAAGAAAGAAGAAAAAATATCAAGCCACATAGATTGGTTGGTGCTGGCTCCTCATTTGCTTATGTTGTTCACAGCAGTTCTAAGCACACACAGACATGAAGACAAGTGGCTACATGTGATTTTTTTCTACTGTTTGAAATGCTGCACAAGCCATGCTTTCTTTTGGAAGACAAACAAAAAGGCTTTCTGCATTGATCAGCACATTTCCTGTGAAAAAGCACAGTCCAACACAGTCTTGGGAACTCCAGTGCAAGTGAATTTGGCCCATTTATTGCAGAGGTGAAAAGGGAGGTTGCTTGTCCTTTGTCAACACAGCTAAAATAAACAGCAGCACAAGACAGTGTCATCATGCTCAGGCTATACACAGAAATCCTCCCGGCTCCAAGGACTGGGAACAAGCCACTCACAGACCAAAAATAATGCCAAGATGTTTGGAAGACACGTTTTATTTCTGCAACACATTCCTGCATGCCATGCTCCACACACAGGTTACTTACAGCCTGCTTTAAGAAGTTATGACCAGACAATTCATTAACCCAAATGCCATCAGGCCTGCACCCTGCAAAGTGGAATCAGCACTTCAAAATCATTGCATGGACAGCAGCACCAGAACAACTTAATTAGTAAGAGCATCATTAAGCATCTCATTTAAAAAGGAGGGACCAGGAGAAGGTGTCTTTGAGTGCAAGCCTGTGACTACCATGGAAGCACCAGAGGCAAGGAAATGTACACAGCTACTCTGGTTGCTGTCTCAGCCTCCTCCCCTGCTCCAAGTGCACCTCAATAACCTGTTCTCAGTGCTGGTCAGCTCTACTGGCTGCCACAAAAGCAGCAAAGCATCCTGTGTTCTTCTCAATTCTTCTTCTTCATGCTGCAAAGCTCCACAAGAGACTGGGAAGGGAGGGAGAAAGGCAATTCCACAGCACTGGTTTCCCAGACACCTCCACCAGCGCAGCAGAGAACTTCAGCAAAGAGGGAAGAACCCTGTTCTCCCACACCAGTCTGCTCCCTTGCCTTCCTCCCATCCCCTTCCCCTCCTCCTGGCTCCAAACCAACACCAGAGGCAGAGCACTCACAAGCCCACGTGCCTGTATTTCTGCCTGTAGACTTGGATGGAATTCCAGAAGACACAACAACACATTCCCAAGGTTTTGCCCTACAAAACTGACTCCATCTCTTTGTCCCTCTGCATGGTCACCCTTCAGCCCAGCTGGACACTGTATGCTGAGGACCAGCAGTCTGACAGATCTCTGGGACTTCTTCCTCACGTGCAGCCATGAAAAGTTGCTTCAGACACGCAGATTTTGAGGATTTTATCCGTGATTCCTTTGAAAAAGCTCTTATCCTTGCTGATCTACATAAGAGACATCCAACAAATTATTGAATTCACAGTGAAGCCCATAAGAATCCAGTTTTTTAGTTCAAGTTAGACCTACAAGGCCCTTCAAGTCTTGAAAGCAGTGGAGTTACTCGTGCACACCAAAGTTTCTGCCAGTCCATTTTATGCAATGACCACACCTGCCAAGGGCACAGCTGACACACTGCAAAGTTTAGCAATTATTTTGCTCTTTGACCCATCTGCACCCAGCCTGAATCAGCCACATCTTTCACTGAGGAGGAGCCTCATAAATAATGAAGGCTTAATAAAGTCTGCAGAAAATACTGCAGCTATGCCAATTACTGTAGATTTTCAGCCATGCTCTTTCATGATTTACACGATTAACGAGTTGCTAAGGAAGCAAAGCCAACTCTCCTTCAGAAAAAGAAGCCCTAAAACACTTCACAAAGCTAAACAGCTGTGGTGACTTATCAGAAGAGTCACACACAGGACTTCTTGCCCCACAGCTTCTCCCCAGACCCCTTTCCTTTTAGGATATCTGGCGTATTTGGATCTGCCTTGCCTGGGTTACCTGACACAGCCCTCCGAGCACTAATTCAATGCTCACTTCTGTTGTTTGAAAGACTCCCTAAAATGTGTTTTCTTAGGGAGTTTCCTTGATATAGGAGACTGAATATAGATGTAGAAACCCACAAAGATTCCAAACAGAAACTGTGCACTGAGAGGTCTCGGTTGCTCCCATGTTTGGGAGTAACTGAGAGGAAAGGAGTGGGTAAAAGTCTCCATCTGTGAGAAGAAAATGAGGCTTTCCCCCATCACTTGCTAAGCCTGTCCCTCCTGCAACAGCTGCCCGGGTTGTTTGTCTCTGGAAGGGTCACAAATGTGCCAGAGAAGTTATGAGAAACCTACCAAAGGACTCCTTGTACATCACTGGAAGTCTGCAAAGAGAATTATCAGCTCTGTTTGGGCCAGGTGGAAATGGGGAACAGCTTTGGGACTGGAGAATTCCCTCCAGAAATTACAATGGCAATGCCCAGCTGTGGAATGCAACACCTGGTGACAGAAAGGGAGCAGCAGGCAGGTTCCAAAGGGGCCACTGAGATTCCCACGTGGCCCTCAGAGCCTGTCAGATACAGTCCCACAAGGAACTGAGACTCACAAGACTTGGGGTCATCCTGCTGCTCTCAGCTGAGAGGGACCGTGGTGGCTTTGCAGGTCACAGTCTGGCAATCCCAGGTCCTCTCTCTGGAGAGCAAGACATCTACTGATTTTTCAGGCATGAGAATTTAAGGAGATGCTGTGTTGGTGTTATTTTAAGGAATTAAGGCAACACCTTACAGCAATGGTCACCTTTTTGTCTTTCCTAAGAGGGAAAGGGAACACCAGGTTGATGTTTGACCCACAGTGTTGGTTTTCCCCACTGGAAAAGCCATGCAGAGGCCCCCCCAGCTGAGGGCTACATTTGCTGCATTTCTCTGCAACAGGTTTTGGGGAGAAAAGAGGGATTTTCACTCTGTGGAGCAGGAAAAGACTTTGACTTTAGGGACATTTGAGCAGGAGCTGGGAATGCAGACCTTCTCCTCTCCACAACAGATTGCCAAAAGGAGCTGCAAGCAACCACAGCCATCGTGGGTGGCATCCCAAGAGCTGGGTAACCCAAAAGGCAAGGAGAGGAAATCCATGAGAAAAGAGGTGTTCCCATGTGTGATCCTGGGAGGGCTGTTACTGATGGCTGCACAGACAAGAGTGGCCAAACATTCCCAGCCACATGGGCACTGTGACACCACCCAAGTCCATCATGTGGCCTTCCCAGATCCAAATTCTCCACCGAGCCACAGCCAAGTGAACGAAGAACTGGGTTGGTGACCTCAGCACATTTCTCAGATCTGCAGCAAAGAGCTCTCCTGTGTAACTCCTCCTCTTACCAATTTGCACAACTCCTACTGAAACCTACCCAAAAAAACACTTTTCACGCTCCTCAACCCAGTTCTAACCACAGACACCACTTCCAGAGTTGAGTGGGAAGAGACTCATGTGTTTCCTTAGGGGCTCTAAGGAAACTGATCTCTACTGATCCCTCTACTGATCTCTCAAAAAAAAAATAAAAAAAAAAAAGTTGCCCAGAACATTAAAACAAACAAAACCACAAAAAAAAAAAAAATCCCTCAACAGGCAGGCTTAGCAAAGATGCCCCAACACAGGTCAGCAGAGACCCCGGTGAATATGGCAACAGATTCCAGACCATATAAATTGGAAATGGGTTCTAGTCCCACACCAAAGCCCACAGTCCCAAGCACTGTTTAAAGTACTTTTTTCCTGAATTTAGTCCACTGTGAAACGGGCCTGTAGCAAAGAAATTGGGCGTCCCCTGGAAACTTTCTGCCTTCACCCTGTGGCACGTTCAGCATCTCCACTTACATTGTCACCTTCGCTCCTCAGTTTCCAGAAGGGCTGGATATAAAACCAGGATCCCTCATTCCCTGCAGCATCCAGAGACACCCTCATGGCATTCTTCTCCAGCAGAGCTGGCAGTCTCTTATTCACTGTGAGGTACTTGTTACTTTTTATGTGCAGCAGCTGCGAACACAGAATAATTCAAAGGAATAATCAGAATATATTGGGAGAGCCACTGTGTTTTCTCCCCTCCAGCCAAAAGGGGAGCCACGGGTTTTCACGTGGCACCAACTTTTCACAGCGTACATAAAGACAAAACAAAACTAGAAGAGAGTCACCAAAGCACAGCACAGCTTAGGAAAACAGAGGATAAATGTCTGACCGAGAGGATCGTGCCAGCGATCAGTTTTACAGCACTCACTAAACAGGTCCATGCCGGGGCGACCTTCAGAGGTCCCACCCATGGCAGGGAAGCTGTGCCGCGCTTAAGGGCATGGCTTCTGGCTCGTTCACATGGCAGGAAATACAAATTACCTCGGTGATTTACAAGGAGCCGAGCAGCAAACCTCTACGGCAATATTTGCAAATAAACGCTGCCGATAAAAGGCACATATTTACGTTCACGTTCCAAACCTCGGGCACACGGGAGTTTTTATTATGCCATCCCATTTAAACACGGCCGTGCAGCCCCTTCTGGGAGGCTTTGAAACAAGACAGAAAAGCACAAAGCCGTAAATTCCAGCGGGTCCGTGTTTACATGACCCTTGGCCACCTGGCTCAGTGGTTACTTTCATTTTCTCCGCGATTTTGGAAACGAGGGGGGGATCTCGCTGCCCTTACCTGGATGACATTGCTGTATTTCACTATTTCACCCAGCAGCTTCTTGTTCTCGCTCTCGTTCTGCTTCTGCTCCAGCTCTGCTGCGTGCTGCAGGAGAGACAGAGACATAACCTTCAAGTCCACCAAATCAGCCCCTGCTTGCTCTGCCACCAAAAACGGGACAAGGACCCTGCCTTCAAGTCCACCAAATCAGCCCCTGCTTGCTCTACCACCAAAAACGGGACAAGGACCATTGCTCTGCAGTTACAACTTGAGCATCCCTGCGCTGGAAATATCAGCACTCAAATCCCCCATGCTGGTTCTGGGGGAGGTTATTATCCAGAATAGATCATCAGTCATAATTCAGGGATCACACCTCAGATACAGGATATTTTTTTAAAAAAATTTTGAAAAAATCAAGCACATAAAGCAATTCCACATGCTTTGTTTCATCCTGAAGAGGGAAAAACAAACAAACAAACAAAAGGTCTGCAAGTAGCTACTCACAGTCACCATCCCTTTTACTCGTTGGGTTATTCATTGTATACAAACATATGGACTTCATGGCAAAACAAACCAGTAGGTCACACGTGGCAACCTCCAGGCCAAGCACAATAGTCTGGGTCAAACACAGGCACAGAACAAGCTCTCAGCTCCTTCCACCAACTTCTGTGTCACTCTGGGCACGCACCACGTGCCCTCCTTGCTGGTTTTCACGGGAGGCACTTGCAGCCTCTCCACAGCCCATGGAACCTTCCCCAGGTTTGAGATGCCCTTGTTTCCACTCAGCCCTACAGATATTCAACTACAGCATCAGGTCAGCTCCTCTTCCAGCCTCTCACTGTATCTGAGGCAAAGGAGAATCTGCAAAATGTTTCAGACAAGAAGCACCTAGATTGGAAGCCAAGGACAACCACAATTCTGAGGGATTTCCAGGTCAAGGCACTGAGAGCATCTCTTTGCCCACTTTTCTTCCTAACTCCTGGAAAGGACTCCCAGCATGATTCAAACCAGGTTAGAACAACCCCACTTTTACTTCACAGACCTTCTGGAAGCAACGTCTTGCTTACAGCACAGGCACAACCCCCAGCCCAGGGCAAGGCAAAAGCCAGACCAGGGGCAATAAAAGCCAGTGAGGAGAGTTCAGGAGAACACAGAGTTGCTATGGTGGCAACAATAATACCCATCCCAGGGGTTCTCAGGGCACTTATTATTCTTTCTCGTGCCATTGTAACTCCATAGCCTGCAGATTGAGATAAGATTACAAACACACATGTCTCTTACTTGAAGTTTCTTCAGCAGTGCTGCTTCAGTGTGGTTTCCTTGTTTGGCTTGCTTGGCTTTCCAGTACTGCTTCTGGGCTGAGTATCTGTTCATGGGGCACACCTTGAAAAGGCAGTCTGGGGAAAGATTGAAAGAAATACTCCTAAGTCGTGTTGAAAGACATTTCCTCCATTTGTAAGTGTGCTTGGCTTGGTTTTCCTTGCCCAGAAAGTTCTAGATACCAGTGCTTAATAACACAGCCACCAAAGAGCCTGGTTGGCAATGAGACCACAAACAGGGTGGGCATGACAATCCTGATGCCCACCTGGCTGCCCAGCTCCTCCTGGCACTGCTGAAAACAAGGATTACACTCATTCACATTCACCTCCAGGCCAGCAAGGAGGTTAACAAAGAGTTGGGGTGTCTGGGCACCTTCACCAAGTTGCTCTTACTATTAATTTGGGGGATTTTTTTTTAATCAAAGTGACACAAACTGAACATCATCATCCAACAGACCAGGGATAAGGCAGGCGAGGAGAAAGGAACCACCTGAGCAAAGAGAGGAGGAGATACACGCTGAAGAGACTGAAGGCAATAATTAAAAGTTCATGTTAATTGGCAATAAAGTGAATGCTGTGAAACTCCCTGGCTTTGGGGTTTACTTTGTCCAGCGACAGCCCTATAAACTGGAAACAGAGGCTCAGACTCACCCAAAGCTGACCACTTTTAGAATGATGAGTGACACCCCGTCGTGCACGGTGTCCCGATCCCCAGCTGGTCTGAAAGCCAGGCTTGAAGCACATTTTCCTTGGGAAATGTCATTAATTGTCCTTCCCCACACCTCCTGGGGAGGGGAAGGAACAGTTCTGCTGGGAGACTGGCAAGAGCATTCAGGTCTGCCTGTGTCTTAGAGGATGAAACTCTTCCCCAGCATGGGCTGCAAACCACGGATGCCAAAGGAAGGTCCATCCCAAACCACGAGCCTTCCATCTGGAGCTGCCACAGGTGGCCAAGCTCTGTCTGAGGACCAACCCATGCCCTGTTGACAGTGGCAAAGCTCAGCCACATAAAATCACCAGCAGAGGCAGAGCTGTCTGTGGCACTGACCCCTCCCTGGTGCCCCCAGAGCTGCTGTCCCTGGGCAAGGGTGGCACAAACCCTTATCTGAGCAAGCCCAGCCAACCTGCAGAGGTGTTTGCTCTCCTTTCAAAGGGGAACATTTACACTGGCAATTGCATCACGCAGCCCAGAGTACATAAACCCCGGGGAATTTTTACAATGTCCTGGAAACCAAAGAAGGAGGGAGGGGGAAAAAAAATTAGGAATTCCAAAATGCCATGTAGGAGGTTTTACTTGAAGAATCAGGGTTTCAGCCCTTCAGACAAAAAGTCTGCTCTTATTTTCTGAAACAATCTATAACTAACATGCCCTCTCAGAAACATCTCTTTCTCTGAAGTAACAATACCTTCTTTTTATAGGGCCAGCCTTCATTTCTCAGTGACTCCTCACACATCCTGCTCCTTGAGTCAACACCTCCCCTGCTCCTGCAGAGCCCTCGGAGTGTTCCTGCCCTGCAGAGGATCCCAGGATGAGCAGGGATGGGCAGTCCCTGCTGCTGGGGCTCCCCTTGCCAAAGGAGGGGGGGAATTCTTCCTGCTGGTGGTCCTCAAGGAAGAGGAAATGTAGAGCAGGGGCTGGAAAAGCTCAGCACCACACTGACTTCCACTCTGGTGCTTGGCAAGTTAAACTACCAAGAACTTTTTTTTTTTTTTTTTAAAGAATTATTTCAATGATATTTTTGTCAATTTATATACTGAATGGTTTCCAATTTCCTATTTTTAGGATTCCAGCTAATTAAAAACAGGTCTTCTCAGAGTGGCCTTCTCTGGGAGGTTTATTTCCACTTATTTTTTTTGACAGTAGCAATAGGACAATCTGGAAATTCAAGCTTCACGATCTGAAGCATCACAGGGGTGTGGAAGAGTGCCCATCCTAGAGATGCTGTGGTTTAAATAAATAGGACCAAAAAAATAGAAATTGAGGTATAAGATTATAAAGCAACTTTCCAGCACACACAGTGGATCAGGAGCTCAGCCCTCCTGGAGGTTGGTCAGGCACACACAGACCATCCCTTCTAACTCCTCCAGACCCAGTCCTAAGTTCCAAACTCATTACTTTATGGAGTTTTCCATGAAAGCTCCTCTTCCTGAGGACACTAATTAAATAGGCATTATCAAATATAAACAAATAACAACTCCACTCAGGAAGTCTGAAAAGGAAAATGAGTCCTGTATGTCCTTTAAACAGTCCTGAGAGTGGATAAAGATGGTTTAGAGCTGTATTTGTCAGATGCTTTCTCTCCCTTCCCCCTCTTGGTGGGTTTTTCTTTTTTCAAGTGCTAGAAATTCAACTCCTGCCCCCGATTTTTGCAGAACTGCAGAAATGATCACATGGCTTTACTAAAAGCAGCAGGCTGAGAAATGGGAAAGTGATGTGGCTGTTAAATCACAGCGTGCACAAATCTCAGTGTTTTGAAAAGAACGCACAGGAAAGGGGGAGAAAAGAACTGAAGTGAGAATGGGAAGGGGGGAAATGTGAGGGAGCAAGGAGTGATGCAACAAAGAGTCCTAAGGAGGGCCAGGGAGAAAAAGCTGTCAGGAGTGTGAGAAGCAAATGAAAGCAATTATGGAACTGAGAGAAACAAGGAGAAAACACAAAGGTAAACCAAAATGATGCAGGAGAAGCAAAGTAAAAAGGAAAACGGCAGGTGGGAGGAAAAAGAGAGCACACAGGAGCACTATAGAAGGCAGGGAAGAGGAAAGAAAAACACCAGAAAAAGCTTAGATCAGACTAATAACTGAACAGGGGAAGATGTTTAGGAACTCGAACATCACTGTCACTGCAGATGCCTCGAGAAAAAATAAAGGAGGAGGGAGGAGCAAAATGTAAAGAAGCTTAAACCAGGTTAAAAACTTGGGTCTCTTTTACACACAAAAGAGAGCCTTGTGCTCCTCCTCCAGCGCTGCTAAATGTGCCCAACAGGCAGCTCTTATCTGTGCTCCTTCACACCTTGGAAGCTCCGAGGTTTCCCACTGCAGATAAGAGCATCGAGCTCCAGTGTGTTTCAGGTCACAGAGGGAGGAAACTCGCAGCTCTGTGGCTGTTCCTCCAAGGCACAGACTCCTGGCACATGGTGTTGTCCCTCATCTCCCTGAGCCTGGCCCCGCAGTACTCCCAGCAGGACACAGAATGTCTTGGCTCCCACCAGCTCCAGCCTCCAGGAGCACCTGGCTTGAGGAGTCCCTTAAATCTGGGTGCAAAACATCCTAAATGGTGATTTGGTTGGGTTTTTTTTTCACATCAGCCTCCATGAAACACGTGTGGGGCCAAACTGTGCCCTCTCCCATGTCCTAATGCAGATCTGGATGTGCCTGATGAGGGGGAAGGGAAGGGTGAGCCTATGTTTATTTTACTTAGGGCTTATAATGCTTATTTTGTTTATGCTTATTCTACTTACACCATGCCTATTTTGTTTATGCTTATTTACCTGGGACCTATGATGATGTTTATTTTCCATGCTTTTATTCTTATCATAGAATTTGCTCAGTAGTATGAAATTCACTGCAGCAAAACTCACACAGTGCCCTTGAAAGGGCCACACCAAGAGGCCCAAAGCTTCTTGGACCAATTAAAACAGCCAGGATACCCCATGATAAATCAGAAAACATGACAAAAGAACAAGATAAGTCCAATTAGACCAGTTACAGTTGCCAACAAGACTGGTTTGAACCGGTTTTGAGCAAAAGGTAAAAAGTTCACAGGAGGAAGACACTTTATTTCATCCCCAAAGACCCCCAGGGACCCCTGCCCTGAATTCCCAGGAGGAACAGCGCACGGGCAAGAAGCAGCAGCATGGGGTGGAGAAAATGGAAATCAGTTCCTGAGGCTCATTATAATAACCCTGCCCTCTCAAAGGAAATCATGTTTATGCATAAAAGAAAACTGAATATGTATCACTCAGTTGCATATAAACCCTTTGGTAACTCAACCAGGGGCGCATGTTTTGGAGGAGGATCCCCCCTGCACCCAGGGCTGGGATGAACGGACCTCTCTAGAACCTCACTGGGTTAGAGGGGTTTTATTCCACAAAACATGCCCACTGATGAACAGGGGGCCAAACTCCATGTCCACCCCAAAAAGCAGCCGCGCAAAGTGAAAGGCGACCGTGTCCTTTCCCTTAGCTCAGCAACACCCCCGTGCTGGAGGATGTTCTGAGACGACCAGAATAGCAGCCACCCACTCAAAAAAGGAGGAAAAAAAAGGAAACACGTGACAAAAATGAAACTGCTATTTCGAGGCACTTCTGTCTTTCCACAGGCTTTCAGCTCAGCGCCTTCATTTGGTCCTTGACTCAGTAGGAGAGATACAAATACTTCAAAAACACCCCCCTTTGTTTTTGTTTTCCTGTTGGGGGAAAGGGTCGATTAAGTATTACCAAAAGAAGACAAAACACAGCCCTCTGATGTGAATTTTCAGAGTCGGTCCTTGAGATCTAAACATCTTGTTAGGAACATGTTTTTCTCACCCTTCTCTGACTCCCAGCTCGTGCTCTAACCCCAAATCTACACCAGCTGGGCTCTCAGGGATAAAAACCCTGCAGACCCTGCAGGCAGCAGCTCCTGTGACTGAAGAGGCCCCACTCAGCCCCCTCCTAGATGTTCTTTTCAGCTGCTTATGGCTAATCATTCATGCCTAAGCCTGCCTTTTATGTTGAGAACCTACTCAGAGCAGGTTTTGTTTCGTTTCTTAGCTCTGCTGTTTCCCAGAAGATGCTGGGAGAGAAAAATATGCATTTTGCTTGCATGTCTTGGCTATAAGAACAGCATTTAGCAACTCTTTTGCCTCGGTGCTCTAAGCAGAGCTAAAAAATTTAACAAAACTTGGCAGAGATGTGCTCTGGGGTGCTTTTTCTAGTAGGGACACCTCTGTGGTGCCAGGCACTAAATCCCACTTTCTGCTGCACTCCCAGCCAAACTCCTGCTATTCCCACTCTTGGAATTTTGACTTGTGAGATGAAAGAGGAAACATCCAAATAATGGCTTTTTCTTGGCTGCAGCCAAACTCCTGAGTGCACCTTGATTATGGATACCTGAAGCAGCAGGAAAACGTTCCTGGATGCAGCCCCTAAAACTGTGTTAGAGAATGGTGGGTTGGGTCAAATGAGGTCAGAAAACTCACTTTTCACTGATTTATTTTCTCCCAGAGGTGTTAAGAGACCTTATAGCACTTTAGGGTAGATTTAGGTTGGATATCAGGGAGAAATCCTTCCCTGTGAGGGTGGTTTGGCCCTGGCACAGGTTGGGCAGAGCAGCTGTGGCTGCCCCATCCCTGGAAGTGTCCAAGGGCAGGTTGGATGGGGCTCTGAGCACCCTGGGCTGGTGGAAGGTGTCCCTGCCCGTGGCAGGGGAGTTGGAACTGGATGATCTTTAATGGCCCTTCCAATCCAAAGCATCCTGTGATTTCCTGTTGCAGCTAATCCAAATTTGCAGGCTCCCACAATGCTGGCAATACCAACATTAAGCCAGATCTGGGTGCACAGTAAACTAGAAAATGCTGAGGAAAGGTAGGAGGCAGCAGGGAGGAGGAGAAGGAGGAGGAAAGTGGCTACCAACAGGTTTTGGGGCAGGTGGGATTGGGATTAGGGGGGATGCCCAAAAGAGGAGGAGCTGAGTTAGAGGGAAGGTTAGATGCTGGGGAGGAGAGGCAGCTGAGGAGATAAAAGGGATGTGTTATGAAGCAACAGCCAGAGGTTACAAGAGGGAACAGAGCCACAAGTGAGGGAAATCATCCCCCTGCAGAAGCTGAGGGCTCACTCAGGAGCACAGCTTTGCTTCCCGCAGCAGCAGAACACAGCTGTGCACCCTGGCAGTGCCTCAGCCCTCCTGACATCTGCTCTGCCTCCACAGGGACAGCCACTCACCAGTGCTCAGAGCACAGGAACCTGCCACTCTGCAGCAGAATGACCAGACACACCTGATGCTGTTGAAATGACTCACAAAAAAAAACCCAAATTTCAACACAGAACACTATCAGTCAACTTGTCCCTTCTTTGCTTTTTTTTTTAATTAATGAGCAACACAGAACAGCTCTGCTGACCTGAAGTCATAAAATTAACACTTCAAACCCCAGGCAATGAAAGTATTGGGGTTGTCTTTTCCACCCCTGTTCAGATTGCAGACTTTTGGATAGATTCTGCAATTATCCTGCCACAAAGCTTTCCCAGGGACCTCTAGCTCTGGGAAATGATTCAGTCATGCAAGGGGCTGACATTTAGCACTCCTGCTTTCTAAGGAGACATCCTCACTTGCCCAATTTCCAGGGTCTGCCAATGGGCTGAATGGGCACAGCTGGAACTGGAACCAACTGCTGTTGTTTCCTGAATGGAAAAAAAAAATCCTAAATGATCTAAGAAATCAGGATTATGGACTCTCAATGGTTTAAATGCCTTTTTTTTTTTTCTTCAATAAAAGCATACACATAAACACTGGAAATAAAATAATAAGAGGTTAAGTACGTCAGTGCAATCCTCTGAGAACGTGGAATGGTTTGGGATGGAAGGGACCCTGAAGATCATTTAAAATAGATCCAAGCAGCCATGGAACTCATTGCCCTTCATAACTTGTGTGAATCCAAGCCTTTTGAAGCAAAAAAAAGTCTAGTAAAGCTCTGCTTTGGCACAGTAAAGAGTGATTTTTTTTTTTTAGCACTCAAGTAGAAACCTCATGTTGTCAGTGCACTGTTATTTTTTCCAATCAGCAGAACAGCAGAATTATCCAAATCTACAAGGTCAAGCCGGGAAAAAAAAAAATCAGATACAGTTTCAAGCAAAAGCAAAACAAAAAGCTGACAAGAAATGTGGGGGTAGCCCTTCAGATGCTGTCTTATCTTTAAAAGAAATAACTCAGCAGCTCCAGGAGTTTTGGACCTCACAAGGTTGTTTTTCCCATTCCCAGCAGGAGCAGGGCTGGAGCACAGAGCTTGTCACCCACTCTTCAGTGCAGAGAACAGCAACCAACTCATGGACTACCAGAAAACCAATCCCATTGCCCATATTTCCCCTCGTGCTTTGCCAAGTTTGGTCTTCAGCTCTCAACATCTGCCATTCTCACTCCAGCCAGAAACCTCCCAAGTCCTTGGGGGAGGTTGGTAAGGCCAAGGAGGTGGAATATACACTCAGTGGGGTAATTCAGGAGAAATTATGCTCAGTCACTGACCTCTGAACTTCTTTGGAGGGTTAGCAAGGTCCCCAGCCTCTGGCTGAACCACACACCGGTCATCCACCAACCTAGAAAATCAAGGGTTATTGCACTCATTGTGTGTTTGACATCAGAAAACAGACACAGAAACTTGCACATTTCTCCCATTTAACACCAAAAAAAAAAACACCCCACCTCAGAAACCCTATTATTTGGTGGTTACTAAGCATAACCAAGAAAAGAAAACTCTATATTTGCCTTCAGGAGAGGGGATTTCTTCACCTGTATTGAACTGTGGCCCGTGTTTCACATCCCACTTCACCTGAAACCAGTGAAGTCCCCTTTGTTACACCACCCACATTGATGCTACACATGTCAAATTCTTGTTTCCCTTCATGAGACCCCACTGGCCCTCAATGAGAAACTGTTTGTTTTCCTGCAGCTGATGGATTTTCTTCTTCACCATTTCCAGCCTTCCCTCTGGGGAGGAGTGGGGAGTTAAAAGTTCAGCTCCCATCAAAGCTCCCAGGATGACATTTGGCTTTGCTAAAATGAACAAGCACTTCTTCAATCCACACCAGAGTATCTAAGTAACAAATCTAATACGTTTCTTGCAATATTTGAGAAGTCAAATAATAAAATGAAGGAGTAGGAATTGTTAAACTTATCTCAGAACTTCCTAAACATAAATTCAGCTTCCTTTCAGGAAGCACCCTGTAAATAATGTGCCCGTTTCAAACAATTATTCAGGAAAATCATATTTAAGGACATATTACTGCCCTGCCACTTCACAGCAACAGTCTTAGCAGCACTTTTGTTGGAAATTGCCAGGAAGAAAAAAAAAGCAGCACAATTTGGCTTCAGCTAAATAGATGTTTTCTCTCAAGCTGGTGAAGGCTTTGCATGTAGGCACGAGTGCAGCAAGGCTGGTCCCTTGGGGTTTCCCCCCTCTAGCAAAGCTGCCAAAGCACCCCCTGTGCCTGCAGCTCCCAGGAGGAGAAGCCAAAAATGACAAAGAACTCTGGAAGTCAGCAGGTTCAACCTCAGAACATGCTTGGATGCAAACCTGAGGTGCCAGTGAGGAAGGGGAACTGCACAAATGGTTCCAGGAGCAAGTAGGGAACTTCATGGAGTTGGTTTTTTCACAGTCTAGGTGAGGTCAGGCTTAATAAGAACAAAGTGAGGTTTAGTAAGCAGGACTCAGGAAGAGTCCAGTGCTGCAAGATGCCCTCTGTCCATGATCTAATGGGCCAAAGCTTTGTATATCCAGCACCAAAAACCTGCAGTCACAGACAGGTGATTTTAAAGGGTTATCAGAACAGTTTTACCAAAAGATTTTCATGCCAAGTAGTACTTCCCACTCCCAACAAAACCCCTCAAAGGCTTTCAGGATGAACCCATGAGGTTTGACCTCAAGCCCTGTCAGGATGGAGGACCAGCAGGTTGAAAGCCAAGCACAAGTCACAAGAAACATCCTGTGTCCCTTGGTGACAACTTGAGCACTCTTGTGACAGCTACAGCTGTGGGTGTGACACAGAACTGTCACCATGGCCTGTCACTGTACCAAAGGCCATGCAGAAAACCAGGTGTTGGTGCTGAGAAAACCAAGAGAGATCCTGCCCACTCTGAGCCTGCAGTGCTCAGAGAACAGACAAGAATGAATGTCAAATTCCTTCGCTTTAAGCATCCTCTAAAGGCACAAAGATAAGGACCAGACACGAGTTCTGCAGCCACCAGGAACCAAAGACACTAGACAACACAGAGGAGAAAGGAACTGCTGTTGTTCCCATCCTATAGACATGAAATGGGAGCACAGGAGATTTAATTGACATGTGGTAGAGCAGGATCACCATCTCCCAAGCCCTTGCTCAGCACCTCAGCTTCTCCCACCTCTGTTCCTTACAACACAGGGACACAAAAAAAAAATTAAATCAAGTATTGCTTTGTCTTGTTAGCAATGTAACCCCCAGAAATAATGCCACTCATCCTGGATTCCAGCTGCAGGACCCTCAAAGAGTTCAACAACTGCTTGTTCACTACAGAGGTGCTGTTCCAGTGCTGCAGTGAGAGTTCAGTGCCAGTCTTCAGCCTGCTCTGCAGACTGGAACAGGAGAGGCTCTTCAAACACAGACCATTTCCTCTGATCCACAGTTGAAAACATTCAAATCCCCACTTTTATGTCGAGCCAAAGGCAGCTGGTGGTGGTTTGCCACTGAAGCCTGGTAGGTGGTTGTGTTAAACAACCAGCAGGACCCCTGTCACCTGTACATGGATCCAGTTGAGATGTGTGAAACCAAACCACAGGCTTGGCTCCCAAGGCCCTGGAGACCTGTGGTGCCTGTCACACCACAGCACACTTTCAGATCACTCCCTTGCTGCTTTCCATAAGAGGCCAAAGTGCACCAGGCTACACTTTGCTGATAAAGGCAGGAATTCCTGTGCCACACCATCAACTTTGCGAGCTAATTACATCCCGAGCCAAATCACGGTGCCAGTATTCAACCCCCTTGGCCATGACACCACCAGAGGAGCTTTGGCAACCTGCAAGGGGTTTGATTCTTCTTCTGGGCTGCGGACAACGCTGCTTTGTGCTCTCCGCTGCCGGTCAGCACCTGGCGCATACATGACCTGGGGCGAGTTTTTCCCACACTGGCAGCATTTAAATCGCAAAGGAGGTCCCTGCAACATGCATGATAGGATTTTTAGCTGTCCAAGCTCTTCCCCGAGCACAATAAACACCTGGTTAATGCACAGTTGCCTCCAAGTACCTCGCGGTAATTAAGCGGTAATTAAGTTTAGGGCAGTTCCCCTGGTGCCTGAGATAAATCATCGGGAAAGTCAAAGCGGTAATTACAGAGCTGGACTTTACGCAGGGCCCTTTGTGTTCACTAATTGCAGAATTAGGGCCTGACAGCAACGACGTCCGTGGGATTGCTTGGCGTGGATGCGCTGCCATCCTCCCGCTGCAGCCAGGGCAAGTTTTTCCACTCCCTGCAGGGGAAGCGAGGGCAGCTCCTCATCAGGAGCCAGTGCCCGGGAGTTCAGCTGTGCTTCTCCAAACAGGCAGCAGGGGAAAGCACGGGCAGATTTCCACTCTCTGTCACCATCCCTGAATCCCAGGATGGGTCAAGGTTGGAAGGGACCACAGTGGGGCATCTGGTGCCACCTCTGCTCCAGCAGGGCCATCCCAGAGCACAGGGCACAGGGCTGTGTCCAGATGGGTCTGGAATATCCCCAGTGAGCAGACTCCACACCCTCTCTGGGCAATCTGTTCAGGGCTGAGTCCCTGCACAGCAAAGAAGTTCTTCCTCCTGTGCAGGTGGAACTTGCTGGGCATCAGCCAGGACAGGGCACCACATCCTGTGAAGTGATCAAAGCACAGCTTTGCAGAGCTCTGCATCCGTTTTCCTCTCCCTTCCTCCTCACATGCAAAGCCCCACGTGTGTGTCACGTTTGGGTTAACAACAGGTCACAGCAGTGAACTCCAGGGATAATGCACTTCCAGGCAGTCCCAAAGGCAGTGCCCTCTCACCTTGGTTGTTTCAGCAGCAGGAGGACAGGACTGACTTCTGATAAAACTATTTGTATTCTGAACTTGCCTAACACAAAACAACTTCAAAACTTCCCATCCAGCTTTTACCACTGGGCAGAGGCAGGGAAACAATAACTGGCAGTGATCCCCATCAAATCCTTCTGCCAGGTGGAGCAGCTTTGCAGGGACTTTCACTGGAGAACAGAATGGGAAGAGCCAGTGGGGACTGGCTGTGTGCTGGGGGGAGAAGAAGGAAGGGCAGGGAGGAGCAGGACTGGGTGGGAGCAGTGATAAGGTGTGTTGGCACTGAAGTCTGGTGGTGCCCAGGTTTATGGAGATGAATCACGTGCTGGGTAGGTCTTCATGCCCCACAAACAGCCCTGATTGCCTGAAACAGGTCAAAGGTAAGTAGATCACAGGTTTCTAGGAACTTGCAGATGTAGGGCAAGAGTCAAGGAATAGCTGTGTAGCTGCAACCCTAGAAAGACTGTTCACAGCACTGGGTTATTTCAGGCTTACTCCTGAGGTGCAGCTGCATTCTGAAAGAACACAAACCAGCGTAAGAAAAGGCATTAGGATGGGCCCCAGGAATTCTAGGTCTCTCTCACAACATAAGATGCTTTTCCAAAGAAAGCAGCCACATAATATCATTTACCCAAGCTTTGGGCCTTCAACTTAAAAAAAAAAAAATACCCTGAAGTGATTTTGTCTCTTATTACCAACAGAATTTCCAGCCAATATTCACAGTCGGTATTATTAAGTCAAACAAGAGCTAAACAAGCACACAACACACAGACTCTCTCACAAATGTAACTACACATAAGTGTGTTTTAACTTGTTAAAAAAATACCAGGCCAGGTACTGATGTCTCACATGGGGATGAGCAGAGATGGGATTCTACAGATCTCTGGAGTACTTTACTCCTCAAAAAGCTGGATAAACAGAAGCAACATCTTTGATCCAAGACACTTTCAGTTGTTCACCTTTTAGACTCCTAAATGCAGGGCAGGGCCACATCAGTACCCATACAGTATATTAAATAAAAGAGATGGCCCAAAGGGCAGGGACCTGCAGCAAAAAGCAGCAGCAACCACAGGGGGAATGAATCTTGAAATGTGGGCCTAGATTTGATTCCTGAGCTTTGCCATCCTCCAGTTTTTCCCTGGAGTAGAAGGGGGGTGTGCATTGGATTTGGGTTCTCTGTGCGATTCGGTTCAAACCACTGCAAAATTCCAGGGCAAGAGAGAACATTGTCCTCTCTGTCCTCCTCATAAAGGACCCAGCACAAAGAACTTCCCACCCAAAGGGAAGGCAGCTCTCACTAAGAACTATGAGCAGAGCTGATGACATCAGCAAGAGTTGCTGCACATCTTCCCTGCCTGGAGAGACAAGCAACATTTACACAGTTTACACCCCAAAACCACATAACCTCGACATCCCCTCGTGGAGCAGCCCCCAGAACTGCTCCTCAGACATCCCTCCTCATCAGGAACACTCCTCCTGCCACCCAAGACACTTCTCCCCTCCCTAAGTGCCCCACACATCCCAGTCTCTGGGAGCTACTGGGAAGAGAGGCGCTGCTCATGCCACCGAGAAGCCAACCAATACCAAACAAGAGGTTATGAAGACTTTGCTGCCCTGGAAATCAAGCAGCAAATGCCCAAGTGCCAAAACAATCAGGTCCACCCAGTTCTTCTCCAAGTCCACCCCCTTTTCATTTCATGGAGCCCCTTATCAGGCATCTAGGTCAGCCCACTTCTTGTGTGCTGCCAGCAGCCTCCTGCCAAAAAGCTGCAGTCATCTCACCTCACCCTTCCCAAAATGGGAGTTCATACTCCTTTATGACTGCCAGGCCTCTTCCAAAAGATTTACAGCTTTTGAGTCAGCCCCACTATATGGAATTTGTCCTTTTTCCTGTCTCTCCCCAAAGCCAAAGGTTTACACCATCGTCTTTTCACATCTGTGACCTTTCAGGGTCTCCTACACTAGGACAACAAAAAAGGATCTTCCTTGCACTTATAACAGGGCCATTAAATCTCTGTACCATTTAGGAAAATTCCATGCTCCAAATCCCTTTGGATAAACAGGAGGATCACAGTGCACAACATTTAAAGAACATGCCAATGAGGTGCAGCAGCACAGAGGGAGACCAGAAAACCTCATTCCTGCCTGCCCCACATTTTAGCAACTTTTCTGACAGGATTTTCTTTGCCACAAACACAAAGCTTAAAAGAAGCTATTAAATGAATACCCTTACTCTGGGAAAACAAAACTCCATTAACAACTGCACAAATAATTATCCCTAAAGTTGTTTTTTTCCTTATCTGATGGTGCATTCATTTTTTTTCTTGTAACTGTACCTGCAGGCTGGCATGTCAGAGGGGGGGGAGAAAAAAAACAAAAGCAGAGGTTTTTCCTGTTCAATTAAGTAATCCAGCTATAAATCCTCAATGTCACTTTGTTTTTCTTTTGTATTGTGTTGTAGCCAGCCAGGCTTTTCGCTTGCAAAAGCTTTTGCTCAGTAGAGCTTGTTTAACCTTTTTAATAGCTATATTTACATTTAAAACATTGTGCAATTTCGGTTAAATCGTCAGAGCTAAAAGAAACGATTATGGGGGAATCGAATGCTATTTGGAGATTACAGCGGAGGGGACAAAAAAAAAAAACAACAAAAAACAAACGAGATTCTGGGATTTTAGTCTGAGTTTTGCAATTTCCTTGGACTGAACAACAGCAAAGCCATTTATGCAGGAGGAAAACGGTGCTGAGCTGAGCTCGGACGCGCTCGTTTTCGCCACGAAACAAACCTTTGCACATCAATACAACACAGCCCAGGGGTGGGATCGCAGGGGCTGCACTTGAACCTTGTGGGTCCCTTCCAGCTGGGGATATTCCAGGATTCCCTGGGGAAATGGCCATGGGAGGAGGTGTGGCAGCCCATCCCACCCAGCTCACTGCTCAGTCACACCAAGTCCTGCCGCGCTCCTCTGAAATGCTGCCGCTCTGCTCCCAGGCGGGGTTTGGAGTCAGCCTCTCTCCCTGCCTGGATAAACAAATCCCAGACCCATAAACCCAAGGAAATGGCCCATTTCTCCCTTTGTTTCTGCTTTTCCTTTTTTTTTTTTTAAATAGGAAAAGTAAGGGCCTGCCGCACAAGGATGTTGCAAAAGCCTGAAGGCATTGAATGGGAAAAACACTTTCGGGTGAAGTTTGCGTTGAGAAATTCTTTTAAAGTAGCCGAAAAATGGAAAGGATAAAATGAGAATCAGGAAAGCTTTCTGAAGGCTGGTAGAACACAGAACCACTGACACACATCACCTGGAAGGCTGGACAATTCTTCCATGACTAACATTTCCCTTTTTTTGGGGGTGAAATCTTGTCTCCTTCTGAATTCAACTCAGAATTTCCGCTGCTGTCTCTTCCGAGGCCAAGATTTCACCCCAGTGATCCCCCTCCTTCCCACAGGTGCACTGGAGGTGGGGGTGGAAGTTCAAAGCAGCATCAGCACCTCACACCAAGGCTTTTTTTCATGGACGTTTTCAAATACAACCTTAATTCCTGCAGCTCTTCTGCTTCATCCTTACCCCAGGTAGCCACGTAATGAATACAAACACCGTGGAACAAGGACTTGGCCCAACACAAACACGATGCTTACTCAGAAGTAAATGAGAAAAATCAAGATGAAACACGCGAGTCTAACTCTGCTCCCACCTTACAACTACCCGTACCAGGTCTGTAACTCAGCTCTCCCACTGGAAAAAGGGATGGATGAAGTGGAATTGTTATGTATATTTAGTTAATATACATTAGAAACGCAGGCATTGGGATCGCTGTTAAATCAAAATGGGGTTTTCAGGATTATTTAAGCCAACTTTACAAGAATTTTAGGCATGTAGCTCACTAATCAGCCCCTATCAGACTGAGTAGCTTAAGTTTCCATGGCACACAGTAGCTGGTCCCAAAATCAAGCAGACACACAGAACTCACTATTCATCCAGAGACAGCAAAGCTGAGTCAGCAACAGAGAGAAAAATCATCCCCATCAAAACAAAATCTGTGTTCAGTTTGCACCAGAATTTGGGCTTCTCCTCTCAGCTTTGCCTGCAGCTCCACCGCGGGTATTTGTGAATGCCTCCGTGAAAGGGCTGCTTTGAAGAATGATGTGCTAATGAAGGGAGGCAGAAAGGTTGACTTTTTCCCTGTTAACAGCGTTTAATGAAAGCAGAGGGAAAGGTTTGCCCAGAAAAACCCTGTTGGGAAACGCCGGTATCTGCCCAGGGATCAAAAAGTGACTTCATCCCTGGCAGGGGTGATGAAGGCAGTCACACCTACTCCCACCTTGGAAGGGAAGCACCAGCAGAAGGGGAGAATTGGGAGACTCTGCTGAAACAGCAGAAGGTAAAAATGCTGTTGTTTTAGCAGAAAAACCGGCCTCAAGTGCTGCTGTGAGGTCTGTAACAAACACCAACAACTTCTGGGACAAAGGAGAGAGTCAAACACACGTGTACGTACACAAACACACCAATTGTCAACACAAGTTGGAATGTAAATCCCAGAAAAGCAGCAAATTTCTTTCTCCATTTTGTAACGTAAACAGGGATAATCCAGCAGGATCAACCCACGTCACACTATGTAAAAATGCGCATGGAAAACATGCCTCAATCAAAATTCCCCCCCCCCCATTTCGCAGTGTTTGTTTCACACAGGAACAGCAACATTTTAGTGCCTCGTTTGCTGCTTAGGTTTAAAAACACTTCTCTTTTTTAGATAACACAGACACCAAACCACTCCACATTGCAAACTTTGTTACGTGACACGATACCAAAATGCAGAAAGGGCTCGTTTAGGCGGCCTTCAGATGGTGATGAGTCCCAAACCACTGTGAACATGTGCAGTGACACTGAAATTGGTCAATCAGCCCTTTCTACAGCAACTAAACATCGGACCCAGTGCTTTCCATCCCCTTTGAGTATTCCTTCAGCTGGGAGGCCAACACACCAGTTGTGGCCCTCTCCCCCATGGTGTTCCACACCCTGGCACCAGGGACAAACCTGGGCTTTCCACCAGGAACACGAACCTTTCCTGCCCACATTCCTGGTGAGGCAGAGCTCTAGAATTCCACCACCGCCTGGATTTGCTTTCAAGGCAACAGGACGCAGCTCTCAGTTTAAACAGCACGACCACCATCAAGCCTGTGCCCAAACCCATAATTCAGCTCCCAAAAATCCTGCTACTGTTTTACTTCTGCCTCCAGGGACAATGACTTGCGTGTGCAGGAACTCCCTGAACCAGGTCTGACACGTGTCCAGCTCCCAGCAACAGGAATGGGAATTGTAATGGGACAAGAGATGCCTTTGCACCAACATGTGCTCCAGTTCTCTCAACAGAGGGTTTTATTGTTTTGGTTTGCATTTTGCAACAATAAATGTTTACGAATGGTTGCAGCCGGGCCAGGTATCTTCTGCACGTTCTCTTTGCTTTTCTGTTTCTTCTGAAGTTAAAACAAACAAACTAAAAAACAAACACCACTTTCCAAACAAAACAAAAAAAAAACCAGCTGAGAAATTACAGTGGCTCCGTTTACTTGTTTTTGAGCAGAGCCAGTTTCCTACTGGGAGAGATCATTTTGGGAGGTATTCCAGTTGCTGGGAGCAGCTCTTGGAGCCTTTGGCCACACCTACACCCAACCTGCACACACTCGCTTGAGAGGGTGACAGGGACCAGCACGGAGCAGCATCCTGGAGAGGGAATGTTGCCTCCACAGTGGACAAAAATTGGGAAGCAGGAGAGTCAAGAAACAGCAAAACAGCAAAATAATGATTTCTGTGCAGGGCGATGGGCATGAAGGCAAGGGTGGGAAAGGAGCCCCTTGTGTGAGATGCCCAAAATTAGCATTTTGAAGAGGGGGAAACGATGTCATCAGGTGGTTCACCCTCCAAACTACTTCAGTCCTGTCTCAGAATGCAGGCTGTGGCATCCCAGCACCCTGGAGCACGAATTAATTCATTAACATCCTTTGGTCCTGTGGTGGTTTTCACCCGGTGTCCACCCAAACCTCCAAGTCCCCCCTTTCCCAGAGGGAAAGGGAAAAGGAGAAAAGGCAAAAACCAGCTGAGAGATAATGGCAAAACAAACTCAGAGTAGCCAAATACTTACATTTATTACTAACAAGATAAGAACTAAAACTAGAAGTAATAAAACTAAAAAGTAAGAAATCAATCAGTCTTAAGAACACCTTTCTCTTCCCACTCCTCCCTCCCTCCAACAGTCTGAGAGAGCAGGGAATGGGGTTTTGCAGGTGGTTGTTGTTGCTGCCATTGCTCTTGTCCTGGGGGTCACTCCATGGGGGGCAGTCGGGTCTCTGCCCCCCGATGGGCTCCGTGGGCTGCAGGGGCACAACCTGCTCCCCCACGGTCCTGCCCACGGGCTGNGGGGGGTCTCTGCACCCCAAAAGATTTCCTCAGGCTTCAGGGAGGATGGGGGGGAAGAGCTTTCAGTCCTTTGCCCCCTCCTGCTCCAGAGTGGGGTCCCTCCTTCACCTCCTCCTGCTCCCACCTTGGTCTTTGCATTATCTCCTCATGCTTGGAATTTCTTCAACTGCCCCACACTCCTAATTCTTAACTATGTTACCCCAGAGCTGTGACTGATTGTTAATTGGCTCAACTCCGTCCACCAGCAGGAGGTCCCTCCTGGCCCAGGCTGTCATTGGCACCACAGGACAGGAAAAGCTTCTATCAGAAACCATCCTGGAAGCCTCCCCTGCTACCAAAATTCAGCTATGTTGCCTTCAGCAATGACTCTGCTGTATCTCCCACCGAGGGGTGTCCTGACAAGCCGCTCTGTTCCAAAGAGAGGAGTTTGGCCTTTCCCAGTGGGGCTCTCTCCAGTCTGGCAACATTCTTTTCAGGTGTAGGAAACGCTTCCAGGTCTCCTCGGCACCGTTTATCCCGACTCAGTAACGGGGGGAGAAACTGCCTGCAAATAATCGCTCTCTACTTGGGCAACTGGAGCCTTTTATCACTTCCATACGTTTTTTGGGAATGAGCTGGCAGGGAAACAAAGAGATCCCGTTTCCTAGAGAAGCCTGCACTTGGTGATACCAGAAGTGGAACAATTATATCCACTCTGTTTTCCCTTTAAAGTGCATTAGTGCTGCACACACCTATTAACACTCATGCTGCAAATCCCCTGTTTTTAAACATGCAGGGTGTGTTTTACTTAGGAAAAAAGGAGCGTGGTTGCTCTTTCTGAATCAGACAAAGATGATCCAGGCACACACAATGCACCTTCTCCCTCCTGTGCCAAAGTATGTATCCCATAAAGCAAAGGCAAACCAGCTCCAGGGTTACACCTAACTCAGGCTACAACAGCTTTTCAAGCCAAAGCCATCAGCTCGGGAAGAACTGATTTATCCCAAATCCTGTCATCTTTGCTATCTTTTCTATTGTTCTGCTTCCTGGTGCTGCATTAATACATATTAAAAACCACTCTGCTTTCACTGAGGAGAAGAGAGAGTGAGTGTTCCTTGCTGTCACCACTGCCCAGAGAAACGTGAAAAACAGCCTCAAAGCTCAAAAACCAGGAGCCCAACAAAAAATACACACGATTCCTATTTTAACATCTCACCGTTTCTCAAAACCCTCTCTTTTGTTTCTGGGGGATCTGACTCATAATTTTCAGAAGCAAACAGGAAGCACAGCAGACACCTCCAAGTATTTCCTCTCTCCACCCTCCCTCCCACCCACCCCTCTCGTCTTCAATTTGATTTCTGGACACTTCACTATTATTCCTTTTGCTAATCAGCAACGAAACAGCACCACTCTCAGCTCCACTGTGCTAAGGTGCAGGAGACCCAAATCTAGGGGAGATGTGCCCTTCATCTCCTCGACAGGAGGGATCCCAGGGGCTGGCAGAGGCACCAGCTGTGGGAAAGTTCAGCTGCTGGACATGATCCTTGCCCAGCACCTCCCAGCAGCAGAGGGACAGGATGGAGAAGTGTTGGAAGGTAATGTGCCGGGAAAGCCTCGTTACCTCACTCCGTTTATGACAGTGCTTCCTTGCATTGTATACATGGGATAAAAAATAACATTTCCCCTTCTCCATTCACCAGCAGGACCTGCCCCAGCCCTGGGCAAGCAGCTGCCTGGGGACAGGTCGGGCAGGAGGCACAGGGAGCAGCTCCTCTGCACCCGGGGGTGTTCTTGGCTTGTCCTGCTACAGCGAGAAGTTTTGGATGCCCACGGGTGTCCAGGTGGGGAAAAGGGGGGAACATCCAATCTGTGAGAAAGGCTGGCAGTGGGATGGCACAGAGCTCCAGGGCCTCAGGGAGGTGAGGAAGGAGTAGTGGGGGGAAACTGTACAAGCAGAAAAGAAAGGATCTGGCTGGAAGAAGACCACGCAGCTACCACGAGGAACTGGAGCGAGGTGAGAGCGTGGTGGGTCATGGACTTAGTCAGTCATGGTTGGTTACGTTGGCATGACCAGCTGGGGGGGACCACGGAGGCAAGAGATGCAATAGAAATCCCTGCTTCCCCTTCCAGAGATGTCAGCTCTCCCAGGCAACTCTTGGTGATTTTCTTAATGGGAAAATTGTAAGTAAATGGGGTACACTTGAGCAGCATTTCCCAGGAAGAACAGGTTCCACCTTTCAGGACTCCTGGTGCATTCCATCCCTTAGTGGCAGCGTAAGGTCTCAGGCAAGCCTGAGATCCCAAGGTTTAAAACCCTATCACCCCGATTCCCACAGGGACTGACTGTAGCAGCCACTGCACACTTTCCCTGCAAGGGGAAACCTGGACACACAAAAAAGGCATACCAAAGTTCACATCTAGTTTCAAGTTAAACAAACTAATTGGTGTACACAGCCCCCATTTAAAAAGGCCTAATCTAATATTGTGCAATAATATTCAGCCCAGGAAAACTATTCTAACCTTTTCCTTATCACTCCACAAGCCTCTTGGACGCATTATCACAAGAAGTTAACCCGCTGCCTGGCACATTAAGATTAAAAAACCAGCCCACTGCCTCAGCTCCTGATCCCTATTCATTTGCGCATAGTAAATACTACTCCACAGCTACGAGCTGATCTGAAGAGATAGCCCGGCACCCCACCCAAAAATCAGCGCCGTTTTTATCACCTCTCCACGTTTTATGACATAATCCACCAGGCAATTGGCTATCTCTGTGGTGCAGCTTTGGGACGGTCACACAGCTCCCTCTCCAAGGCAAACAGCCCCACATTGTCTGGGGTAATCTCATCCACTCACATAAACAATTAGGCTGCTATGTTTTGATTAACGCTTCCGTTTAAGAGGACATCGAGACGCTCCAGCCTGAGTGGCAGAAGGTCTAGGACAGACATGCTCTTCTCCAAAGCTTTTCCTCTGCGAATCCCAGCTACAGCCTCACCCCACGTCCTTCTCCGAAGGAAAATCCTCCACTATTTCCTCCTTTGACACATGGAAATGAAGCAGCATCCCTAGCAATGTTTTGAGCAGCAAGATCACAACGTTCAATAAAAGGATTGAGCCGACCCAAACACGGGCAAGGGCAAAAGCAAACATTAATCTGGCTCGTTCATTACGTGTTACAACCTTTCAGAGCCCGAGGGTCCCTGAGCCACAGTCAATTCCCTTAGCGCAGATCGTCTGCTAAATTGTTTAAGCGTGTGAGCTCGTATTGCTTAGAGAGGGCTGAGAAGCACTCACAGCAGCTGTTCTGATGCTGAATAAGCCGCTGATAAAAAGCGGCTTCCAGAGCCAATGTATATTCACGGCCTCGGTGGTTTGAAACACCCTGAAACAGGGCAAGAGCTTCGATAATCTCCGATAGCACCGTCCACTCCTATCAGTTCTCCCATCAGCACAGGGCACCGAGCGCGACATCGCAAGCGAACCGCTCCCTTGAGATCCCTCGGCACAGAAAGAAGTATTGGTTAAGCCTAAAGAGATAATATTTCTTAGAAAAATGGAGGCAGAGCCAAGGGTTTCTTGCCCTGCCTGTATGTGACTCAAAAGGACCACGGGCTGCTCCTGCCCCTCACAATGTGCAGCTCAGCTGGTTGGTCTGCAGCTTTGTGGCAGCGATTATGTCAGCTGGAAGTGAGCTTGAGCCTTTGTTGTTTTCTTTGCCCCAGCCTTTCATCTGAAAGTTTTGGAACAAACATGGTTTTGTTTATTTTTACCTTTCAAGTTTAATTTTTTTCTTAGGAAATGAGCACCGAAAATAACTATTTGTTTGTGTATAAAGCTCTGTGTTTATACAACAGAAAAGCTCGTATCTAACTTGTCATCCCGAAATTAGGAAAAAAGTATCACAGCACTTAACTCACCAAAGTTATGCATTAGTTCCTGCCAACTCATTTTGTAGAGATCTTGTCAGAGCTGTGGAGCAGAGTTTCAACCGGCCTTTGGATCAGGTTCTCTGCTGACTTACCCTGGGAACACAATGCCCAGAAATCTGCTGAGCAGCAAGGGCTCAGTTCTCCACCTGAAAGGGGTGGCACAAATATCCCCCTTCCCCTCCTCTCAGCACAGTGGAAGATGCAAAATTAGACTTTGCAGCACCCCCAGCAAGCCCCTCTGGCCAAGCCCCACCTGAAAGCAGCTGCTCCTGCATCAGAGCTAATAAACCAGAAATCCAGACACACAGAAATTCAGCTGGACAGCCAGGTGTCACTTTTCAAGGTGAGAACACCAGCCTCCAAGTAGAAAATCCATCATCTCCAGAGCACAGAGCCACCAGCCAGCTGGGGAAGTGCTGAAGTCCTGTCCACTGCCTTTCCAGAGAGGATCTCGTGCCATTTGCATCTATACTATTATAATTAAAACGTCAGTCCCTTCCAGGCAATCCTCAGTCCCTTCACGCTCATGGTCTCTCCCAAAAGATCAGTCCAGGGACTGGGTAGTGTGTGGAGTCATCAAATTCCTCAGCTAAATCCCTAATCCGGGCAAAGATCAAATTAGATCAAAGCATCTCCTCCTCCCTGCAAACTGACAGGAAACCAAAACTCACTGGCACCCCGAGACTAAACTCAATTTTTCAACCTCCTCAAGAAGCAGAAGCTGTTAGTGAGAACAGATAATCACTCGTGATCTCCCACTTGAGCTGTGAGGACCCTTTGCAGCCCAAATTTCCCCTCTGGCATCCTGCCACCAACCACACCAACTGCAAGTGCCAGGGCAGAAGTGCCAGTGGCACAAAGTGTCCCCTGCAGGGTGGCACTGCCAGCACAAACCACTCACTCAGGAGATCAGAGCTCAGCAAGAGGGACAGAAGGGGCTTCCAGCTCCTCCAGGAGGAGATTAGACACTGGGAACAGTGAACCACACAGTCACCTCAGCCTGGAAGAGGTACCAACACAGGTCACTGAATGCGCAGGAAAATCCTCCTCCCTCTTCTTTTCAATTAAATAACCTGCTTTGTTTCATTCAGAGTAATTCAGTCCCATTTCATGTGGAGCAGATCAAGAACTCTCGGAAGATACTGAAAGCTCAGCTTATGAAATACATCCATATTTCTTCTGGCTGTAAAAGTCAGGGAGGAAAACTAACCTGCATCTGCTTTTTAACGGGAATAATGAGTGTCTTCAGCAATCCTTGGAAAACAGGAACTCAGGCTGATCCCTCAAAACACCATCACAAACAATCAAAACCAGCCAGAACACAGAAATTCCAAAACTCCTCCAATAGGAACATCATTCACCAACAAAGACATCCACAGCCAAGGTGCAGATTCTACTCTGACAGGATTTAAAGATAATTGAAGACACTTCAGCACTCGGGCAAGTCTGGGAATACAGTATCTTTGTTGTCCTCAGTGGACTGAAGTGGCTGGAAAGAACTGATGAAGATGTTTTCAGTCCTTACAGGCTAAAGGGATGCAATTCCTGTAGTTCTTCTGTGACCTCTGCTAAACTGAGATAATACATGCAAAGCAGCTACTGCCGAGATGCTGTTTCACCTCAGCTTGGTGGAAATATTCATTCTTTGGTCTGGACATGACCTTGGTCTCTCTCCCATGCACTTGTCACTACAAGGGTAGACTATTTTAAGGCATAGCTACACACAAAAAAGGAGGTGGAAATTCCACAAAGTGGAATTGGGACTAAATTCTCCTCCATTGTGTCTCACTCACATCCAGTCAATCCCTGGACTTCACATGCTTTTCCTGTAAAATGGCATCCAAGAAATGCTCATGTTACCAAACAGGTTCAAACAAGCTTTTCCAGTCCCGTGTTTGATCTTCTACACAGTCCACATCCTACCAACATGCCTGTAGAATACAGAGATTTGCTTTACACTGAACCAAAGAACTCCTGGAGTATAACTCACACTCTCATCCCCCTCCTGTTTTAAAATTCTCAAAAGCAATGGGACCCAGGGCCCTGATTTCCCTCAACCCATAAAATAAGACAATTGAAAGGAATTATTATGGATTCACACCCATCAGCCCATGGGCACATCAAGATAGGAAACCTACAGCCTCAAAGGCTTTGGTGAAACACTTGAAATTCAAATTTTCCTTTGATCCACAAAGGCTCCCTCTTGTCCCCAAGGCTCCAAGAATCACTTGTAGGAGCCTCTCCTCTAGTGCCCGACGCCACGAGCACGGGGCAATCCTGGGGAATAAACCACGGCTGTGCCACGGAACTGTGACTTCCCTGGCAGGAAAAGGGGTCCAGCTCTTTGGCATCACAGTGCAGTGATGGCCCCAGAAATGCTGCTGCCCTGGGGCTGTCTGTGCTGCATGTTGCCCATATCACCCCTCCTGCAGCGTGTGCCACATCCTGCCCACGCGCCATCAAACCGCGGCTTTTTACGCAGCTCTTTCGGCCCCCGCTCCGGTGTCAGCGGGTCCAAAGCCACAGCACCATCTCTGAATGAACATTGTCCTCTGTGCCATCTCGTTTCTAAGCTCCAAGCCTGCCTGAGAGGACCAGAAAAGCCTCGATGTTGTCACTCTGAGGGGGTGCTGCACATTCAAGACCCCCAAAGGGGTCTCCTGTGAAATCTGGTGGCTGCTCTGAAGTCTGTTCCAGGAACAACAGGTCCGTCGAGTGAATGATTCAGGGGGGTTTGCATCTTATTCAGGAGGTTTTGCAAGTTGTGAGAATTAAAAAAATAAAAAGTGATGCCTTTTTCAGCAGAGTAGTTCCTTGAAATAATTCTTTGATCTTCTGCCTAAGGCAATATCTGCAAGTAGTCTCCAAAGAGTTCCTCTGGGTGAGGTCACCAAGGATCTGCTCCCAGACCTGGGAGCACCTGGGAGCTGAAAGAACAGCCCTATTAGTTCCTACAACTAGATGTTAAGCTGCTCTCCAGATGCCTCAGCACAGCATTGAGGTGTATTTCTTCCTCAGATTAAAGTGTCTGAAATTTTAAGCACCAACAGTTCTCCCCGAGCAGATCAAAAATTGTATTATATGTTGTCATCTGCTCAAATCCCCTTTGTCTTTTCATACCTCTGTTTCCACACCTGGATAACTGATCTGCAGGTTCATTTCTAAAGTCAAGCCCCTGCTGAGGCTCCAACACAAGGCAATCCAAAGCTTTCCTCACCTACATTTTGTGGGAAAACAGATCAGGACCCCAGCAAACATGTTTTTGACCAGCTCGGTGACCCCACCTGGCTGTTTCAGAGTGGGTTGCCTTGCCTGCTCTTCGGCCAGACACTTTATAACTGCTGCCCATAAAAGGTTTCACTTTCACCTGCAAATCATCATCCAAAGTGTCACCACAAAACTGTTGTTGCTTTGACTCCTACTGATGCACCCAAGGTCTTTTTTCAGGTGGCATTTTTATTATTGGTTTAATTCCACCTGCAGGGCTTCCAGTTCTTGTATTAGAAACCACATCAGTTCCCTCTGGTCTCTTCTGAGGGTGCATATTATTCCTTGCACAGTCCCAAATCTCCCTTTAGGAAGCTGATTCCATCCCATGATACCATTTTATCATTAGCCAGAAGCAATTACATCAGTCCTGGAGACTCAAAAGTTCTTTCTCCTATGAAGACACGTCTGAGATGGCTCCAGGTATTTTCTTGATCATTTATTCAGAAATAATTTTATAGACTCATATAGGTTGAAACATACCTCTAAGATCACCAACTGAGGCCAAGAATTTGTGAGTTCTTATTTTCCTGGATAAACCCAACAACAGGAATTGGCTTGACTGAAGTTTTTAGAGAGAAGAGTGCTCAGCAGCACACTCATTTTTATTGCCCTTGGGTCAACATGCCAGATTTTCTCTGGCTCTGACTGAGGTTTTTGTCTCACCCTCTCTGTACTCAAGGCCATTTAGCTTGCCCTGCCAATGCTGAATTTCTTTCTAAGAAGCTTCTTGGGTAACAAGACTCAGCTTTTCCTCAGGCTTTTCCATGAGGATGTGCTTTGGGTGATGACTTCTACTCCTTCAGTTACCTGGTTTCAGGATTAAATCCTAATCCATCTTTTAGTACCCCTGAAGATCCAGCCAAGAAATAGAAGCCTTAGCTTGGCTCCTGTTCAACAGGTCCTTTATTCAAACTGCCTCAGATAGATTTGCAATTTAAATCTACAGATTTGCAGGAGTGGAATCTACATCTCAGATCACTCACACAGGAAACAACTTCAGGAGACCTGGCCACTGATTAGTTACTTTTTCTCAGTAGAGGAATATATAACACCATAGAGTGGCCTGGGTTGGAAGGGACATTAAAGATCACCCTATTCCAACATCCTGCCATGGGCAGGGACACCTTCCACCAGCCCAGGTTGCTCAGAGCCCCATCCAACCTGGTCTTGGACACTTCCAGGGATGGGGCAGCCACAGCTTCTCTGCCCAACCTGTGCCAGGGCTGCCCACCCTCACAGGGAACTATTTCTTCCCAATATCCAATCTAACCCTGCTCTCTGTCAGTCTGAAGCCATTCCCCCTTGTCCTGTCCCTCCAGCCCCTTGGAAATAGTCTCTCTCCATCTTCCCTGTGGGCTCCTTCAGGCACTGGGAGGCCACAATGAGGTCCCCCCAAAGCCTTCTCTTCTCCAGGCTGGACAATCCCAGCTCTGCCAGCCTTTCCTCCCAGCAGAGCTGCCCCTGGCCAGCCTGACACACATAAATTACCATCTCCTCACCAACAAAGAAAAAAAATTCACTGGATTTTCTGCATGTTATTTTGTACTTCTGTAATTTAAAGGCACGCATTTTTTTTCCTGTATTCTGATATTCTTTACAAACAGCACCCTATGATTAAATGTAAGAGTATCTACAAAAATACCTGAGAATCTTCACTTGAGACTGGGACTTCCTGTATTTACTGCAATAGCTTTAGTGTTCTTAAAGCAACCTAAAATCCAAAATAATTGCACATCATTTCATCACTTATGGAACTGTTTGACAGCAAAGCTTGGCTTTCTAAGTTCTGTCTTCAGCCTGAGAAGCATTACAGACACTGCCCTATTTGATTTTTCCATCAGCCAGCCTGATGGAAAAACCTCATTTCAGAACACCAAAATTCCACAGAACTCTCCTCCTAAGCCTGACTTTTCATCTCTCTCTAAAGAGCCAAACTCACTGAGCCCTGCCAGACCTGGATCAGGAGTGGAGCCTCTGGATTGGCACTGTCAGGCTGCAACTGAGCCTACCTGAGCAACAGGGGATAACCTCAAAGATTGTCCAGGATATTAAAGAAAATGCTACAAACAGGCTCTTAACCTTTTTCACTCCGTGCAGTTTGGGTTTTGTCCTTTTTGTTTGTTTGTTTTAAATTAAGTAGTTTTTAAACAAACCAACTTTCTAGGTAGCCTTCCAACTTCTATTCTTTGATGGGCAGAATGGGACTTGCTCAGTGATGCATTTGAACATTACTCAGCATTCAGAACTGCCCTCTGTTTTCCAAAGTGACATCCAGTCCTTCCCAATACATTCAGTTTTGTTTCCTCTCTTTACTGGTTGTTTCTGAACAATAAAAAGGCACGGGCCAGCCTGGAAAGGTGGCTGAGGGCATTTTAGCAAAGCACACACAGTTTCTGCTCCCTGGAACAACTGGGGAGCCTGTCAGAAATCAAACCCAGCTGAATTTAAACCAAAATCAACAAGGTTATGCAAAAAGCAGTGTCTGGGGTCTCAAGAAACCACTAGTCAGGCCCCCCTACCCGCAGAGCATGAGCTCTGATTTTAAGTTAATGGATGAAAATCACTCCTAAATTCAGGGCACTTCTTACATTTCATTTGTCACCATTCTGGTTTTCAAGCTTTCCTCCAGGAGGGAGTTTTCAAGCTGCCCCTGCAACACTGATTAACTTGTGGGTGTCAAGTGAAGGGAATAAAAAAGCTGTTTGAAATTCAAACAAGCTCCTAAAAGGGAATAAAAGAGATAAGAACTCCAAGCATCGGGTCACAACAAGTTTCTGTATTGTGAGATTCATATAAAGAGCCTCCTTTCAGCGTTTGTTTGTTGATTTTCTTTTAAACGACATGGATTTTTATCTGCCAGAGGTCAAAGAAGGAAAACTTGACTACTGGTTTTAATATCAGTTGTTTATACAAAGAAGAGCTGTAGCAAAGCTTAGTGTCCCGTGGTAACAACAACACCTGGATATGCCCTTCCAGCCTCCTTCCACCAAGTATTTCCATATAAATTTCAACCCCACACCTTCACCCATTCAATAACCTAAAGGGACATTTCAAAAAGAGTTGCCCAAACTTTATTAAACAAGAATTACCAAGTACTAAAATTCATTATAGCCTTAAAAGTGCTATTTCCTTCTGAGGAACTGAAACTTTGACTTAGACATTCCCGTGGAGACGGTGATATGATTATGCATTTTCCTAAACAACTCCAAACCCCCTTGGAACAAAAAACCCTACAAATATTCAAGTGTCTGAGGCCACACCAACCTCAGCCCTTTGAAATATCACAGCACACATAACACAGAGTCACTAAACCAGCACTAGGGCAACAAGACCAAACCTTACCTTGCCAGAATGTAATTCCGTGTTTAAAGTGTCTCTTATTTGAAGTGAACTCAGATAGTGAAAACAGAAGTCACTTCTTCCAGAGATGAGGAACACAAAGCAGCTGGAAAATTGAGGCTTCCCTGTGAGCCCCCCAGGAAAGGAAGCTGGAAATCCTGGGATTTGGGATTCCCCTCCCACATTCCTGCAGGTTAAACCATCAAGGTTTAGCCTCATGAACAGCTGAAACCAAGACCTGTGTCAGGAAGTGTCTGCACATCTACATGGCGGTGGAACTACTGATCCAAATAATTAGACTTACAAATAATAAATGAAAGCTTAATAGAATTAGCCATAAGGGAATTATGCCCTTAATATAATTGAAATATCTCTGATTAAGTGACAAAACACGACACAGACGAGGTCAAAGAGCAAAATCCCGAACGACCTTTCATTTTCCCTTCTCCAGCTTTTCCATAAATACCCCTTATCAAGTGCATCACAGCAGAAGCAGCAGACCTTCCAAAGCCAGCAGACCTTCCAAAGCCAGCAGACCTTCCAAAGCCAGCAGACCTTCCAAAGCCAGCAAAAACCAGAGCTCCAAGAGCAGGAGACCCACGTGCAGAGGACACGGGTCTGTGGCACTGCCCAACCAAGAGCTCAGGCTGCTTCCACCACCACCTGCACCAGGAGCAGTGAAGGGCTTCAAACTCCAGCTGGGCAAAGGCTCCATGAGCCTCTTGGGAAACAACATTCTACCCTGGGGAAGGCAAAGATTCATCTTTTTTTTCTGTGGCATTCTTAAAATACAGGGTAGCTGTGATTTCTCGTGACACCAAGTACCATGTAAAGACCAGTTTAGTTTAGTTGGTCCTCCCATTATGTAAAAGGAGGTTAAGAAAGATTTTAAAGTCACTCAGGTCAGACAATCTCCCCTCTCTCTCATTACCCACAGCCCAGCTGGGAAGTTGCAGCTTGTTCTGTCTCAATTCAAAATTCCTTTCTTATTTCCAATCACTACCCCACAGCTCACAGGTAAACTCCCCTCCTGCATTAACCAGTCGGGTCTTTCCCCAAGCCCAGCTTTGTCTCCAACTCTGCTCTCCGATCCAAGGACGCGCCACTTCGGCGCACAGTCCCGTTAATCACGATGCTCTAATTAAGCCTAATGCCCTTTTTCCCCCCTCACACCCAAACCGAGCTCCGAGCAGGAGGAAAACTTCGGAGAGAGTCTGAGCCCTCGGGGGGCTCGTTACTCTCCGCATTCCCTAAGGCTGCTCCTTGGAAAGCTTCGCCTCGTTGTTTGTTTAGGGACGGCACTGTTGGTACAACACTCCAAAGGAGCATCCAAATGGGGCTGTGATAAACAGCAAAGCTGGAGCCGCGCCTAATTGCGAGTGAGAGTGGGTAATTAGAGAGGATGGGAGCTTTGATATGTGCGCTGCACGGCGAGGAGGGCGAGATGCAGTTGGGTTTTCATGTCTGCATCGCCACTTACGTGGCATTTACTGGAAGATCAATGCAAGTGTTTAATAATGCATCTAATGGAGCTGTTGCTTGGGGAGGTTATCACGGGAAAGCAACACCCCACAGCAGCTGAGAGGGGGCCATTAGTATTTATTCAGAGCAGGGTTCAGACCAGGACTGTTGCACTGGAAAGACAAGCAAAAGAACATCTTTCTGGGAATGCCAACGCTACACAGTGTTTTAAAAAGATACACACAATCAAAACTGTAAAAATCTCATTAGTGCTCTTGGTCTGGAGGAAATAGAACATACTGGTATTTTTGCCCACAGAAAAACTGAAATGCATCTTCCCTCTCCTGAGTACTACTTGATGCTATATATATCAGAATTAAATTATGAGTAATTCTAGTTATTCCACTCTCACTTTCTTCAGGCTTTTTTATTCTTTCCTAATTACCTTTTTTTCAGCTGGGACATGAAAGGAAATTTTGCTATTAATTAAAGGATGGATCCTCTGCTCCTTAAACAGAGCTTCCATCTTCAGACAGAAGGAGAGCAGGGTTAAAAAAGTAAATGCACTGATGCAAACACTGCATTGATGTGTCGGAAGCATCACCAGCCACTACATCTTTCCCCTTAGCACCATTCCTGAAGCCACCAACATGACACATTTTAGCCTTGGTTGCATTTGGAATATTTTGATTTGTGCTGTTTGTAAAGCACTTTCTACGTGATGTTGTCTCTTCACAAGGTATGATTGACTCAGCCTGTGTGTGAAGTCCCACCTCAATAAGACAACTTCTGCACGAAAAGGTCCCAGTGAGGGACCTTGAATGAACCTGTGGTACTTCAAACAGCAAAGCTCCAGGACGTGCTTTGAAAAATCAAGAGAAGGTATTCAAGAAAAACCAACATCAGATCGCAGAAAACCAGTAAAAATGCTCCACAACACCCTTTTTGCTGCCCACAAGAAAAACATCTCACCCCCTCTCATCATCCATGGCCATACATCACCGAGCAGGAGGGTCCTGCTTCATGCTCCAGTGATTCTGTTCCATGAGGTGTCTCCCCACCAGGGCACAGAAGCACATTTCTGGAGGTGAGACAAGAACTCAGCTCCCCGTGCTGACCACAGGCCCATCCTCAGACTTTCCCACAGCTGACCCTGCTTGTTGTCCTCACTTTTTTCCTTCTGCCTCTCCAGTCAGAAATATTTTTTTCCCTTTCTTATATTGATAGGTGATTAAAACAGTGATTAACTCCCAGCAGGCATCGTTAACAACATTCACAACCAAAACACTGGGAAAAGTGGTCTCGAGGTTCACTCACCAGTCTCAAACAACTTAAGCAAACTGGATTTATTGCCTGGCTCTGCCACACACCCCCTGTGGGACATGAAGCCTCCAACTGTGGAGCTCCATAACCAGCTCCAATACATCCTGCAATGGCATGAAACTATCAATGGATGCCAGTTCCTTTTCTGTACTGAATTGCAAGACTATCAGCTCATACATCCAAAAGCGTTCTTCTATTTAAAAAGGAAGGAGGTGGGAGATTGGGAAAGCCAGATGACACCACCAGCCCCTCAGAGCAGCATCCAAGTCCAGCATAAGCCCAAAGCTAAGCAGAAAAGACAGCAGGACTCAGTGCCTCAAGCATCCAAAGGCTTGCAGCAGCCAACAGAGGATGCTCAGCCCTAAAACCCTTTCCTGGACCAGCACCAGACATGCCCCTCTCCACGTGGGATCCACGGCCTGGAACACCCTCCTGGAGATCAGATACCTCTTCTTCCAAACACCTGAGCACAACCTCTGCCTCCTCAGACACAGACAGGAGGAAGAATTTGGAGCAGCACTGCCTGCCCTCCCTGCCCCCATCCCACCCTACAGGGCCAACCCCAGACACGGAAGAGAGGTTTGGTTTCCTCTTCTGACTCTGAGAGATCAAATGTGAAAGCAGAGCCCTCACGCAGCTGCTGCTGACAGCAATGACACAGTTCACACACAAGGAGGACAAGAATAAAGGTTTCTTCCAGCTCAAAGAAGTGCCTCAACCCTTTGGGCTCCAGCAATTCCCAAACCCTTGCTGGAGAGGGAGGCCCTCCTGCCCTCACCAAGCAACACTCAGCACACCCAACCTGGACACAGGGCCAAGGGCACGGATCCCCTGGCTCCTGAAAAAGGCAGTTTGGGCCTCCTGAGCTGCACAAGAGGAGGATTTCCACACTCAGGTTACAGTAGATATTAACCTGATGCAGCACCTGATCTGAATAGCTCAACTGCATCTTTCTCTTGGCTTTAAGTTTTACAGGAAAACCAAGCACATGAAAATTTCTGCACTAGCAAGTGAGGAAAAAATAGTCCAAAAAGCACAGAAATCTCCCTCAAAACTCACCTGTTGAGCTGGTTCAACCCTTCAAGGAGCGAGATCTTGGAGAGCTGCTGAGCACCTTTTTATTTTATTTTTAGAATAGCCTCACTCCTGCTTTGTTGAAGAAACAATTAGCCTTTGACAGCTTAAAATAAACAGGACTCTCTCCCTGCTTCAGAGTCACCAGCCCTGAGCAGGACCTCAAGAAACAGCAGGAGACTCCTCACGGCACAGGTGAGAGGTTGGTTTGCCCAGCAACCCCTCAGGTGCAACCAGGTAAGAGTAATTAAACAAGGACCCACAGCAATCAAATCAAGAGGGCAACCAATCATGGCCAATCCCCCCAGCAACCCCTCAGGTGCAATCAGGTAAGAGTAATTAAACAAGGACCCACAGCAATCAAATCAAGAGGGCAACCAATCGTGGCCAATCCCACCCTGCCTCACCAACGAGAGGCACCTGTGGAAGATGAGGTTTCCTCTTTTCAGGTGTTTGCAAAGTGCAGCTGGGCAAAGCTTTGCCCCTGAACAGAAGAGTTTTGTGCCCTTCGTGTTGCTGCCACCAGTCCAAAGACAGTAATTGCAATAGTTGGCACGGGAATGGTAACCTGGCATCACAACTTGAAAAGTCAGTCCCAGCTCTTATACCACCAGCAGAGGGGTCAGCATTCCCATTCAACACACATGGGAGTTTTTCCACTGGTGACTTCAAGTTTCTTGCACCCCCTCCACTCCTGGCTCTGTAGCTACTTTCACCATGCCAGGGAGCAGGGCACAAAAAAGCTGGGCTGAAAAGCCAGCAGAGGCACATCAGCATTCTTGAACTCCCAGCCTGTGGCTGAAGGAGAGGTGCGCTCAGGAGTCCTGTCTCATCCCAGGGAGTTCCCTTGAGCTGGACTGAAAGAGAGCCTGGATGGAGTGTTGGCTTGAACTCGGTTATTTCTTCTAGTAAAGAGCTCCCATGTGCCTTAGACAAGCTTTGATCTTGGCTTCTCCTCTATAAAACTGGGAGTGAATGTCCTGCCTTAGCTCGGAGGGATAAGGGGAGGATCAGCAGCCTGAAGAGGGTGACATGGCAATGCCAAAGCACATGTTCAAGCTGCACAAGCCCCAGTTGCAGCAGAAACATCTGTGACTGTGGACAAGCAGGTGTGCTCAGAAAGGAAGAGCACAACACAAAGCAAAGCGCAACAAATTTAGGTTCCTCTACACGAAGGAACAACACAACAAGCCAATAACGAAACATACCAACAAGAGAGAAATGTTGGGGTTACAAGGATAAGCAACCACGTCCAGCAATTAACAGCTGCAGAAAGTAAATGTTTTCAGACAGGATTTAAAACTGCAAGAGTCAGCAAAACGAAAGGAGATGTGAGACAACACAGCCAGTGAAAGGAGGCACCGAATTAACAAATAGAGGAACAAACCATTGAAAAACACTTGTCGACAGATTAAAAGAGCCAACAGCAAGGGTTGGATGCAATAATAAGACTGAAAAAAATATAGACCTTGAACACCAGCTCTTTCCCAGTCCCAGCACTGGACCAAAGTAACTTAGACATTCATTTGCTTGGATTTTAATACCTACAGTCCCCCATGGAAGGGATCACAGCACACAGGGAGCCTTACCCAGGCACAGGAGTGACACCAGCCTTGCCGAGCTGAACTGGTGTTCCAAAGGTACCATTAACATTTGGGCACCAAGTTATTTGTGCAAAATATATTTGTGCAAAATATATTTTGTGCAAAAAATTATATTTGTCCAAAATAATTTGGACACCAAGTTATTTAAATACACTGATATTTAACTACAGTATGAGCTCACATGGCTCCAATCCATGAAGACGTCTCCAGTGACAAAGGTTTCAGGACATGCTTACTTCGGACACGCCACAAAGTTACTGAAACCACCGCAGCTCTCCTGTGAACAGCAGAGGGACGCCCCACTGCAACCAAACCAGGCGACTGCTTTAAAGAACCGTATCAATGTATCCCCGTCATCCAGGTTTTCCTTCCCGGATCCCCAGGTGATTGGAAGTGACCGAGGTTAACAAAAGCCTGAAGTAAGCTGTAGTTCAGCGTGAGCAGCCACGGCTAAGACACATCTTTTCACCCCGCAGGGAGAAAGAAGAGCTCACGGGGAAAGCGCCTCCATTAAATTAAGTATCTGATCATAAATATCTGCTCATCGACAACCACAGACAAGACCTCAGGCAGACGCCAAAGGCGTGCAGGTCTGACGAGCGGGAGGAGCGAGCAAGCAAAGTTCTTCGCCCTTTACGCTTCTGTCAAAAACTCTCCGGGCTCCAGTAAATCAATAAAGGCCAGCCATGCGCGATGACTGCATTACAGGCACAGCCCCGCCGAACTCCGGCTATTGCCGGGGGCTCCGGAGCCGAGCCGGGAGTCCCGGGCGGAGGCACCGGCGGCACCCCCTGCCCAGCTCCGAGAACTTTACCCCATCCCTTCCCGTTCCCCAGCACTTCCTACTTTCCCCGCTCGGCCGAGCAGGACGCGCTGCCGCCCCTTCCTGTGCCGCCGTGTCCCCCCCGGCGCCGCGCTCACCCCAGCGTGCTGATGAACCCGTTCACGGAGCCCTCGGCGTACAGGGACACGATGTCCCCGATGTACAGAAAGCTGGACATTTTCTCAGACATCCTGGCTCATTTTCTTTTTTCTTGTCTTCTGGGTTGGTTCTTGTCTTGGTTTGCTGGTTTTATTTTTTTTTTTTTTTTTTTTGGTTCTGTTTCCAGCGCGGGGTTCCGCCTCTCGTCCCCTCCGTAA
>VXAU01005055.1:46650-69314 GCA_013399695.1 Formicarius rufipectus | reverse complement strand
TGACCCACAGGACAAGAGCAATGGCAGCAACAACAACCACCTGCAAACCCCCATTCCCTGGAACTGCTGGAGGGAGGGAGGAGTGGGAGGAGAGGGGCGTTCTGGGGACTGATTGATTTCTTGCTTTTAGTGCTTTTAGTTTTAGTTCTCTTGTTAGCAATAAATTTAAGTATTTGGCTACTCTGAGTTTGTTTTGCCATTATCTCTCAGCTGTTTTTTGCCTTTTCTCCTTTTCCCTTTCCCTCTGGGAAAGGTGGGGGGCCTGGAGGTTTGGGTGGACACCAGGTGAAAACCACCACACAGGGCTACTACATTTAGCAGTGCACTTGACCTGAACTCTACAGGAAGCTGCTCGTTGAAATCGGGTGGGAAACCCCGAAGTGAAGCCCCCTCTGTCTGCCAGCAGCACAATTAGCACCTCTGTTCCCCAGGGCTCACTCCCTCCGGGAGAGAACAGAACCACTGCCTTCTGCTCACTTGTGACTCAATTAAGAACTCCCGATTTAATTAAGCACTCCCCAAGACACACATAGAGTGGGATCATACCACGGCATGGACTGGATGGGGAGTCCCCCCCGGGTTAACGAGATGTGAGCAGATGAGCGTGAAAAAGAAGCCCCAAAAAGAAGAATTCGCTGCTTTCTCTCAGTTTCCCCTTCGTGGCACAGTTTGGCATCTCGGAGAAAAACACACTTCCCGCAGCAACCAGAGCCTCACGAAACCTCCACAGCTCCACCCCTGGCAGCTGCGCTGGCACAGCCAAAGGGGAACAGGGAACTGCTTCCCCAGGGCTGGGAAAGGGGGCAGATGATGTGGCTGATCCCTGGTGTCATTCCTGCAGCACACGGACACTGGGACTGCTCCCAGAAGCAGCAGGATTGCACCCCAAGCTCTCCTTTGACCTCTGCTCAGCCCTTCCTACTCTGTACCTCTTTTCCAAGGCAGGCACAGGGGATGTTTGCCTGATGCTGCTGCTTCCTGATGTCCCTCATTTCTCCTTTTCAGCCCCTGCCTTGTGCACAGAGCAGCACAGAGGATTGGGGAAGCAGGGAAGAAAAACAGCCCTCCTCCAGCAGCAAGAAGATTTCTGTGTATTTTGAGGGATAAACGTTTCCTCTTGGCTGTCTTGTCTGGAAAACTGGTTTATCCCCCATTCCCAGTCCTTGTGAGCTCTGCATTAATGAACTCTCCTTGGCAACCTCCGTGTGAAAAAGCACACAGGGCACAGCACAGGTGAGGAATGGGAGAATTGAGTTATCTGGGAAGATGGTTATAAATTTAGCCCCAGAGGAGCAGGCATGGAGGAAGATTTATTTAGTGTTTCTATTGCAAGGTGACAAACCCTCCTGGAAGGGAGAATTTGTGCTCCCCAGACCAAAATCCATGAACTTGCTACAGAATTCTTACACTCACTTCCAGAAAAGTACCAGTAAGACACATCAGTGCTAACATGAAACAAAGATATCCCCCCAAATATGAAAAGTGAAACTCAAACTGAAGGGAAATAAAGGACAAAGCTGAAGATTAATGGACAAGACCACAGAGAGAGAAGGCACAGAGCCCTGCACAGTTTGTGTGTGGAATTAGCTGCGTGTTGCACAAAGCTGGGGTAGATCAGCTACACCAGGGAGCTCTGGGGAGCTCTTTGCTCCTAGTAAATCAAATACTTTTCATTAGTTCCCACTCTTGCAGCAGGTGCATTCGGTTCATTCTTAAACAGAGTGTTTTCTGCACCCCAAGGACAAACAAATCGCTGATTAAATGGAGAGATATCATACCCAGAAGATTTGCATCTACCTAACAGCACCTCAAGTCATGTAATTATGCTTTGGAACACCACTGCAAAGGGCTTGAATAAAATTCCCCAGAGCTAGTAATTGCCTCAAAATGAGAGTGCTAATTTACTTTTTAGTATCACACCTCCCCACCCCTGGAGGGTGTTGTGATGCCTGAAGGTCCCCAGTCTCTACAACAGGAGTACATTTAACTCTGCAGAAGAATCCAAATTCCACATCCACAAAGGACTCTCACCTCTGTGCTTCCTCTCAGGAACAACCACCCCCAGTCTGCACAGAGATGACGGCAGGCAGGATGGGTGAGCTGTGATTGCTCTTCAGCAAGCTTAGAAATGACATTTCTGTGACAGCTATTTGAGAGAGGGAGGCATTGCTACTCATGGCTTGGATTAGAGACAGGAAAAAAGTGAAGCAAGCATGGCCTGGAGTAGAAAATAATTTGGCCTGTGGCACTTGTTTTGCAGCTTTTGCTGATGAATGTTCAAAGGCATTTGTTTCTAACAGCTGCACATCCTCTAAGATGTGGGAAGTCAAGATGGGAAATAAGCTCTGTGGTAAATAAGTCTCCCCTGCTCCACCAGCCACCTTCAGCACTGCATTTGAGGAATCACCTTCCAGCCTCTGCCTCAGATCTGCTGCCTCACCCATCCAAAAAACACCTGGCCTTAAACATGGGAGAAGGGGGAGAGAAAGAAATCCCCAACTCCCAGCTGGAGAGGGGCAAACAATTGCATTCCCCACACTTTATTTACTCCCTGCTGAACAGAGGAGAGTCCTCTGTGCACATGTACAAGAAACCTTTAGGAAAACAGCTCCAAGGACTGCAGCAAAATGAAGCCCCCTGCTCCTTCCCAGCTCCCAGAAGCTTTTCTGTCTCTGAGCAGCCCAAAATTACAGACTGAATTGTCTAGAATCAGTCGTGTTTGCCCCGGGGGGAGGGGGGGATGAGGCAGGGGAGGTTTCTTCCAGCTTTTTTTTCAAATTGCTCCTTCCAGGGAGCTGCAACCGGCTAAACCCTTGGAAGAGAAGGAATGTCCTTTCCAAACCCTCTAACAGGATAGTCCTGATGCTCAGCAACAAAGTGATGCAGAGACTGGGAAGGGTTGGCATTTTTCTCCTTCAAACCAGCTTCCATAAAAACCATGCTTGTCCTCAGCCATCCACCCCTGGCCACTGCTGAGGGACAGGACACCGAGCCAGGTGAATCCCCAGTTTGAGCAGGTGTCCCCATTCCTGCCCCTCCTGAAGGAAAGGGCTCAGCTTTAGCAGGTTTGAATAATTCTGGCCTCAATTCCATTCAGCTTGTTTAGAAGAGTAGGGTTTCTAAAGCAAGTTGCAAAAGGCTTGGCATGCAACTTGGAAAGCAAAGGACTTAGCCAAGGAAAAGCCAACCACATTAAAACACACACATTTTATATATATATATATATATATATATATATCTGGAGAGAAACTCTCTTTGCTATTAATGGGCAGAATTCTCCTTGGCATTTGTCCTCAGCTGAAGCCTGGGAGGAAGCTCTGCAGTATTATTGAATATTTTCATGCAGACTGAATATTTTCATTTCAGACTGGTTTGTAACCTGCATGCCAAATTCTGCTCTCCATAACATCAGGTGATCCTGCTGCATTGTCTCTTTGCTTAAAAGTAAAATAAAACACAACACAGAGATTTTCAACTGCATCAGAAATGCATCCCACAGGAGAGGTTTCTCTGGGGCTTGCCAAAGGTGGTGTCCTGTTCCAAAGGCTGGACGTCAAACACCAGAGTGTCTGTAACACCACGAGTGAGAAATGAAGGGATTCCAAGGGCTGTGGCCTCCCAGCTCCCAGACCAAACCTGCAGCCTGGGAAGAACCACCTGGAGATGGATTTCTGAAAGCACAACAACCCCCACCACCACTCCCAGCCAACCTCGGGCAGACAAAACTTCCCTTCACGCTTGAGTTGGAATTTAACCTGAGCAAAGCCCCGTGAATCTCATTCCTTGTTGTTTGAACAGGGAGAGACACTGGTGACATCCTGGAAGGTCAGGTTGGCCTGCGCCCTGCCTGCTCCTGTGTCCCAGGAACCAGATGTTTCCCTCACATCATTCCTGGTAATTCCTGACACTCTCTGCTGTTTGTGGGAGCAGCAGGACATGGAGTGTGCACCTCTGTTTTACCTGTGCTGGTAAAAACACACTGAGGGAAGATCAAGAGATTGAAGAGAAAGCTTTTCCAGCATTCTGGCTAGCTGCTCTGGAAAGCCTAGGAATTTGGGAGCAAGGATGTGCACAGACAGGTCTGGAGCACTTCAAGCAGCTGTGGGCTTTGCCAGCTCATCCTTTTGCACCAAGCCAAGAGGAAGGACAAGAGTTTGTCAGCCTCATTCTGAAAAGGAGGGGGTGGAAGGAAGCACAGGGTGGTTGTCCCACCACAGAGCAGCCCCTCAGCAAGCACAGCTCTTGAAAAACAGCCCTGCAAACAGGGGATTGAGGGAGGTGGGTCCTGCCATGCTGGGGTTGAGGTTTCTTGGGTAAGGATCCCAGGGACCAGTAGCTGGTAGGACTGAAATCATTGTATACCTGGAAAGAAAACACTTCTCTAGCTGAAGCCCAAGCTGTCTCTGGATAAAAGCTACAGAGCAGGATGTGGCCTCGCCTGTGCCTCTGCAATATCTGACTCCTCCAGCTTCTGTGCATTTTTCCTGCACTGTCTGTATTTTCCATGGTCTCATCACTTGCCTGTTTTCCACCCTCTGTGACCACTTTCCCTCTCCATTCTCACCATCTTTTGCCCTTCTCCAGTGAGCCTCAGCTTGGAGAATCCAGTGCAATAAACATCAATGGACAAAAGAAGTCTTCAAGCCTAAAACCAGCACAAGAGCCTAGAGCAGCTTCTTAAGCTCTCAAAATAAAGGTTTGGTTGGGGTTTTTTTCTGTTTGTTTACAGGTGTCAAATTCCCAAGGACAAATATTCATCTCACTTCTATTTAATTTCCTGAGCTGTAATTTATCTACTGAAAGCACAGCTGGTTAATATCCCTCTGCCTCAACTCTCCAAAAAGGCTGTTTTCCTCCTCCTTTTCTCAAAGAACAACCAGTCCTGAGGAGTTCAGACTGTTTTTGTGAGAAATAAAACCTCAGGTCTGAAGACCAGAAAGCTCTGAGGAAAAATATTTGGGTTCCAACATTGCAAAGCTTTCTGAAGGAGCACCTCCAACACCAGGATTTTTCCTTATTTTGACACAGGTGACCACGAATAACCATTTGCTTTGCCCTCTTTGCAAGAGAGAGATGCCTCTCATGGGAATGCAGGACAGAAATTGGGGTGGTTTTTTTTAAACACTTGCTGCCAAGTTTCCTTGTGATCCCAGGACTCCATCCCTTGCTGTTCCTGCCAAGATGAGTTGACAGCAGCTCTCCCTCACTTGAGGCCACATTGGGATGATTTTAAGGGTATCACCACCTTGGTAAGAAAATGTTGATGCTGCTCTGGTCAGTGAATACTAAAGAGGCAGATTAAAAAAAAAAAAAACCACGTACTTTCAAGAGAAATAAAAGCTGACCCGTGCCATGCTCCTCAAATATTTGTAACCACCCACCTCCAGGGCCACTCTTGCAATCAGTAAGGGGCTGGTTGTAAAAATACCCTGAGGGAGAGGATAAAAAGGGAAAGGAAAAAAAAAAAAAAAGCTATCAGCAGGAATTGTGTTAATTGTGTGGCACCGGGTGATTGTGTGTCCAGCTGCCAAGCTATCCAGGAAATGATCCAGGAAATGATCCAGCGAAAGGCTTTGGGTGATAATTAACACAATTAACACAATTCCTGCTGATAGCTTTTTGGTTTTGTTTTGTTTTTTGAGGTCTCCACACAACCTTCTCTTCTCCAGCTGGACAGCGGCTGATCCATCAGGCAGTGGGATCAGAGGGAGCTCAGGAGACCTGCCCGTGGTCCTGCTCTGCTGCAGCTCTGCAGGGTGAGCTGAAAACATTTCTCCTTAAATAAAGCCAAACCAAACCAACCAAAAGTAACCAACAAAAAGCAAACAAACAAACAAGAGGAAAAAAAACCCAAACAAACAACAAAAGAGTGCCCTTCTCCTCAGGTGCTTTCAGTGGGTGAGCTGGAGATAATGATGTCAAGCAGGATGAAGGTAATTTATCTAATTCGGGCTGTATCATCACTGCTTGGACGTGTCCAGGCACATTCCAGAAACAGGAAAGTAGGTAGAGACAAAATAAACAAAGCAAACATCTGGGAGTTTCAGCAGCAGGAGAGACATACCCAGATTCCTTTCTCCATAGAGTTGGCTCCCAAAAAAAGAAGTCAGCATTTGCTCAGCAGCCTGGCGGCAGTTCCACATTATGGACAAACAGGGGGACAGCCCCAAACCCCACCAGTCCTGAAGTCCACAGGGCAGAGCAGGGGTCAGAAAGGAGGTGGAGACACCAAGAGGCAAATGGCAGGAGCTACAGAGGAATTCGGGGAAGCACGGAGGTCTGGAGCCCAGCTGGTGTGTGGCCAGGGGCACTTGTGGCCACCTAGGTTGGAGGAAAGCCCTTGGATGTGGGAAGAGTCTTTTAGATGTCTTGGATGTTGGAGGTTGCCAGGCAGGGGCTGGGTGGCTGCAAAACAACAGGCACACAAATAAAGAAATAAATTCAATAAAACCGCTGAAATGCTTTGTTGGGTCCTGCCAGGGGCACCTCAGGCAAAGGTTGGGGTGAAGACAGGATGAGTCCCAGCTCTCCTGGAGGCTGATCCAGCACCCAGCCAGGAGGTCCTGGTGGTACTCCCACCGCACTCTCCAAAGGAAACAACAGGGAAAGCTGTTAACCCTGGCAACTTTTAGAGCAGGGACTGTGGCAAGAACAGGCATTATGGATGAGAAGAAAAGCATCCAGGCACAAGAGCCTAAGAAAAAGCAAATAGGCAGACTGATACTTGCAGAAATAAGAGCCTGAAGAAAGGCTCTTAGAGCCAGAGCTTGGCCTTTGAATAAATAACTTTGCTTCCAGAAGCTCTGAAGGACTGCAAGAAAAGAACTTGAGCTTTTCCTGAAAACTTAGCTGGTTTATTCAGTGCCTCACCAAAGCATCAGAACCTGCTGCTGGGATATGGCTTTGAAAATGCAGCCCCACAAAGCCACTGCTGCCTTTTTATAAGAGCAGCTAGTAAGCTCAGCTGAAGGCTTTTGCATTATTTCATGCACAATTTCCTTTACACAGACCAGGATGGTTTGGTTTTTGCCCACCTCCTAAGTTCAACCCTACTGTGCTGTGCATTACTTTGCACCAGGGCCCACAGTGTGCTCCTTGGCCTCAACTTACATTCAGTAAACACTAAAAAAAAAAAAAAAATCTTCCAACTACTGGGCACAAATTTGTGACAGACCTGTAAGGAATGCACATGCACAGCCCTTTGTCCTGTTTGACTCCAGCTCCCTCACTTTCCCTACTGTTAAATTCTCTCAAAACCTCAAGAGCTGACTTTCCACCCCCCTTTTTTTTCTCTCCTTATTATACTGATAAGCCTCAATAAAACCCTTGAACACCTTCAATATGAGTCATGCCCCTACTTACCAAGGCCTTGGAGCAAGTCTCAACCCACTCTAAAAATCTGACAAATTGTTTTTCTTTAATTTCTGGCATATGAGATATTTAGGGATTACATGTGATCCCCTCCCAAGGATGTGGCTTCAGCACTGATAAGCCCTGTAATTCCTCAAAGACACGAAGGCAGATTCATTTCTGAGTAAGTGACTCAGACTCAGTAACTCCAGTCATGCTCAGAACACTTTTCCTGAGCTGGGCTTTCCTGGGCAACACTTGATTTCACCTACAAGAGGATACAACGGGCATAAACCTCAAAAAAAATCCTGAGGCAGAAATTGAATCCCACAAGGGAACTACAGGCACCCCACTTGGAAGGAAGCTGATGATATTGCCATCAAACCAAGAATAAACATAAATATCACTTTTACTGTCAGCATCATAGAATCTTCTTTATTTCCAAGAGGAAAAGGCTTTTTTTTTTAAAGTGATACCACACCTTCTTCCCCTCCTTTTGTTGCTCCTTTGCCACAGAGGCAGCCTTGGGTGTTTTGCTGAGGACAAGGATTTTTATTCTGCTCAAGAGCTCTCAGCAGCAGGAGCAGCTCACCCAGAGGGACACAGAAAAACAAGTGGCCTTTTTACCAGACAGGCTACCAGGAACTAAACTTCCACCTTGGCATGGGGAGGAGAGGAACTTTGTGCCATTCCAGCCTGCCTGCCCCCTCTGAGAACCCGATCTTCTCTCCAGCCACAAATGCCTGACCCTCTTGTTAGCCAGTCTAGAGCATTTGGAAGGGGAGGGATCTTATGGATGTCTTGAAAATTATGTTGGTCTTTTGAAAATTACAAGTCAGGTAAAGGGCAGAAATGCCAAACCACATCCTCATTGAGGCAGGGAAAAGCCCAAACCAGCCCTGCTTGGCCCCTGGTTGTCCTTCCCCATGGAAAAGACAGCAGAGGATGAAGCTGAGATCACTAAGGGAACTGCAGAAAAGCTGAAGGAAACCAGACTCTGTCAGCTCCACTGCTCAGACAGCAATTTGTTGAGCTAATTGCCAAAGTCAAACAAACAAACATTGAAAGCAAAACATCTGGGGGGGAGAAAAAAAAAAATCGGTAAGAGGGATCTGGCTGTAAATTTGCTTCCTGTCCCCATCAGTCGACAGGCTTCTGCCACACCAGAAAGGCACAGGGGTTCAGCTGTTTCTTGCTTTTTAAAGGGAGATTTAGGCCTGGCTTTGAACAACAAACAGGGGTGAAGGAGGGTGGGCAGATTGTTTTCAGCACCTCTGAAACTGCCCAGGGGTGAAGGAGTTGCTCAAAGCCATCCAGCCTCCGGGCATCTCCTCAGTGTCTTCCTCATCACCTCCAGGCAGGGCTGAGTTACCTCTCCTTATGAGAAGGATCCATGTGTGGCCACAGGAACATGGGACTTTTTTCCTTCTCTCCATCAAAGCAGACAGGCAGCAGCTACTGCAGAGGCACAGCAATGGCAACAGCATCTGTGTCAGTGGAGGACTGAGCAGAGAGCTTTGAGCCAGATTGGGGGTTGGTGCCAGGGGAGGGGAACTGTCCCAAACTGTCCCATCAGCTCAGAGCGAAGCTAAACCGAGCCCAGGGAGTGAGACAAAAACCATTTTGAGGTTATTACAGCAACTTGTTGTTTGAAAAGCTGCTGTGGGGAGCCAGGAACACCAGCTGAATGCAAAAGCTGAGCCTGGCAGAGGCAGCAGGCATCATAAATAAGGTCCTGGCAGCGTGGCCATTCTAAACCTTGTGCTCCTTCTTGGTTCATAAATCACCCTCCTCCATGAAAATCCCACGAGGCTGAAGCTTGGCCTGGCATCCTGCACCCTGTCCTGGTGTTTGTGCAAACCTCAGCTCTGTTCATGTGACCAAAAAAAGGGCAGAGGGGGAAAAAAAAATTAAAAAATAAAAGACTCCCCAACAACAACGACTTTGCCAAAAGATTTCAGCCCCTTTTGGCCTGAAGGACAGTGTGGAGTGGTATTAGGATTTCTCTGGAGTGGCAGCCCATGTTTGTGTTAACAGCTGGACAGAGATGCAGCCTTAAAGAGGTTTCAAGGGGTTGAAGGTCTCACAATGAATTTAACAGAAGGTGTAAAGCCAAAAGCCCTGTTTTATGGGCAGCTCTAGACCTTCTTGTCTCCCCTCCTGCAGAGCCCAGAATTAAAATCAAAACCTTCCTACAACAGAGCATCTTTATTCAAATCAACCTAGTGACCTTTTCCTTATTAAATAACTAATAACTTTGAAAAGGTAAAAAATAAATATTAAGTTTTATCAAAAGACAATTTTCATAAAAAAAAAAGATACTGAATTTAACCCATTTTCCTCATTTTCAAGGGAGTTGTAATGGAAAACAGAAATATGGCACTTGAGAAAATGAAATCAGGGAAGTAAATTGTTTCTTCTCAGTTTTTAACTCTCTCTAGGGGAAAAAAACCAAACCAAAACAACCAACAACTAAGATGAAATAGTGAGGGCTTGTCTGAGCAGGAAGGTTTTATCTGCTAGATATGGAGCTGTAACTCTCTCAGTGCCTGAGTCCTTTCACTACAACCTCTTCCAGCTGAATCAGTTTGCAACTCTTTAAAGAGGAAAAGAAAACCATCATTTGGAGAGAAAAAAAAAAAGGTGCTTGTAGCAAAACATGAGTGGTCACATGGATAGTTAAACCAAATTTTACCCTGGTATAAATTCATCCCTTGGCTTTCATGTTTAAACTTTCCCACATGGACAATGTCTCAGAGGGAACAGAAGGGTTTGGAAGGAACAGGAGGTGGGAAGTGAACAGACTTTCCCAGTGCAAAGAAGAATGAGAACTAGAGGCAAGTAAAGACAAGGTTTGAGAAGCAGCTTTCCCTCAGATGTTCCTTTGCCCTTTTCACTCTTTCCCCCATGTGTTTAAAAAATAAAATCTCGAGGCAGCAACTCACAGATAAAACATCAGCATAGTTAAAATTGATGACATTGGAGGTGGGTGATTATTATTTTGAAAAGGCATGGAAAGAAACCCATCCCTTTTTCTGACACTCATCCCAGACACCAAAACTTCGCCTTTCTGACTAATTTGCATTTGTCACCCACCACAGGGGTGATGGGGCTGTGACCCACAGGAACATGCAGGCTCCTTTCTTCCATCACTTTCATTTATGCCCTGCCCAACACCCACTCTCTCCAGGTTTCTGCCTTCCAGAAACTGTTTGCTGCAACATTCCAAACAAAAAAATAACCTCCAACATCTCCCACATTTTGCAGAAGACTCAATGCACCCACAGCCCATTTGCAGCCACAACTCCACAGGTTTGCAGGCAACTCCACCACAGGAGGCTTTTCCTGGAATATAATGGAAGTCAAAGGTGGGAAACTCGTCTACTGAACAATTCAGCAGAAAATGTGCTCCCACCAGACATCCTGCTGTGGGAACACACGCTGTCCTGAAACCACCTGGCACATGCTCAAGGTGGGGACTCCAGGGCTGTCAGCACTGCCAGCTTCAGACACTCCAAAAGGAATGCATCAGGCCACCAAAATACTGTTATTACATCACCTTCTGCTTGCTGAGTTGACTAGGGATATTGGGAAAAGCTCTGGATTTCCTTTGCATTACAGGAGGCAGCTGGAATATCAAAGAGGCTTGAAAGGAAGCTAAAATTGCCAAGGTGATTCCAGGTGCTGGGCATCTTACAGACACCAAAAACACATGAGCTGTGTGGTAGATGCCACAGAATGTAACCCTCACAGGCCATTTAGGATGTTGCAGTAGACCCGAAAGCCCCACCTAGCAGGACTGCCAAGAGAAGTGTTGGACATTTGCTCCCCATTTCCTCTAAACAGGAGTGACAAGAGAGTACCTTAGGCTGGGGCAGTGCAGGGAAATGAGACAGTCAGAGTTTCCACTTCACAGGATCACCCAAAAAGAAAACAGAAGATGCAGTATATCCTTCAGTTGTGACCTTTGGTGTTGCAGATAAAGTTTTAGCGTCAGGGTTTTCCTCAGTTTCAGAATCATATCTGGGTACATGTAGGAAAAAGAGCGTGTCTGGAGCTAGAAGTGAAGCAAGTGCTTACAGATGCCCCAAAAGGTCCTGTTTGCCTCAGCTGAGCTCTGGATTACACTTGCCCACCTTTATCTAGGTACCCTGGTCATAAAATCACATGAAAATGAAGTTGTTCCATAAAGCTTTTGATATTGCCTGGTTCTGTGTGGGAAATAAATACCTTTAAGCCAGAAGTCCTTGTTCCTGAATGAGCTACATTCCTTCACAAGTTTTCCTGCATGTAGGCATAGAGTGGGATTTGGGATGGTTTCATAGAATCCCAGAATGGTTTGGGATGGAAGGGACCTGAAAGATCATCCAATTCCCACCCCTGCCATAGGCAGGGACACCTCCCACCAGCCCAGGGTGCTCAGAGCCCCATCCAACCTGGCCTTGGACACTTCCAGGGATGGGGCAGCCACAGCTTCTCTGCCCAACCTGTGCCAGGGCCTGCCCACCCTCTCAGGGGAGAATTTCTTTCTAATATCTACACCAAACCTACTCCCTGTCTCTATGAAGCCATTCCCAGTTTCCCTGTCACATCCAAACAAATGAAACGCTCACTGGCATTTCCCCACCTGAAACACAGGCAGGTCCCACAGGCTTTGGATCTGTGAACTGGGCAGATGTTGCCCTTCTAGGGGTGGTTTGGACTAGTCAGCTCACAGCAGCCATGGGACCACAGAGTGTTCCCATCATTTCAGAGCAGGCTGGTGATTCATACATGGTTACATGGCAATATTTACTCAGCTCTCAGGAGGCAAATTCATTAGGAGAGATTAGTCAGCTGTCAAGCACCCATTCCCTTGCGTAAGAATTATAGTCTCTAAATAAAAGTCCCCATCTCCAACTTGAACTTCTGCCCCACCACACTCTCTTTTCACAGTCAGTGAAGGAGGACATGCCATTATGTTTCCAGGGATTGCAGGAGAAAGGAACTTGGGAGATGCTGACAGTGAGAGGTGGAGAGGTGAGCGCAGCAACTTGTTTCTCAGCATCACTGAGCATGGGCAAAGAAACACAAACTTCTGATTAATTCAGAGTCAATCATGGTTGCCACTGACACAGATTTTGCTCTCTTTCAGCAGTTATCTCACCACTTCTGTCTTCCCATGACACTTCCATGACCGTTTCTCACTCTGCCCAAAGCACGCTCTGCTGGTGGCTAAAAAGGAAGGGATCTGCATGATGGAGCACAGCAGAAAAGCCTGGCAACTGCTACAAGGCAACTGCTGCAAACACATCCACAAAGAGAAGGAAGAAAATACTAGTTAAAATCCAGCAGAGCAAGACCTCATTTCTTGATCCGTGGCCACTGAGTTTGTGGGTCGTGGTTTCCAAGACATCCTGCTGTACCAAGAAAGGCGCACTCCCTGCACTGCAGTCTGGCTCCAAAACTTGTCCATGCTTTTCCAGCTCTATCAGTTGGGTATCAAATGCTACATTCTTCTCGTGTGCTTTGAAATAAAGCTGTTCCCTAAGCAGGACAGGCCAAGCATATTGTGTGCACAGCTCATTTAAAAGCTGCAAGCCACTCACAGGCTTAAGAGCCCTCATTGCTTTACCTCCTCTTGAAAAAGCAGCCTCACACATAGCAAATAAAAAAATCCAGCCCTGGATGCTACAAAGCAAAGGCCAGTGGGTCTCAGCCTGCCTTTGCCCTCCTGATTTGTCTGCCTTATGCCATGCTCACCTTTCCCTTTGCCACCACAAAATCCCAGCAGGTCAGGTTACCGCACTGCTCATCTGGCTCTCTCCCCTAAACCATATGTTGAAGGCCCCAGTGTAGCATTTCATCTCTGAGGGGGCTTTTTCTCACAGCAGAAGCAGAGAGGAGAGCCACAGCAGGGCTGAAGGGAGCTGGGTTAGAAAGCATCATGGACTGGATTTGTGCTCCAGGGTGTTTTCTCAGGGAAAACCTTCGGCGGAACGGAGCAGCGACTGTAAGTACCGAGGCTTTCCGAAAACCCACAACCCTTCCCAGGTGTCACTGTGGCCCAAAGGCCACGTGAAGCCTCACAGATCTGACAGAGCTGGGCTTCCCCACGAGGTGAAGCTGCCTGGTGTGAAGTGCAGGTGCGTTGTGGGTCTGGGTTTTCTCTTTCCCTTGCAGATCCCGCTCGTGCTGAAGTAGCAGCAGCGCTGAGCGAGGATAGGTGAGCCCTGCAGGGACCCTGAGGGCACCCACAACAGGTCTCCTGCCTCGGGGTCCCCTTTGCTCCCAGGGGTGCCAGTCCTCTCCCTGCTCCCTGTTCTCCTTGTGCTGGTGTGTGTGTATGTGAGCTCACCTGCTGTGGTTGCCAAGGGATCGAGTAACACACGTGAAGAAACAAAGAGCCCGCGAAGAATCCCAGGCGCAACCATCCCTACAGGAAAAATATTCCATTATCCACTGCCAGGACTCACCTTGCAGGAAACAACAACTCAGTACAAGGTAATGTTATTAAATACTCCTTGTGGCACAATCCTGCAGCAGATATTCACTTTGTGTGGAAAATGAACTCGCTAAAAACCTCCTTGGAAGTGCCTCAGAGGTGTGGGCAGAAATCTCAGCATCATTCCCTGCCAAGGCAGCCAATAAACACCCCATGCACACAGCATGTGTGTTATCTGCCTGCAGTCTGACTGATGCAGGGGCTGAGAGATAGCCAGGAGGTGTTGCCACTGTGCTAAACAAACACACTCGACATGAAAATCAAGGCATTGTGGTTTCTAAGGTCCTGAAATTGGACCCTTTGCAGATGTTCCTGGACTTCTGTCCAGTTAGACCTTGCAGTACGTAAAACTGGAGTAGTGACACCATTTTCCATCTCCAATGCTGCTTCTCTGCCATCCTCTCACGGAGCAGGTCACTTCAGCCAGTGGTGCAGCTTTGCCAAAATGGTTGGAATTCAACTCCAGAACAAACACACTGCAAGGGCTGCCCATGGCAGGGGAGGGTGGAGTGTACCTGCTCAACATCGCTGCCTCTGGGAGGACCCCTGCCCAGGAAACACCAGGAGCTGCTGCAAACTTCACCATCCACGTTCAGGACAGCAGTTCATCCTTGGAGGAGAGCTTGAACCACATGCCAAACAGCTACCAGTGAGTACTGCTGGCCTTCAGCAGCTTCTGCCCTGGTCAGTGAGGGGGAAGAAAAACAGTTTTAAGGGAGAGATGGGTTCTTCTAGCTGACCTATGACATCAGGGGAACTAAAAGAAAATCAAACCCCATCTAAAAATCTTGAATCTAAAAGCAGGAGACTTTGTTGTAGTGCAAAGAAGGGCATGAAGAATGCAAGCCCAGCAGCACTGGGACACTGATTCTCTAGGTGGGCCCATCCAGTCTCCTTGCTCCAGGTAGGAGCTGGAGCTGTTCTGTCAGCAGGGGGAGGGGCAGGGTCCCCGTGAGGCTCTGAATTACTTTCACAACACATTTTCTGTTAACACTGATGATGCTTTCTTAATATAAGTTTTCTTAATATAAGTACCTACATTTGATGTCTAATGGACTGGGAATATCTCTTAAGTGAATTATTTCCATAATGAGGATAGTGTTTGGTAAATTCAGACCACCCTGCTTGCTACACAAGCAATGGGACCAAACTTAGTGATCTGTGAAGTTGATGGAATGGAAAACATTCATATATCCAGGAAGTTCTGGATTAAGGGATAACATTCTGATCCATGCATGTGCATAAGATGATTGCCTAAATTCAAACAGGGACCTTCACAAAAACAAAGGGGGTGGAAACCTACCTCTTAACGAGTACCATTGTGGACTTTGAACACCCAGGTGTGGGAAGGAAGCTGCCATCACTTCTGCTGAAATCATCCTCTCCACTGGAGCAGAAAGCCTGGGAGCCCAGGAACGCCTGCACCTCGTGTGCACCATGGCTGAGTACCTCCACCTGGAGCCCTGGGTGCTGACCCTGCTGCCATACCCATCTCCAGCACCACCCCAGGGCTCCCACAGCCTCACCCTGCTGGCTCAGCACACGGAGCACCTCACGGGGAACCACCACGCAGGGCTCTCCTGGCCTCTCAGCTGTGGAGGGTTTGCTGCACTCCAGCAGTTCATCCAAGTGCTGCAGCACAACGTGGGCTCCCACCACCTCTCCCAGCTGCTGGGGTATGACATTGCAGGCTGGAGAATCCTCAGGAGAGGTGGTTATGGAGGAAAGTCTCCAAGACAACACGGCAGGTGGTCGATGATGACGCCGACACCGACATTAAAACCACTGAGAATGACCCAGACAGCACCTGCAGGAGCTGCTTCCAGGCCTTGGGTCTTCACTGTGCCAAGCCCTTTACCCACACCACTTATGGCATCACCTGCTCAGAGTTTATCACCCTCCAGTGGAGGAGGTGCAACTACAACAAGTTACAAGATGCAGAGTAATATCCACCTTGTAAGTCAAGAGAGCTCAGTCACCTTGGAAACTTGGGACATGCCAACTAACCTAGCAGTACCCATGATGTTTGCAGGCTCTGATGTTCCAGATCTTTCACCTTCCCTGATTACTGAAACAAGGCTCCTCCTCTTCACTGAGCTGGAAGTGCTGCCTGCTGGAGCTTCTGATACATCCTTGCTGCTGGAGCAGCTGGAGCCTCACATGCCGGAGGCAGACTTGTATTTCCTTCTGAGTAAATCAGAAATACCCACACCCCACATCCTCCAGGACATCACTGCAGACACACAGCAGCTTTCCAGGCCCAGGTACGCTTGGGTGACGAACACTCTTCATGAATGGCCTTACAGCTCAGCAAAGGCACTTCCTCCCAAGACCCATTTCCATGGATTTTGGCCAGGAGCAATGTCGGGATCAGAAGTGCCAGATTACAGTGACAAGGCAAAAAGCCACTCCCAAGAACTTCTAATGCTTTCTGGTGCATCCCTCTCTCCAGAGACAGCCTCAGCCAGCTTTCCCAGCACGTTAACCAGCACTATCACTAGGGAAGCTGCAAGTGTTTCACCCAGTGGCACGAAGGAATTGCACTCAGACAAAGATCTGGGAACAAGAGGGATTCTGCCCAATGTCACCAAGCCCACCCTGGAGTCACACAAAGCCTCAGACATCAAGCCAGATGCTGTAGAGGTCCCTCTGGTGACTTTATTTAATGCCAATTCTCCCCTACCCAGCAGCACACCAGGTATGTTTGAGATTTGACTTTTCATTTGCCATCTTTCCTGCCCTCAGTCCCAACAGAAGAGTTCAGTGCAGTTTCCTCTGCAAAAGCACAACTTCTCTGCCCCAGGAATGTGGCAGCAGCAGCTCTCCTAGTAAAGGAATGCAGGGTTTTTTTCTCAGCTTGGAGCAGATAACAGCTCAGCTGAATGATTAGGCCCAGCTTTGGCCATTGGAAAGATGCAGACCCTTAAAAAAAGGTCCAAAGGAACACAAGGATGGTCAGAGGTCTAGAACACATGTCAAACTGAAATAATGAGTCTGGAAGACCAAGGAAATATGCAGGTTCATATAATATTTTGCTTAAAAGATGAAAGAAGCAGTCACAGTATCCCCTGGGAACTGATGCAGCACTGATGACCTTCCACTGCAGTTAAGAGGATTGAAGTTAGACAGATAAACTTTCTCACAGTAAGGATAATAAAATATTAGAAGAGATATGGAGGGTTTTTAAGAAGAGAAGTGTAAATATTTATCACAAATTACACAGAAGTAGATGAGTATTCTCTGAAGTAAAGAATTAGACCAGACACACTTCATAGTCTGCCTTCTCCTCCATCTGCATGAATCTGTGATTCAGGCTTAAGTGTATCCCAGACTACAGAGGTGGTTTGTTTGCAGTGCCAGTTGGGTTAACTTGCAGGATGATGCCTGAATCAGCCTACATTAGATCTTTCAAAAGGCACACACAATAGCTAAGCAGTCACTAAGTGCAGCATTCAGAGCCAGACTATCCCTCCACTCTGTAGTGACCTGACTGGCCCTGTTTTGAATGCATTAACCTCGTTGCTGTCCTTCAGAACCAACTTCCTTGTGAAGCTTTATTAGACCTACACTAAGTCTATACCCAAAGTGTAAGGCTGCAGTCTGAGAAATTTAGGTTTCCAATCAAGTGTCTAGGTAAAGCATTATTTTGAGAGAGACTATTTACAAGAGCACCCTAGTGTGTGGCAGGACAAGGGTGAAGGGCTTCAGAGGCCACCTAGAGGTATTAAAAAAATCTATTTCTTCTCCACAAAGAAAAGCCACTTGGACAAAGGGTTCCCTGCTTGTCTAAAAGGGAGCTTGAACTCCAGCTTCCTTCCCAAAGTCCTTTTTCCATCCCATGCCATAAAAGCTTTGAAGCTATGTTCCCAACCCTCTGACAAGTTATTGACAATAAGATGGCTTTTTCCATTATGGCTGAATGATCTTCCACCTTCAGCTGTGGTGATCTTCTGGTTTTCCCAGAGGTGGCTCAGACAGCACAGCCGTGGGAGCAAGACCCCAGCACCCAGATGTTTGCCACAGCTGACACCCTCCCCTCCATGGACAGTGCATGGACTCTTCCTCCTCTTTCTGTTCCACAAGAACTTCTTCAGACCATCACCCAAGGTAAAAAACAAGTTGACTTCTCTGCTCTTGTTTCTGACCATGGCCGTCATCAACCTTTTTAGCCACTTTGCAAGGGGTCCATGGTTTCCTGTACTAGAACCCATGCAGTCCCCAAATGATCATGCATGACCTAAAGATTAATGTCCTGAACTAATCCCTCCCAGTTCTTTACCTTAGGTAATATATAAGGAGAGGATATACATACCCTGTCTATATATATAATATCTATAAAGAGAGGATAATAGAGATAAGGACTAATTTGCAAGACTGAGTATTAAGTGTAGAGAACACAAATACATGAGATGCAGAACTAGCAGGAAGAGAGGATGATTTTTGTCACAGGTGGCAAGAACCCCCTGCATCCTGATCCGTCTTACTCCTTAAGCCTGGCAGCAAAATTCACCTGACAGTCACAGAAAGATTTCTTTTGGAATTCAAACTCATCCTTCCCACCCCAACCATAGTACACCTTACCTGGTGTCCACTCCCATACTCACTGGAGCTCTCCCAGTCAGGCAGATACGCAGCACTCACAGGAATTCTGGCCCAGGCAGGGGGCTGTGGGGTGATGCTGGGACACCCATAGTCTCATAAAGCCCCCCAAACAAAAAAAAAAATCATGATTAGTGTTGGAAATAGAAGAGGAAACAGTAACAGGATTTAATAATTACCTTGTCCACGAGCTGTGTGTCTGAATCTGATGATGGAACACTCAGACATCAGGGCTGGGGAGCAGATGGCAGAGTTGAGAGCTGTTCCTTCAGAAATTTGTGTCTGCTCCTCAAGAGGACACTTCATGTGGAAAAAGAACCATGAGCTTCTGCACTTTCTGAGGATCTCAGCTTGTGCAAGTACAACCTTAGGGCTTCCTGCAAACTTAATGCTGGGAATGAAGGCAAATCCAAGTAACCGCTGTTGACAGCCCTGCTGGTGGGACATCTGTGGCTGGGAGGTGAAGTGTCACAGTAACAAGCAGTGTCCCAACTGGGCAGCTTTGAACTGTAATCCAAACTTGGATTTTAGTGGATTATCCAATCATACATGGAAAAGCCTTGAAGGTTACATAAGCTTTCCATAACGCAAAATGAAAAACAAACAAACAAACAAAAAATCCAAGCAAGAACTTTGTAGTAAAAGGAACACTATCCTTGTTCTTAAATAACTAAGCATTAGGAGTGAGACACATTCAGCTGCCTTCACGTAGTAAATGCATCACCTGAGAGGCACATTATGGTGCTTCTCTTCCAAAATTACTAGAATTAGATGTTCTTGTTTGGGAAGGGGCTATACAAGGCCTGGCCAATATGTTGGACTGGAAAGAGTAGTGTTGAGGATAATTACAGTTCTTTAAATAAACAAATCTCTAAGTATGCTTAATAAATGAAGTTAAGATGTGACCAAGGACGACACTTAACTGTTACAAGCTTAAGTTTCAGTAGAAGTGAGGTGAGTCCAGGATTTCCCTGCCCTGTTTTCAGCATTGACTGCTGTAATTTGCAGGTCAGAAGCTGTGAGGGGATGGGCTCACCACCCACCTTTTTATTTGCTTTAGAGGTTATCTGAGTCCATGTTGAATCAGTCTTTGTTAGTGCTGAGTTTGGGGGGAAAAAAAAAAAAGATGAAACAGAATGCTTGATTGGATTTTACATCATTATCACCTAGGTATTTTCAGTTTAAGTCTCCCAGAAACGGCATGGGAGTCCCATTTTGGGATGCTATAGAACCTCCAGATAACAAACATTTCCACCTCAACAGTCTTGAGAAATTACTTCAGAAAGTACTCAAATCATCTTCCAAAATGATCACAGAACCTCCAGAGCCAGAAGGGACCCACAGGGATCATCAAATCAACTCTTGGCCCTGCAGAGATCCCCAACAATCCCATCCTGTCCCGGAGAGTCCAAACACTCCTTGAGCTCTGCCAGCCCTGGGACCGTGCCCACTGCCCTGTTCAGTGCCCAAACACCCTCTGGGGGACAAACTTTGTCTGGATATCCAACCTAACCCTCCTGTGTCACCAAGAGACACTTGTGACCCTTCATTCCTCCATTTTTGGGATTCAGTTATGCAAAGCCATGCTTGGTCTCATTTGCCTTGGCTACAGCTCTGCTGTGAGCAGCTTGGCCAGGTGACCTCCAGAGACCCCTTTTAGCCAGCACACCCCACAGTCCTGAGGCTGACAAAAGATTCCTTTGCCATCCTTCAGTAACAGAAAGTCCTACTTCCCCCTCATAACTCTTTCCTTTTTCCCCCTCCTCTCCAAAGGGCAAGCAAACACCTCCCCAAGGGTTGTTCATTCCATATCAATCCTAACAGCAACTCTGGGATGCCTCTTCTTTTTCCCTGTTCCTGCCAACACGTTCTAAGATGAGGAAGACGGGAACTCAACTCGGTTGTCTCTCCAAGTGGCCCCAGCTGACGGCTCTCCATCAGGACCACAGAGCTGGCTGCAGTTCAACCCCTCCCAGCAGACCATGCAAGGCTATCCCCTCGATGTTGATTTCCAGTATTCCCCTCAGGAGTTTGTGCTGTCTGCCACGGATTCAGGAGGGCTCACAGCCCGGGAAGCCTTCACTGTGGAGATGCTGATGCCCACCAACGCGCCGTGCCACGTTTACACCGTCCGGACAAAGAACAGCTACCACTCTTTCCTGAGGGAGAGGCACAGGGTCAGTTTGTTCCTGGAGAAGCTCTCCCTGTATCTGAACTCCAGCAGTCCCCAGGACCTCGTGGTGGCTGCTCTCCAGCCCGGCTCCACGGTCATCTCCTGGTACGACGGCACTCTGTGCGCACGCGCCAATGGATCCTCCAGCTGGTGCGCCACGGATGAGATCCGGGGAGCACTGGAGAAATTAAGGGTGCCAGGGGGGCACCTCAGCCCACACCTGGTCCAAGCAATGCTGCCAGAATACAGGATGGATGTGACCTTCAGTGTCTCATACAGCAGCCACTGCTCTGCCACGCCGAGGCCGCTCCACGGCTCTCCCAGCAGCGCTGCGCCTGCGCTCCCAGCCCAGAACGACTCCGCGGCCAGGCAGAGCCTGCCTGCCCTCCTGAGCAGTCTTTGTGCCACTGCTGGGCTGATCCTGGTAATCCTGCTTTGCTGGCTTTGGAATCATCCCAGAATTCCCGGGTCCCAGTCTGTGCTGGTCCATGGGAGCTCCCAGTTAAGCAGTGCTGGTGTGGAACTGGAGGTGCTGAAACCCCGCAAGGTCCCTTTACAGGAGCACAGGGCTTCACCTCCCGCTCCATTCCAGATGCCACCCAGGGCTCCACTCACCTCCCAGAATCAGCATCCCAGGACAATCCCACTGCCCCATATCACACCACCCTTCCAGCCACCAAAATACCAACTGCCTCCCTGTTATGGAGAGGGTGTGACCACCCACCACAGCCAGGGCAACAGCCAGAGGCTCAAGTTAAAAATTTTTAACTACTACTAAAAGCAGATCTACAAAAAAATCCACCCAAATTGGTACTAGAAGGTGTCCTTATTACTTACAAAAAAGGCATAGAGAAGCAGTTGGATTAAAACACAGAAACTTATGACAAAGAGTAATTTGGTGGCAGTTTTCTCCATCAAAACATTTCAGATGAGACACTGATGTGATGATCCAGGACATGCTATTTTTGACGAAACAGTGAAAAATCAAAGGAGTAAAAGGCTTCAGACTAGGATCTCCAAAATTACACACTGCTTCTGTAAAAGCTTGTAAGCTTCTGTAAGCTTGAGAACATGATCAAAAACATTACCACGCAAGTACTATTTCATCACTCTGTAATAATGGCCCTAAAACAATTTAACAGAAAACACCTCTACCTCACAGAGGCTAAATAATCACCTTGAAATTATCCATGGTGCTTTAGCACAGCTGAACAAAGGACTCAGCTCCTGATGTGAGAATACTTGCATGATATTTGTGTTCAGATCTATGCATCACAAACTATGGTATTTAAGGTTTCAGGTGAAGAAATATTTAAGACAATCTCACAGAAATGGGCCTTAAATCAAACTGTAACATTGTCACAGCTGTGAGCCCTTCAGATACCCACAGCAGTCAGATGCAAAGGAAAGCTGACACACTTGGAAACCTCAGCTACTCACCTTTCCTCAGCCCACTCAAGCTGAGCTATGTGGAAGCCAACCCAAAGTCCTAGAAGGGAGCAGATCACAGACATTGGCCAGGGAAGTTTTCCCAGCTAAGGATTCTACTCTCCAGAGAAAAAGCAGCTCTACTCAAAGGACCTGAAGATAGATCACCTACTGTGTCATTTCACAGCCATAAATATTCAGAATAAGTCTCCCCATGGTGTTCAAAGAGCTCAGACCTAAAACCACCAGTGTCTTAGAGAGTACACTTCGTCAGAAAATTATTAGCAAAAATTTTATTTTACTTTTGCTTACAGAGCCTTAACTCCAACACAACCTGAAAGGCTCTGCTTTCTAAAGCCCATTTCCATTCAGTTTTAAAAAGTCCTCAAATCACCAATTTTTATCTGTAAAACCCCTCACCCTCCCACCCCTTGGCTGCAAACCAAGACTAGCATTTTCTCAGCTCACTGACTAGGTACTCAGTGTGAGGTCTTTTCCATAATTCTGGACTCCTGAGGAAGTTTCATATAAATAAAAGTATTCACGAACCGAAATTAACAATGTTATCAGGTTCTTACAAATTAGTTGAATTGTTTGGTGGGTTTTTTTTTGTTGTTGTTTTTTTTTTTA
>VXAU01005055.1:33113-46632 GCA_013399695.1 Formicarius rufipectus | reverse complement strand
TTTTTTTTTTTAAAACAGTCATCAGATTTTGAAATATTAACCAATACTTCTGGGAAAGGACTTGAGGCTAACATTTTCAGTTACTTGATTTAGTCCACGGCAGCATGGGTTTTCTTCACCCTAAAGCATGGCTGGGAAGTGCTTCCAGGACACCTCCCGTTTGCACACAGCTCGTTCAACGTGATACACGAATTTTGTCTTTCATAGCAAAAATAGGAATAGAAAAATGTAAAAACCAATCCAACCAGAGCTATACCATTGTATTGAAACAGTACCAAGAGCAATTCCAGCATTAAATATGTCGGTGATTTGGCCAAGTGTTGCCCAAAGAATCACGGTTCTTCATCACTGCCGGCCTGCTTTTCCGTTTTCTGTCGTTTCCATTCTGAAATGCAAAACAAGTGGGAAGGCTTGTTACTGAAATGCAACCATCAGTTTAAGAAAAAACACCCTATCACTTAAATGCTTCCATAAATATTTTTTACATCACTGACCATACTCTGTCTCTCCCTGCCCCAACATTCATGTTTTATCTCCTCCTAATACTCCTTTGGGTACACGAAGGAAAGGTTTCTCCAAAGAAACATTCCAGCAAACTGTGAACAGCCATCCATTATCAACCTCACCAAAAGACAAATTATTCCTGTGGGTGAAGAATATTCATGTGACTAGAGAATCTATTTTGAAAACAAGCTTTGGCAGTTTGTTTCAAGGACTTCATTTTCCCCTCCCTCACACTGATCCTTGACTACTCCCATCTTATTTACTGAAGAGGAGGCTGGTTTGTGGTTCTTAATATATTTAATCCTCTAAAGAGGAGTCTCTGATGCTGTACACTGAAATGTTCTTCCATCCTGACCCCTAGTAAGGTCCCTGCAATGATGCATTTATTAATACAAACCCATTTTCTTCTTTCAGATGTTGATACAGCTCAGCTTTATTGTTGACAGAGTTCAAACGGCCAATAAATTCCTGATGCTTCCGAGAGTTGGCGGTGTTAATTCTGTTGCTCCATAAGGACAGCAGGGACATGGGCCCTGAAATTGCAAGTAAAAAGAGTCTAAGTGATTTAATTTTTGAATCCTGAAATCATTATAAAGGCTTAAAAGACAGACTCTGGCAGCACATGTCAACCCACTAGTATTAAACAAGCTCATAGGAGAGGCCAAGATATTCAAAGTGTGAACAACTGAGTAGGTACACGAAAAGGACTCTCTTTTAAATGCAGAATCTCAACACCAGCTCAGCCACTGGGGAAGAAAATTCACACCCAGGAAATCAGTGAGAACTGCCCATCCCAACAACTACACTGCTTAGGCACTTGATATTTATTAGTTAGCAGGGGACAGTGATTTCTGATGCCTGTCCTTAAACAGCATTTCTGACCCCCACAGCATCCTGGTATCTCTTTTTTCATAGACTTGTTGAGGTTAACATGTTTATCAAGAATTTCTCAACATTTAGTTTTTAATTAAAAATCTTCACTGACTTAGCTTTAATCGCAGAATGATTCACCTCCTTATTTTAAAAAACACAGACTGATGCAACATCATCTACCTTTAAAGGAAATAATCTGTTGGAGTTCTTCTGGTTTACCTTTTGCCTTTTCAACTGTGGGCATTTCATCCATTGTAATAAGAGGCTTTTTATTGGGGGGCTCAGGAGAATCAGGAGAATCTTTGATAACCTCAGCTTCTGCCAGTTCTTCTTTCTCACGATCCAAAAGACCTTTTATTGATTTTGAGAGGGAAGGAAAAGAGTGAAGAAAAATATACTTGAGCAGAATGTATTTTTTGGTATCATTCTGCACTTCACAAAGTCATGCAGAACCCATACCATAAGAAAATTCCTTGAGACCCTTGGAATGGATGAAAAACAGGGAAGACTAGCTAAATAATCTTCTGGATAAAGTCTTATGTAAAGGGAGGCATCCTAAAATCAAACTTCACCTTATTTTGCAGTATTTATATTGTAGTGGTTGAGACAGTTGATCAGTCTGAATTTTGAAGGAAAGATGAAGGAACAGTGAAAATACAAAAACACCACATGATTTTCTGTTATCTTTTCCAGGTGAACTCAGACCCATTCTATACCAAATCCCTTTTGCCTTAGTCCCCATTTTTGTGCCACATTGGAAGTACAAGCTATTGAAGGAATGGATTTCATCATGCACACGAAAGCATGGAGGGTCATCAGCACGGTGACAATGAAGGTGAAAAGGTCCTCCTATCCAAAATGACCACAGCATGCATAAAACACATGCAAATTAAGCTTATTATCATGAGGGGCTTTTGATCTCTTTAGAATAGTTCGAAGAAAATAGAATAGGCTGACAGATCCTGATCACTTAGACAAGCTACAACATGAGTTAGTAAGTACATGGACATTAATCCTGATGTTCAACTGAAGGGTCAAATCAATCCAGACTGCTGATCCACCTGGACACTAATTACAGGTAAAACAAAAATAACTGCCTGTCCCAAGTTTGGAACCATGCTCTATATTTCCATAAAGCAGTTTAATGTCTAATGGGTGGTGTGGCTACAAGAAAACCCAAGAGCAGCCACTCCTCAAGCCAAAACACCCTGCTAAGTGGGCAACAACTTGCCCAAGAAGCACACAAGGGGAATTTCAGAAGTCCAATCAGCAGGCACTGAAGTAAGATGCCCACTTCCCTAGCCTGCCAATATCCCAAAGGACAGAAATGATTATGCTACAGCTTCATTCCCCTTCAGAAAACATACCTCTCTGATTCCTGCCATGGCTTATCTGATTCATAGTCTTTGCCCAGCTTCTCTGACTTGTCCTCTTTGTCTTCTCTCTTTCTGCCCCGTTTCTTGCGCTCCTCCTCCTCTGGGGGTTTGCTCCTGCAGGCCATCAGACACTCCAGGACTCGCTGGTGCTTCTCAGAGTTGTTTATGTGTGCTCTTACCAGAGTCTCCAGTTCATTCCACATAATCCGGTACTGCTCATCCCTAAGAAAGGCCAGGAAACAGAAACATTCAGGATTAAAAAGCAGACTTAAACAAAAAAAAAGAACTCCCAAAATCAAGAAGAACTCCAAACCAATTTCTCTGTCCTCCTGCACTGGAGGTCTGTCCACCTGGGATTACTCCATCCTTGAGAACACATTGTATTTGACATTTACCCAATTAAACCCAGAGCCAAGTTTAAACTGGAATGAACTATGTCTACTGAAATCATATTCTTCCACCAGCTCTCACTGCCAAAAGGCACTTCTGAAACATCTCAGGCGTTTGACTATGCAATGTCAGAGGGCCACTCATGCACTGATGTCCAAATCAGTTATTACATTTTGTAGATTAAGAAATAAGGAACAACTGCACCACACTGTTGTAAATACCTTCCAGTCAAGTGGGCAAATCTGTAGCTGATACTCTATGCTTGTTTTAAAGAAGCACCTCATATTTTAAGTAACTTTTTCAAAAGGATTTGACTACTCTAGCTGAAGCTGAAAGCATTGCTCATTTATAATATGCTTAAGTCTTCCTTTTTATCAGTTGGAAGTTATTCCACTTTGTCTGTCCAGCTTGTATCAATCTCTCACCTTTGTTTTCGGGTTTTTTTGCATACTTAGAATCCTTGGTTAATAGATCGAGGGAGTTCTAACATACAGCAATACCAGTACTCTGACAGCCTCTCAATGATACAGGCAAGGGATTCACAGCACATACACCATGTGACTGCATTTTGAAAATTTGGTTTGAAAACATTAAAGTATTTCTGCCAAAAGCCCAGCATGAACAAAGAGAGGTATGTAACCTTTTTGGCCCTTTTCCTCTGGTACCAACTGTGGAAATGGGCAGTGGATCATTTTTCCTCTCCATGTCTACCAAATTGTAAATTGTTTTTTGACAGTTCAGAACATCCTCGTCAGTCATTGCCTCCTTTACAATCACACTGGCTAATGGCACTACCTGCAAGACAAAAAGACAAGTCAGCAACAAGACAGTCTGTGTGTCACCAAAAAGCAACAGGAAGAAGAAGGATGAAGAGCAACGGAAGCATGGAGCACACAACAAAACCCCACTATCACATCCTCTATTTAACAGTAACTGAGCAGATGTAAACAGATGCATGTTTTCTTTACCCAGCTCAAATATTCCACCCCATTCACATGGCATGCCAATAATCTACAGCATGAAATACAGAGTGCTTCAGTGAAAAAAAAAAAACCAACAAAAACTGATGTTGTGGCAAGTGATTTACCATAAATAGAGATAATAATTCATCAAGTGGCAAGGGAAAACTTCATCTAGAAGAGAACAAAAGGTTACTTACAGCTTGCATGTTGAAGATGGTGGTCTGAGAAATAATCATAGGCCAGTAACGAGTATGTTTCTCTAACTGATCTTTTGCACGTTCCAATGGAATTTCAAGACTTCCATCGATCTTATATCTGGGCTCTAGAAAAGGAGTTAATCGGTTTTCCCTCATAAATTCACCAAAATCCTAATGATAACCAAACAAGATACAATTAGGCATTTCTCTGACACAGCAACTCTCAACGAAGGGGCGAAACAGCTTAGCCTTGTTATCAGCCCCCCGTACCACCCCCAACCCTGCCAAGGGGAGCCCTTTTCTAGTTTTCACATGGACACTCAGCAGGGGGAACACACACACAGGGCTTAAACATCCACGAGGAGGCCTTCTGGATCAGCAAGGTGTTATATTACCATATTGTTCCAGAAGCCACTTCTGCTTGTTTATAAGAGATATAAAGGATGTGTTGGAAAAAATAAAGGAAATGTAAAATTAAGGCCAGCTGATTGTCTGCTCCACATCAGGGTTCAAAGCTGACAACTTTCTATTTATTGTACAAGCCATTTGTGTGCAATCTACCCTTCTGACAATAAGTGGGATGTAGTCCTATGTTTATCCCACCCACAGAAATGACTTGCCAAGAAAGATGTTATTCTAGAACCAGAACCAACTTTAAATACTCATAGTGCATAAGGAGGCAAGTATTTCTTTGACACAGCAAATCTCATGAAGCATAACAATAAAGAGATGTACTATTTTATATTAAAATCTATCAGCAGTACAAAGAAAATGTGTGACCATGGAATCCTCTCCAGAAAATGTACCGGCACTTCCTTCACACATCTACTGTGATGCAGAAAAGAAGCAACGGTTAAGAAGAAAAAACTCCAAAAAACTCTTACTGTAATCCTGTAGTCAGTGACTCTTCCACCACACCCTTCACTAATTGATGGGGGATCTTCTAGAATTGATCTGGAGCTGCTTAACACATGCAAAAAAATCTCTCCTCCGTGGCTGCTGAGCATGTGACTGATGACTTTGGAGCCAGACTTGCGTGGCTGTTCCAACAGGACAGAACGACCTGGTGGAGATGAGTGTCACCAGTTACTGCCTGTTGCAATTTCCAGTTAAACCCTACATCAGCAGAGGTTTATACCAAGCCAGGGAGACTCTGAACCCACTGAAGTGGGTTTTCACACTGCCATCTCCCTGGAGCATTTACAACGAACAGTGTCATGTGCTCCTGAATTTTACACAGGAGGATCAGCTGGGCCAACCAATCACTTTCTCCGTACTTTTGCTTAGGAAAATATACATATTCCTAACATATTAAATGGCCCTGCTACAGAAACACCCTAATTAAAAGCAACTTCCAGAAAGTGAAAACAGAACTACTTGAGTATAAAGGCATCAGTTGATACCTGTTGTTAATGCTTACAATGGATATAGCTCTTTCAGAAGGAGGAATAAACTGCCTTTGCCTTGTTTCCAGTAAAATACACTTAGCATAAAAGGGTGCATTCTCCAAATAAGTTGCTTGTTATGAAGAAGCAAAAATAGCGAAAATATCTGTAATACACTATTAACTCTGGTTCTCACCATTTTTACTAATCAAAGTACTTTTCCAGTTTAGAATCTGTAGAGAAAAATACATGAGAATATAGTGTTTAATAATACCACTGCACATTTAGGCATTCAAATGACTTGACTGAAGAAAACATTCCATTAAAAGGATGTCTGTAAGGCAATTGTGTTTGCAAACACACAAACCTTGATTCCAAGACTTGTTCCTCCTTTACATCTTTCCTCCCATCTTTAAGTTACAAAACAATTCCATTTGCCTTTGAGGACATTTAATGACCACCTTCTCTTATTTTAGGACATGTTAAAATAAACTGGGTATTTTCACAGTATACATTTACTATGCAAACCAAAATGTGCTAAGTGCTCTATTTATAGTACTGAAAATTAAAACATGAAATAATTAACCAGGGACACAACTTTACCATTGAGGAGGAAGTTTGTAAGGCATGAAGAAGGTCTGCTATTTACATCTACTGGTGAAATTCTGTATGCTCCAGTGCAATAGTGCAGTTCTGAAAAATAGGAATGAGAGAAGCTGAATGTAATTCCAGACAGGAAAAGCAAGCCACAAAATAAAAGGAAGGAAGAGGAGGGAATTAGCTCACAATTAGCAGAATTAAAAAGTCTAGATGCCTCTCAATATAAAGGTCTGCTCCCTTCTACCATCTCCTCACAAGGGTTCACTGGGAGGGTTCCAAATCCCCCTCAGCTTGGAGAGCCCAACACATTCCCAATCCCTGCTTCCAACCCTCTGTATCTCCCAAATTATTTCACTGTACAGTCTGTCTGCTCTCATTTCTCTGATCTGTGTTTTTAACTGGCTGGTTCAATAACTCAACATATGTGGTTAATAGTCTCCAGGGTGCACAAGCTCAAGGGCCAGGGGACATCTACGTTACCTCAGGAATTCCCCTTCCCTCCTGTACTCAGATTTGGGTAGAGATCTCTCCCTTACTCAGAGCAGAAAGTTAATACAGAAGGACCATTCTATTAACATTATCATTGCATACATTTAATTTTCTAATAGAGCTTTTATACTAAAGACAATGCTTTCACTCCCTACACCCCTAAAACAATAATGAAAACTGCAAAAAAATTCAACATCTCAAAGCTACTGTGATAAAAATCCACTGTGGAACTGACAAGGTACACCTGGCCCCATGAGAGGAGCAAATCATTGTAGCTAAAAACAGTTTCATGATGTTTAAGAGCAGGTGAAAAAGGCCAACAATAACAGCACTGCTGCCCCTCTCAGCTCTTACACAAAGCCCTGGTTAGTCACGATCAGGAGAGCACAGCGTGGCCTTTAGTGTGCTCAGCTTACAGAGCAGGAGGTAAAAGCAAGGAGCAAACTCCCTCCTTGTCTGGGTTCCCAGCAGTGCACGGAGAGGACAGTGCTCACCAGCAGCTCCACATGAGCTCTGAAAGATTCCATGTTACCTACCCACACTGTTGGTCCGAGGGGTGCACCATTTCAAAGTCACGGTTTCTTTAAAAGTGCCGTCCCTGCTGTTGCCACCCGTGTGATTATCACCTGCACAGGGAGTCAGAGAGGTGGTTGAGCAACCCTTTATTACAGCACAACAATTTGTAAAGGTTGATAATATACATTATAAATACATGAGCATGCACTGACCAGACATGTTTTATTATTAAAATCTTTCATACAAGATCTCAGTGGTAACTGGTCTTGCAAAACCCACCTGAAGGCCTTAAACCAGACAATACTCTTTCACAATGAACTACATTTCTTCTAATGAGCTTTGAGAGTCTTTGACTCACACTGTCTCAGGAAGGAATTAAGTTTTGCATGAAGTTTCACAATTACAGCAGCACCGCCACTGAATATGCTCAAATCCACAATATTTGGGTGAAAAAACCAGACACCACCAGGCAACACTGTGTAATAGGATAGGGCTGAGACTAATCTTACAAGTAAGAAGTTTCATTTCACATCAGACATACATGAAATATTCATTAGATGTGCTTATTAACCACGCAGGTAACTTGCAAGAGTTATTACAAAACTACTTCTGACCCCTTCCAATAAAGCTTTGAGCTTTCAACATCATAGCACAAGTTCAGGTGACTGCACTCATTACTGTGACACTGTTCTTTTCCATCAATCTTTAATCACACACTCCACTAAAACATGGGGGAAGATGACAAAGGACTTACCTCCTTTTCCTCAAAGTAATGTCAATCCCCTTATGAGGGGAGAAAAAAGCACCAGCTCCCCAAAATGGCCACTTATGGACCATATGACCTCTAATTCTGCTAATACAGAAGTGCTAAGCTGATTCATGAATAAAATCTTACACCAAGCACTGTTTCCTCTACAAAACAGTTTTGCACAAGGCCGAGTGCTGTGTTTTTCTAACCTCAGTTATTAAAAATTCACTGCAGAGGAATGTAAAGCAGTAATTCCAAATTCAGAAAGAATATGGGAGGCATTTCAAACACAACAAAAAAGCTCAAGAGCCAAATAAGAACAGTTTTTTCCAAAGCAATTACTGCCATAAAGAGGCCTATGGGATCTAAGTGATGGGAACTGCTATTACTTAACAACATTCAACTGTGCAAGGAACCATTTTGCACAAATACCACAAGAGGGACTCGACTCTTTCAAATCTCACTGCACATCTGGTCTCCCACCTACTTTTTGTGTGTCAGCAAGAAGCTGATAAATCCTTCCAATGTCACAGAAATACCCTGAACATGTAAATGTGGCCTGTTTCTTTTTTCACTGCCATATTCTTATTACTGTATTAAAATATGTCAATAATGAGTAAAAGTCCAATGCCAACACTGCAAACAAAGTTTTCTGGGTTGCAAGGAACTGAAAAATGTGTTGCTCCAATGAATTTGAAGCTCCAAGCCTTTCTCTGTGAATAATCCCAGCAGGCTGCTCAAAAGCCACCCCTGGAGGACTATTTCTACTTACCACTCTTCAGAAAGTCAACGTGAGCCTCTTTGTGATGAAGCAGCTCCACATCATAGTTGGCTGATGTGTTGGCATGTTGTTCCTCCTTTAAAAGAGAAAGGCAGAGAGGAGAAACATAATTATTTTAGCTAGAGGTCACCATCTTCACAAATGAATCACTCTCCATTTACCTTTCACTCCAGGAGAAAACAAAAAGTCTCCAAAGTGCCTCAGACAACAAGGGGGTTGCAGCATTGAGGGAACTGTTTGCTCTCTGACCCATTTAAAGATGCAGCCATCTGGCTTTCCTCTTTCTTTTAGAACCCTGTTCCTCTTTCTACAAGTGTCATGACAGGGTGCATAGTGTAAAACACACAAAAATTAGGCTGAACTACTTTGTTTAAATTATTGAACTTAAGGAAAACTACAATGTGTTGAATATCATTAGCAGTTACAACCTTCTCAGCAACAAATGGTGACTGGAGGGCAGAGTGACAATCACTTTTCATAACTAAACATCTCAAGAATTCAACCCTACAATGAATTTATCACCATTTTCTTGCACTTAAGATCTAAGAGCATTCCTGTTCACATTTTTGTACTTTGAAAACACGTTTTTGTAAAGAGGACACTGCATCTTTAAACAGTGGCAGAGGTCTAGCAAGAACAGAACAGTTTGGTCATTTATTCCAACTTAAAAAAAATAAAACTAAACAATTTAAAAAAAAATAAAAAAGAAAAACACAGAGAACCCAACATAGTCTATCACTATAAGGACAAAGCCAGAAAGGAGAGGCATAACAGCAGCACACAGATCAGAAAATTGCAGACAAGGTATTTGCAAACTTAAGTCACATTTATGCCATGACCCATGTTCAAAGTTTCATTTAAGCAGTGAAAATAACTTTAATATCATGTTTTAACTTATCAAATCATACAATACTGCTAGTTTTCAAAGACGCAATTCATAATTGACTATTAGAACTTGATGAATTTTTAAATCATGAAAGTAACCTGCCCTGCCCTTTTTGTTTGTTTGAATACTGACACTTCTATTTCCACCCTCTTGCTGCCTGATCAGAAAATTAAATTACTGTAAACTTAATACTTGACATTCTCAGTTGCAGAGTCCCCTCCTAGTAGCAAAAAAAATACTAAAAATGGGGACATGAACAACTTTTACCACAAGATGTTTAATTTAGTATCTTTCTTAACTAGGTATATCCTGTCCCAGTTTCTTGTTTATGGATCTTCAAAATAGAAAACCTACTGGAAAAGCCTTAGTCAACACTCAGCTATCAGTTACAAACACCTTTATGTTGGGTGGGCATGATAATGAAACAGAGGAAAAAGAGACTCACTATGCCACTATAATGCACAAGGGTCAAGAATAACTAAACACAACTAGAAAAAGGTAAAAGAATCACAGACAAATTAATCTGAGGTAAATAAGGTTGTACTTATATAAAGCAATACAAATGAACTGAAATACTACTTGTATTGCCACATCAAAAAATTGAGATTCAGCAATACAACATTTTGTTCTGTGATCCTTCTTTACTTTTTTTTTCCCCTTCTTTATTTTTTACTAACCTGGTCACAGACATTGAATGTGGGCTAATAAAATAAAAAAAAGAAACAAAACAGAAAGTATGACATGGAGAGAAAAACAACGTAAAAATTCAATTAAAATAAACATCAAAAGCTCTCAAACAAATTTAGAAGTGATGCAGCAAGTTAACACAAAGCTGTAGGCAGGACTTTACCTTCATTGGGATGTTGGTGATGGTGGTGGAAGCCAAATCAAAGTGTTGCTGCACCAGGAGGTTCAGTTTTGTAGCCAGGTGCCTCCCTGCACGGACACTGTGCACCTCACTGGTCAGCACAGGGGAGAGCTGCAGCAAAGGCACAGAGGCAATGGGTGGGTCACGAACAGTCCATTCCAAACTCCAAAATAAGGACTCACACTGCTGAGTCTGGGGGGGTGGGCGAACTGCCACCCAAAAAACCCAGCCCAGGGGAGACCAACAAGGGAGAACCGAAGATGATTTCTGATTCAGAATGTTGAGGTTGAGCCGCTTGCTACAAGTGGTAAAGAAAATTACAGCGTGCTAAAAAACCTGGGTCATTAATTGCTAATTGGAAGAGTGGGTATCACAACATGGGCAACAAATCTTAACAGCAGCTCTGGGCCTGATTTTGTTTTCATTTTATAGACTGTAAATGCCTCATACATGCACAAAGCAAATAAACACAAGTCATGAGATTCATCTGATTTTTGGATATGGGGCTTAAAAAAAAAACAAGAACAAAACCACAAACGAACAACAAAACAACCAAAACAAAAAACCCACAACCAAACAAAACCCCCAAAACCAAAATAAAACCAACAAAACCAAAACAAAATAAAACAAAAATTAACAACAAAAAAAGTATCAAGAAAACCCAGTCAATTGCTCCCAAATACCCCAAAAAACAGTAACAATCAAAAAAACTACTGAACAAAAAAAAAAGAACCCCAAAACCAAACTGCCTTATAGAGGGAAGCAGAATTCAATTTATTCTTTTCTGTTCACGTTTTTTAGCACAACAACAAAAGAGTTTTGTAGAAAATCTCAGGAAGGCAGTTGTTACAGTCCTTTTTATTCATTAAATGACATGCAAAACCAGATGCCTTTCACATTGAGAGGGTATGTTTTCTTGTGCCTCTTCTCATCCTTACACACAGCCCAGTAAAACACAGAGCAGGCCAATGAAGAGCAGAACACTCCACAAAATGTTCTGTATGTACCTGGTTTCAAACAAGCACCACCACGTGTGCTTTGGCTACTGAGCAAGTAGGAATAATTGGCCCAAATGAGCCGTGGCTCCTGGCCCGTGGTTTTTAAGGTGCTCACCTCTTTTTTTGGCCGATCTGAAACAAGGCTGTCTTCCCCAACTGGGTACGTGTGGATTAACACCAGCTCACATTTCTGAATCTGCATTAGACTTCAACACAGAAACATTTTATTTAGCTTACAGCCTGGCAGACTATCTCCTGGAAATTAAACCCATTCTGACTTCCAGAACACAGAACCACGCACACATGTTAACAATATGCTGTTTCTTAAAGCATTCTGTGGAAATGAGGTTACAGTAATCATTTCCAAAAGCAGATACTTCAAGATAAGATTTTATCAGGATAAAAATAAAAGCCTAACATTCCTTGCTCTTCAGATGCTACAGAACTGTTTCTTTCTGGACATATCAATGGTGCAACCTGTTCAGACACTACAGAGGATTTGTGTCTCCAAGTACAGGTATTAATAAGCGGATTCCAGTGAACATAAACAACTACCCAAATAGATGTGGGACAGATAACAGGAAACACGCTCATATCCTAAAGGGGCTCCATGTTTGAAACATCAAGACATTGCTCCACATCTCTACCTACAGGAACAACATGATTTTTCTCTCTTTATAGTGGAATTAGAACCCAATTCCCTGGGTATATCCTTTAAACACACATGAAACTGCAACTGCAGCAGGAAAACATGGGAGTCTCTTGTTTCTGCTATTCAAGTGCCTGAGGAGCAACCACGAATGGGATCTCAACCTATTATACACTTTACAAGGCAACACAGTCCCTGGGCTAAACAGCTCAGTGTTCAATTTGACAAAACATCGAGTGGAAAAAGACTTCTCAGAGGATAAGCACCCTGTATTTCAAGATTCCTTTATCCCAAGGGAAGTGTCAGACAACATAGTAATTCAGGAAGTAAAAACTAACTTCAGAGAAGTAGCTGCTTTAGTCAAAGAAAGAGGGACATAAAAATAACACAGTATTATCATGAAAAAATGCACTGGATGAATTACTGCTTAGAAAAACACAGTATATGACAAGGCCCTGTTATGTGTCTCCTTTTGAAGCAAGATGGAGAAGGTAAACTAAAAAAAACCCCTGTCCCCTGAGGACAAAGGATGACACTGAAAAGATAGTATTTATACATGAGCTCTCAGCCAACAATATCATGATTTACCATGTTCCACTTAACACAGTCTTTCAAACCATTCATTAGAGAAAGTACAGCAAAAAAACACAGGCACGTTTCATAGAGGATATGCCAGGCACATGCAGAGGGAGAGAAACTGTATGTGTCAAAAGCAACACTCACTGTTCAGAGTTGGCTGCCAGCTTGTTATGCTCATGGATGGTCTCCTGAACACAATCCTCCAGCATCCGAACGTGGCTGTCACTGCAAAGACATGGGGCGTTGCTTTTAGTGCCGGGTCATCCACCCTCCTGTGCAAAGCACCGCTCAACATTCCTCTGTTTCCAGGGTGCCACAGGTTTCTGGAGCTGAATTTCAGTAGAAGGAGGGGCTACCAGGGTGGCTTCTGTTAGAAGCTGCTAGAAGCTTCCCCTGTCCTGTGGAGCCAAGGACAGCCAGGGCCAGGAGGGACCTCCTGCTGGTGGCCAAAGTTAAGCCAATTAAGAACCACAGCCATGGCTCTGTGATAACGTAGCAAAGAATTTAGGAGCGTGGGGCAATTGGAAATTCCAGCCAAGAGAGAACACAGAGACCAAGGGTGGAGCAGGAAGAGGAGAAGGAGGGACCCCATGGGAGCAGGGGGAGAAGGACTAGAAATTATTCCCCTGCCCCTGCAGCCCATGAAGATCCACTGGGGTGCACAGACCCCTCTGCAGCCCCTGGAGGAGCAGGTGGATGCAAGAAGGAGCTGTTGCCC
>VXAU01005055.1:0-26306 GCA_013399695.1 Formicarius rufipectus | reverse complement strand
CCCCCCCAGTCAGACCTGCGGGCCGGGGCGGGCGGGGGACCCTTCAGGTGCTCGTGTCGGCAAGCGCCGGTGTCGCGACAGATGCTGCTGTCGCCCCTCAACATCGCTATGGTGGCGGGTTTTGAGGCGGGAAGAAGGCGACGCTCCAGGCGGTGACACCCCCGGGGTGCCCCTGTCCCACAGGGAATGTGATGGCGACACCACCGGGGTGCCCTTGTCGCAACGGGAATGTAGTAGGGACACTCCCGGGATGTCCCTGTCCCACGGGGAATGTGGCCATGACACCCCCGAGATGTCACTGTCCCACCGGGAATGTGGCCGTGACATCCCTGGGGTGCCGCATTCCCACCGAGAATGTGGCCATGACACCCTCGGGATGCCCTTGTCACACCGGGAATGTGGCAGTGACACCCACAGGAAGCACCTGTCACACCAGGAGTGCTGGTGGGCTTTTGCATCAGCCTGAATTCCTTGGAAACTGCATCCTGGCTCAGAACTGCCAGACTGGTCGCTGTGGTGAAAAGCCCTGAGCTGTAGGATAAGGAGGTTTCCCGAAAGGATATGAAGGAAAGAAGGGACAGAAAACTAGAGGGAGGCGACAGTTGCACAGGAATCTTTATTCTTTGGTGTTGTTTTCTTCTCATTTGCTAATGAAAGCCATTAGTAAGTAGCAGGAAGTGCCAGAGAATGATGTGTAGGAGGAGTGTTGCCGTGTGGAGTTGTTGCTCTGCTACCTGTTGACAAGGTTGCACTCAACTGGGCATCTCTAGTAGGGTAGAGTTCAGGAATCAGTAAGTTTAGCTCCTGTAGTCATGCTCGTAAAAAAATAATACACTATAATTATTTGCTTAAATCAATTATAGCTGATTAACTTGGGGGGTTTTCCCCCAAAAATGTCCAGGTTAATGCACAGGTTTAGCTCAGTCTCAGGGTAGGGCGAAGGTTTTGTTTTTCACAGGAGCCAGAGGGAATTTTAGATTGTTTATATATGAACTTGAATTGAGTTAAAGCTGCTCTCCAGATTTTCTTTAGACAGGGATCTCACTATATCAAGTTCTGCAACACATAAGCCAGTTAGTGTGGTTGTCTGTGATACTTCTGGGGTCCTGTAGGGATCTGAGACTGGAAGGAGGAGCAAGAAAAGCAGATCCCTGAAAACAATGCACTGTGATTCCTTTCTGTGTAATACTAAAAAGAACTCAGAGTGAATAAATGCACTACCAGTGATAACCCAGATGTGCTGAAGAATTTAATACCTCAAATCCATCATATGGAAATATACATGACAACAATGTTTGATAAACAGGAAGGAATTGACATTGGGAATGTCTGTAGGAATCTTGCATGTGCCAAAATGCTGATGTTTCACAGGAAGCCCAGAAAACACAAATTACGTTTCTGGGGTTTAGAATAGCCTTCCTTGTACTACTTATATGGGACACTGGGCAAAGGTCAGTTGAGGTAAATTTGAGAATTTCTTTAAGCTTGGCTTAAAGATCCTGTGCTATAACTTGTAAAGGTGCCTGAGAAAGTCAGAAGATCAAACTGAAGCATTTTTTTTCATGTAGCTCAGGAAAGACTCAGTAATACTTAATCCTTACAAAAACCTTGACTTTCCCAAGAAGCCTGGCTAACAAATGGATTTAGTTGGTTCTTTCTGTACATTAGAACATCTCCTGAAACAAATAGTAAGTCTGATATCAGGCAGAACAAGTGCAAGGATTCTTAAATGAAAATAAAAAAGTAGGCTGAAAATCTGTCTTGGAACTTATTCTACCAAGCATGAATAAAAAACAAACAAAAAAACCTCTCAATATAAGGGCCCATATTTTGGAAATGCTGGCATTTGCAAGTTTGGCAGTTCTGGCAATATGTAATTTCTGTTAACAACTACTGCAATTAGAAGCTGGTATTTTAATTATGCAGTCAGTCCTTTTCCTCACTGTCTTTCTTCATCCTGTTGAAAGTTTCACAGTTCCATTTCATGCAGTGATGTTTGTGTTCATTTAGAGGCAGGAGGAAGATGCAACCTTTTGTTTTCTGAATTTCCGCTGAGCAGTTTTTTCTACTCCATCAGCCTGAGCTGCTCCTTCTCTGCTGATTTAACTCATCAGTCTTCCAGCCCACTGTAAACCTGGCTTTATACCTCATTTATCCCGAAGTTTATCTGACTGTTAGGAGATTGCACTCAGCTGCCTTAGGACTCAGAAAACCAATATCTCTGCCCCAGATAAGTCGTTCTATGTGTAGCAAAGAGGGGGGCGTGGTGGAAATGATGCCTTTGTGCTGTTTAGAAATGAGCTGCACGATCGAGAAGGCGCTGGCGGACGCGAAGGCGCTGGTGGAGCGACTGCGGGAGCACGACACCGCGGCCGAGGCGCTCATCGAGCAGACCACGGCGCTCAACAAGCGCGTCGAGGCCATGAAACAGGTTTGCTTGTTGCTCCTCCGAGACATCAGCTGGGCAGCGTGGAGTTTTAACACCCCCTGTGTGCTGCTGTGCAGTGTGGGGTGGTCCCACTGTTCGGGTTATCCTTTCATGCCGGATGAAATGGCATTATAGGTGTGACTGCCGCCTAAATCTCGGTTGTTTATAATAGAGTTTGAGCCTGTGAAAAGACTTGTGATCGTTTCTTTTGTGATGTTAAGCTGGTCAAGGCACGTTTTTAGATTGAGTGTGACTTTCAGTGGAGTGCTCCTAGAAAGTGTACAGGTGGTTCCTGATTTTCTGTATGAGAGTTCATCCTGTCACTTTAATAGAACACAGGATATCTTAATGGGGCTGTAAAATAATAAACCCCTGCATGTGATTCATCCCTGTGAAACTAGTCATGCTGAGGCTTTATGCCTTCAGATCAGGAGTATTGAATTTACCCTTCTCCTGGAAGTCAAGGTCCACTCAGTCGGATCTGTGTGACTTGTACCCACAGAATCTTGTGGCTTAAGGGATCGGGAAGCCACAGTAGATATGGAGAGGTTAATACTCCATGGTTTGTCTTTACCACATCTCTATCAGTTTTAAATTACCTGATGGTGATCTTGGCCTGCAGTAACTGAAGGTTAAATAGTGCCCACTACATCTGTGGGTTGAAACTGGTTTAAAAACAAACGTGATGCTTTTGTGTCTCCACGGGGCAGTATGTCAGCAACACATTCACAAGTGCCTGTGTTTGATGTTATTATTTAAAACCAAACATTGTCCTGCTTGTTACAGACTTTGCCTGACAGTAGAACTGGTGCTTTGTGACTTGCTGTGTAATGCTGGCCTTTGTTTACTCAAGCGTGTTGTGCCTTGTTGTTTTTTTTTTAATAACTAGTACCAGGAAGAAATCCAAGAGCTCAATGAAGTAGCAAGACATCGCCCTCGGTCTATGCTAGTGATGGGGATCCAGCAAGAGAACAGACAGATCAGAGAATTGCAACAGGAAAATAAAGGTAAAGTGGGAATATTCTGTCCTTTCCAAGTTCCAGTCTGCACCACTGGAACTAGTGAGACTTTTATCATTGATCTCTTCACAAAACACAGTTGTAGAAGAAGTTTTTTCTTCTGATCTCAATTTGTCAGTGTAAGTGATCATAATACAGTCTAAGAGTCCTAATGTCCAACCTCTGGGACTAGTGAGCAAAAAGAGATTTGGGGAAAGTTACTTTTTCAGTCCTTACCTCATGTCCAGCACAAACAAGGAGATAAATACAACCTAATTCTGCAATATAGGGATCTGTTTGGACATGTGTTTTCCCACTGCTAAAAATAACTAACTTAGGTGCTGTCAGAACAAGTTGTTATGTAAGTACAGTAGTATGATTCCTTCTGGGATTCTGTATACTGGGAATGTATTTTTCCTCCTGGAATGCCTTAGGAATTCTTAAAGTTACATTCAGCAAAGGCTTCAGTGATCTTGATTCGCATGAGTCTTGCCTTATCTCAGACACTATTTATCCTTTGACTTAGTATTTTTAACACAATCCTTTTCTAACTCTGGTTGTACCAAGATGCAGATTAAAGCTGATCTGTGAACTTCTTCCTACCTCGTGTACAGGGTGGCTGCAGCAAAGCTGCTCAGCCCCACTGCAGCTGGTTGATGTCAGCTACAGAGAGTGCAAGTGAAGTGATCCCAACCAGCAACCTGCTGGTTCTGGCTGAGCAGGAGTTGTTTCAGGGTGCTCACCCCAGAAGCCATTTGCAGAGCCTGTATAGATTTTATGGTACAAGGAGAGGGGACACCCAGTTACGGGCTTAGTTGGGTTTTCTCAAGCTGAAACACTTTTGTGTTTCGTTGTGGCTCTTTGTTAAGCTCTCACTGGATTCTCAATTGTGTTGGCAGAACTCCGCACGTCCCTCGAGGAGCATCAGTCTGCTCTGGAACTCATAATGAGCAAGTACAGAGAGCAGATGTTTAGGCTGCTGATGGCAAGCAAAAAGGATGATCCAAGTGTAATAACAAAGTTAAAAGAGCAACATTCCAAGGTAACAACTTCACTGGGGGTTTTGCTTTTCTTTATTTTAGTTAACACTTGGTAGGGCATCAGATCAAAGTTTATTTTGTCTCAGTTTTTGTATCATTGTGCTACTAACAAATCCTAATTTTTGTAATCCAATCCTTGCAACGCAGCCAGGAAACTTGACCAGTTGAGTAACTCAACCTTACCAGCATCTCACTTATTTAAACTTTTAACAAGTAGCATTTTATTACTGTATCTACTTAATTTAAGTAATTAGTCAACCTGTGGTTACTAGGAAGAACAACCTTTTTAAATTCAATATTCAAATATTTTTACCCTAAATATCATAAATTAAAATATTTTAAAAGCCCTTGTAGCATTAATACATAGTTCAAGCTTTTCTGATGTACTTTAAGGACAATTCATCATTCTAGGTCACTAACAGATCTAAACTTTGCAACAAAGTATTAGATTACATTTTAAATGAGAAGATCATGAGAGCAAAGTTAGTGTCTGTTCACTGAGGGGAAAAAGGCTTAAGAATTTGATGCTTCCTTACCTGCTTACAGCATCCTGTGTATGCAATTAGTGCCATTGGGATGAAAAAACTTACTGGATTAGAACTGTATCTTTAGCATAAAATCTTATAAAAGGACAGATATAGATCCTTTTCAAAAGAAGTTCCCTCAGCATATGGCGGAACATCTCTTACAGCCTCAGGAGTATAACTGCAGGAAAGTAAAATTACATCTGTCCTCAAATAGACTTGAAAATTTCATTTAGGAGCATTTCAGTGGATTAAAGACTTGGGGGAAATTAAAAACAATGGAAAAAATAGTATGACACAATATTATTGAAGCAGGAGATTCAGACTGCAACATTTTTGTTAAACCTGATCCCACAAGAATGCCTGATGAAAGAGATTTATCACCCTTAACCTGCCACTTAGGATTTCTGGAATTTCATTACTTAGTGTTCCTGCTCAGCCTTCACATCCAGTAAGATTGAACAATCTTGAAGCATTTTTTAAATACTTCTGTCTTGTTAAGCAAAAAAATCCATTATACCTAAGGAATGAAGCTGTTACCAGAAAGGGCTGTTTGCTCAAGTGCCAGCTCTTACCTTGAGTGCCTGTTTACAGAAGGTCATTGATTTCTGCATCTCCTTTAAATAAAAAGCCAATTTCTTTTAGCAGCATTGTCTGCAGGAAAAAAAAAGTGTGTTGGCAGTGATGACTCTGATCTGAGTGTGCTGCTTGAACTTGCTTGTCTGAAACAAAGCCTAAAAACACAGATGTCTCTTTTTCTTTCTTTTTGGAGGAAAAACCCTGATGTGTACAAAAGAAAGGCGAGCACAGAGTGCTTGTAAACGTTTGAGGCTTTCACTTTTCTTGCATTCTTTGTTATTGCACCATCTCCAGAGCAGTTTTCTGTGAGTTATCTGATCTAACATGAGTGACCTTGGAACAGGCCCCAAGTTATATTGATCCAGAGGCCACAGAAGCTGGGGAAAGAGGAAGCAGGGAGGACAACAGTGCATCTGAAAACCACAGTCCTTCTCAAGGCTCATCCTTGCCTGACCACAGCTTCCTGTCAAGCTAAATTGGGGGTTTTCTGAAAAAAGGTTTCCTGTCATCACCTGCCCTGGAAACTGAGAAGCAAATGAAGATTTACAGCAAGTTTTTCCCTGTCCCCTCCCATTCTGAGAGGGCATTTAAAGAGTAGATAGCTAAATTAGTGCTTGGGCAGCTGGAATGGCAAAGAGTGCAGGTGGAGTAAAAGGGAAGTTGAGAAAAAGACAACACAAGACAAAACCTTCTGGAAACCCCATTCCATTCTCTGGCTTTAACTGACCAGCAGTGAATTCCAGAGGCACATGGGCTCATCATGGAGCTGTGCAGGGAAAGGCAGCAGCGACCCTCTCAGTGTTTCCTGACCCTCAGGAGCCCAGATCCCAAATAAGCTGGATGTGTATTTAAGGAGAAGTATCTAAAACTAGAGTGAAGGACTGATCTGAGTTCCCTGATATGTGACACCACTGCACCTGGTCTTCTGAAGAGATAAATGCCTGTCCGTGGGCTGGTCCTGGAGATCAGATGTCCAACTAGAAAGAATGTTGCAGACCCTGCTGCTCTCAGCTGAGTTGAGTTGTTTTGCATGTCCTAAATGATACACAGCAATTCCAGCTGCACAGGAAGGTGCTGCCAGGGCAAGCACAGGGCTGACTCCATTGGGAGGCTGTGGAAGACACAGTCAAGCTGATAGAAAATTCTGAAGAAAGGGATCTTTGTGTGACAAAGCAGGGTCATTTCAACAAACAGGCCCGTGGTGGCCACCTACAGCATAAAGTTAGACTTTGTTTTCCAGACTTTAGGTCTGTGTTAATAAATTGTCACAGCAGCGAAAATGATGCACTTGTAATGCTTTGTTTTGTTAAATATATGACTAAGTTAATATACTACTACCTGTTTGTGTCTCAGGAGCTGCAAGTGCACGTGGACCAGATTACAGAGATGGCAGCAGTGATGAGAAAGGCCATTGAGATCGATGAGAAGCAGGGCTGCAAAGAGCAGGAGCGCATCAGTCAGCTCGAGGTGAGGGAAGGGCATCACAGCTCCTCCTGGGGACTCACTGTAGCAATTGCTGTCCTGTCACACCTGCCTTATGCCATTTCCCCATTCCAGCAAAGGGGCCACTCCAGAGAGCAGCTGATGGTCTCAGTTGCAGAAGATAATAAAGGATTTTAATCCTTTTGCTTTCTCTCAGAGTAAAGGGGAGGTTGTGAATGTAACTCCCACGATTTCTTTCTGGCGTCCTGTTAAATGCCTTCTTTCTCTGCTTCTAGCAAGAAAACAAAGGCTTGAGAGAAATCCTTCAGATCACCAGAGAATCATTTCTGAACCTCAAGAGAGAGGATGCATCGGAGAGCACCTCCCTGTCAGGATTAGTGACAAGCAGTGATCTGAGCCTGAGGAAGAGCTAAGGACTGTGGAACCAGGAAGCCTCACTTGCACACTTTACAAGTGGAGTATCAGGGGTCACTTGTCAAGCACTTGTTACTGAATAGGGCACCAGCAGGAGAACGTGTCAAACTCCAGCTCAGTGGCTTTTATACTGTGTGACAGAAATTGCAGTGGTGTGACAGACTCATTGCCATAGGCCCAACTCCAGTAGGAAATGAATTAATGGGAATTCTTTTTGTATGAAGTCGTTTTACAGACAAAAGGTGAGATTTCAAATAATTTATATAAATTATTGCTCATGCAAAGTTTGAATGCAATTATTCTGTAATAAAAGGTAAGATTTCAAGTCCAATTTCTGGGTAAAAAACAGTAACTCACAGAAATGCTTTGGGCACAGTCCACACTTTTGGTTTCTTTTCTAATACCTCATTTTGCAACAAACCTGTTTGATAGGGTGAGGCAGAAGAAGCCACGTTAGTCCCATCTGCTCCTTTTCCAGTTTCCTGCCCAATCTTCCTAACTGGGAAATAGCAACTGGAAAGCACCCAAGCAGTGGCAGCACAAAGGTGCAGGGGGGAAGGAGGAAGCAGCTCTATGCGAAGTTGTGAGCCTGCAATTAATGCTCCTAATTTTCCTTTCTTCAGTACTAACCAGTCACCAAAAAGGTTTTACAGTGAGTTAAGCAGAGCTGAACTGTTCAGAAACCACCACTTAGCGGTTTCCAGTCGCAAGGTGGAAGGAACCGAGTTCCACCACTTCCGAGTGTGCCAGTTTAAATCCAACTTCGAGGGCCTCAGTTAACATATAAGGTGAAAGGACAGATAAATCAGCTCATTCTTTAAAATGGAGCAAGTGCTGCTTCTCTTGCCAGAGCACCTTGGCTTCTTTCTAGGCTCAAGAACACACTGAGGACATTCATACGCATGGAAACAAAGTCAGAACCATCTCCAAACTTGCTAAACATCCAAGGGCAATTTTTTTGGGGAGCTTTTTAGCTCAAGCACGGACTATTCTTGCCTGCTGTTATTACCTGTAAAACCTTGTCAGTGCTTCTCTAATTTAGATTTTGCATTTCTGCTGTGGCTTGCCAGAAGCAACATCTTTTTTTCACTGGAGTGTTGTGTTGTCACAAACTTCTGAGAGATTTCAGGTTCATTTGATGAAGTTCCTGTTTCTAAAGCATCTTTCCAGCCCTTAACTGGTGTCAGAGACACTTCCACCCCTTTGATGCTGAATGCAGCTCCCTGACTGACTTGTGGCTTGACTTCCAACGGCAGAGGAGGGTTGTTGGTCTGTGGCAGAACTGTGAGGTTGCTCTATTATGAAATAATGCTTGATTAGTGTTTATTTTTGTAAATTAAAACAAAATGTGACTTAATTTATCTACTCCCAGTCTTCACATTTGATACTCTCCCCTCTCACTCCCCTGACCTGATCACTTTAGGATTCTGAAGAGCCTTCACAGTGTGTGGAGTGACTATTTTTCATTGCATACCTGTTATTTTTGTAATGCAGATGGCTTGGGAAGAATTTATGGCTAGAATTGTGTACTGTACAGTAAACTTATTTTATCAATAAAGCTGACTGAAAATACAGCTGTTTCCATGATTAAAGCAAGGCTGGAAGGGAAGGATTGTCGTGAGGTTTCAGCATTACACAGTTTGTTCACCAGCCTTTTTAACATCTCATTGTTGGCAACATTGAAGGTCAGGAAGGAGCACTGAGGTCCAAAGTACCACCAGGAAGAAAAATGAGAAAAGAAGGAGATGCAGCAGAAGCAACATTTGGCTGGAGGTGTCCAAAAGCCACCACCTGTCTGCAGGACTGTCCCAGGAGGAACTCAGTAGCATACAATGAGTCACTTAAAACATTGGTTTTGATGTTCCTGAGATTTTTTTGCTTCCCACCCGTGGCTATTTCCCCCTCAGCATCCAGGATTGAAAAAAAAAAAAATTAAAAAAAATCAGCTCATTTTGATCCCATTGGGTAATCTGATGCTACACCAGGATCATCACAGAGCACTGTTTCCAGCAAGATAAACTGCAGGGCAGTGCAGGGGGCACAGCAAGGCAGTAAATGCTCCCCAGGACAGACTCTGCAGTCACAGCAGAGGAGAACTGGGAAGGACCCAGTTTTCCTTTTGCTGCTGCCTTGGGGGGGTACACAAAAAAAGCCTTGAAAATTACACCTCTGACACCACAATGGATCAGTTTGTGTCTTCTGATTATCACTCTGATAATCATCACTGGTTCTCACTGGGGCTCACAGAAAGGGGAAGAAACTTCCTGCACCATCTCTTAGCAGAATTAAAAAAGAGATGAAATCTCCAAATCAGGATCCCTGAGAGTTCAAAGCCCACCTCTGACAAACACTTCCTACCTGGCCTTGCCGACTAGTTTTCAGGGGGTGACAACCATTCCTTTGTTCTCTGGAACCTCGCCTGGCAAACCTCTCCCAAAAAAAAGCCTCCCAGCCCCGCACTTCCTCAGTGCCTTCCCGGAGAAGGTGCCACACGCGCACCCTCTGGGTGGCACTGCAGCCACTGCTCTGTGGGACAGCTCAGCCAAGCTCCCCCACCTCAGCCCTTCGGAAATTTTCCCGAGCAAGCCGCCCCTACAAGATCCAGGGCAGAGGCTCAGTTGGAAAAGCACCGCTGGATTCAATGAGACCCCTCGAGTTGCAAGACTCTTTCCAAAAGACATCTTTATTATAAAAGAGATAGAAAATTAGAGTTCGACTTGTTTCTGGCACATTGTTAATCACAGCAGTTATAAAACCCCACCAAGGGAATTTAAGAGCATTTCTGGACCACACGAGTGTTTGCTGCTTGCCATCCTACAGGGCAGGGACACACTCGGGATCCCTGCAGGGTCGAGGGCAGACCCAGCCAAGAGCTCCTTGCTCATCCCACACAACAGCAAAGGGAAACTACACCCAAACTGCAGGATTTCAGCCTTGCTTTGCTGCTCCAGCTCCGAACAGTCACAGGATTTGTGTCTCTAAACATCAGAAGGGTTCAGTCACCTCAGACACTGTCATTGAGCTTTCGCTCCTTAAAGAATAGTCATTTTAAAGTCATTAAAGTCATTATTGTCAGGGAGTTGTAACTTCCAATTAAGCTCCCAGGCCAAGTTCTTTTGCCAGTTTCCTTACAAAGGTTCGTTTCTCACAAACTCACTACCATTAACTTAAAGTGGGGGCTGAGAATTTTAAGCTTCCACCACTGGGGAACTCCCTCGTGGAAATTCCACACAGGCCACTCACCGTCCCACAGGAAGGGCTGAGCACTCACTGCCCTCACTAAAGGCTCAACAACAGGGAGAAGGAGGAAGAGTCACCATAACCTGTATCAGGATACAGGATGCAAGACTTCAACCATCCTTGGTTTTGTTTTTGAGGAAGAGAATGAAGCCACGAGATCCCAATCCCCCCCTGGACACAAGAGTGGTCCCCCATCTGATTTTCTACCACATTCTGCTTTGGGCAGATGCAATCCCAACAGGTAAGAACACATTCAGCCAGCAGGGATCCTGGTCAGTATTTTACTGGCTGAATGCTGTCTTCACCCCTGACAGGCAAAATTAAAAGATGATTAAAAATAAATAAATAGTGTTTCAGCCAACTCCAGGGGAAAAAAAATTGCCATTGGCTACAAAGAGCTTATTTAGCTTTTTCTTTTATGACAGCACCATCAAAAAAAGAGATTATATCAGAGCAGAAACAAGACACAGGCTGTTCAGAAAGCAAACAGGGAGACAAACCCCTTGTGTTCTCTTAGCAATCATCTCTGCACAGAGACCAGATGACCAGCTTGCTACAGAACCACCAAAAGGAGGGAGGAAAGTCTTCTTGTCCCAGGTCAGGTCCACCTCCCGAGCCCGGGAGCGCACACGGACAACAGTGAATTCAGTGCAGGTTAAACTCAGTCACCCAGCCCAGCTTGCAAGGTTCAGTAGCACTGCCTAGGGCCCACCCTGCCTGCAGCCACACATTTTGCACCTGTATGAGGTGCTGCTTCAGCTCCTGCTGTGGGTGGTCCCTGTTGCTGCCCTCGCAGCTGGACAGACTCAGGAGTGCCTCAGGCAGGACCTCAGCAGTGATTCCCACACACAAGGGAACAACCAGGACGGTCCAGGTTTCTTTCTAAGGGCTGTTTGACACTTCCCATACCCAAACAGCAACCTAGACCACCCCAAGATCAACAGCAGTCCTTGGCCACAAGCACAAGATCCTGCAGCTGGACAGTTACAGTGAGGAGTCAAACAGCATGTAGTGTACTGACAGGGAACTGCTCTTCCAAGCTGGAAAACAGGAGCCTCTTACTCAGCAGGACAATTAGCAGTGGTAAACCCTGCACCACTGGCTGCTCTGCTGGTAATCCTCTTGCCATCCCAAGATCCCTCCTCTCCGGTCCCACCAGTTACTTGGCAAGCTACAGAAGCAACGGAGTTCTCTCCCCAGCCGGCTGGTCTTTCTGAAAGAACTCCTTGATGTGCAGCAGCTTGTTGTGGATCCTCTCCCTCAGGGGAGGGAGGTGATGGCTGGGGTCCAGGACATTGGTGCTCCTCCGCTCCCTCTCCCGCTTCCAGGTGACGTAGGGGTGTGGTGGGAAGGGCACATGGCTCCTTTCCCTGCGGAGCTGCACCGTCACCCCGCTGAGGGCCAGCATGGCCCACACCGACAGGACCACCAAGTCTGTAAGAGAGGGGGTAAGTTTGGCTCGGCTCCCCACCAAACTCAGCTGGGAGGGGTCAGCTCTGCCAATCCCTCCCCCCCGAAAAAGGGAAAAAAAAGGTAACAGAAAGGAAAATGGAGTATAAATATACTTACAGATATTTCATGTATATACAACTAAACACTATGTACATATGCACAAGGATTCCCAACAATCCCAAACAATCCCTAAAGGACCACAAAGCGGGGGGGGAAAGGACCAAAAAGGGGGGAAGAAAAGAGGACCAAAAGAGTTTTCTCTCCCAGTTTTATTTATTTATTTTCATTATATTTAATAATAATAAAATTTAATTACATTTCATTAATAAAAAGAATTCATTTTATTTCATTTAAAATCTTTGGAAAATACAATTCTGATTGCTAATCCACCCACTATTAGTATCCCATAAACCCAAGGAATTGTGGATGAGCAGTCCTTTGAGATGTATTTTAAAGTGCTATGCTTCACCCAATTGCTCCTAACAAAACACATGCATTTGTACCAAATCTGAAGGTTGGAATCAAGCATAGTATGTTTTTTTTCTGGAGAGGGTTTCAGTGAAAGGTCAAACTGCATCAATAATGTTGCTGTGGTTTGCAGCACAGTCAGCCTGCAATTCTGTCTTTCTTAGTGAAATCCCAGTACATTTGGATTTATTCACACCCAATCTGGAAACACTACCTCTATCAGAGAATGAAAACCCATTTATTTTAGTGGGGTACCAGCAATATGTGTGGGTTTGTTGTATTTGTCTTTGTACCAGCTTATAACTCCTTATAAGAGCTCTTTATCAGCAAGCTCCCCACACGCTGATCTCACATAACTGGGAGATTTAACTCACTCTGTTCTCCTTCCATCCCATCCTGCCCTCACTCTGTGCTTGCAACAGAGCCAGAGGCAGTGAGTCCCCTTTAGGAAGAGAAAGAAGCCCCCTCAGGACTCACCATTCCTTTGGAAAGGCACGTTGGTGTAAGCCCTGCTGAAGTAATTGTTGAGGACCCTTCGGAGCAGGTCTAAGGTGATGTAGGCCAGACTTGTGTAGACATAGCAAGCAATGGCCAGGACCACTGTGTAAGAGCCCACTATTCCACAGGCCAGGATGTTCAGCTAGAGGGGACAAAACCCACAGCTTTAGCACACTGAGAAACACCCTATATTCTCCATCCCCTTAAGACAGTAGAACCATGGAATCACAGAATGGTTTGGGTTGGAAGGGACATTAAACATCATCCAGTCCCATCCCCTGCCATGGGCAGGGACACCTTCTACTATCCCAGGTCGCTCCAAGCCCCTTCCAAACTGGCTTGGACCACTTCCAAGGACAGGGCAGCCACAGCTTCTCTGGGCAAGTATTTTGTACTTTTTATCGGTTCTTCTGTGGGAAATTGGCTGCCATCCTGTTAAAACAGAACTCAACTCACTGCAGGTGCTGTGCAACTTCACAAGGAGCCATTCCCTGACTCAGGGACCATCTAGGACAAGTAGGGCTGAGCAGGAACTGCCTGGAGCTGATCCTGTGCTGAGCTCCATGAAGCTGTTAAGCTTTCAGTACATATCCCACCAGAGTGACATTTTGCATTAAGAAGTCTGACACCCCTTCCTCCCTCTCTCCTCCTGAGGTGAGGGCACAGATTACTTACAATTCTTGGACAGCCAACAAAAAGCACGGGGACTATCAAGACTGCAGAAGTGAAGGTCAGCCAGAACACTACATCATCACGGAAGACCCTGTAGTCTCCTGCACAGACATCAGATTGCCCAGTTAATAAAACATCCCCTTCATTGCAGGTGGCTGGGGCTCAGCCTTCTTATCCAGAAGTTCTGTATGTTCAGAAATACCTGGAGCACATTGTTGAAAAGCTCAGCTTTTGAGTCCAAATGCGGACTGCTTAGTGGGGATTGGAACAGTCAGACAAGGGCAAGAGCAGTCAGGCTGTCCCAGCTGAGCACAGGTCCTGTACTCTGAGCTGGGACAGCAGATCTTGTCCCTGAAACAAAGATTTCTGCAGAGGTACATGTCACTCATCTAGGAAGAATGGACAGTACCTTAGCACTGCTGCAAATAAGAAGCCATTCTGTGGCCTATATGGTTTTTTAAGCTAAAACTCTGCATTTATTTAAGTTTTACTCCAGAGTATGGTGCAACTGCCACCACCACAACAGCACAAAGCAGCAAATTCTTCTGGATTTTGTTTTTCTTAACAGAATTTCTTCCAAGGCCCTGCTGATGCAAATGCAAGTTTGACTCTTACAGTGCAGTATTCACTGTGGGGGGAAAGGTAACAGCAAGAGCTCTTCTTAGTCCATGATGCCTTTATGCCTGAAGCCTCCAGATTAGACTGGGACTTGCTGTGGGCACAGAATAAGACAGCAAGTGCCTGCCTGGAGCAGAGCTGCTGTCACAGCCAGACACAGCACACAGCTTAGGTGGGAAGAGCCCCAGTGACTCCCCTGCAGAATAAAAGTGTCATTTTCCCCAAGCAGTTTTAATGACAGCACAATTTAAAGGGGGTTTCAGGTGCGTCCCTATTCCTCCCACCACTGGGGAAAGGGGAAGTTAAACACGCTACTGAGATAAACCAGAGATTGGCACTGATCCCTTGTAACCCAGCAGGAACACCCCCCCACTCACCAGCCAGCTCTCTGCAGAGGGTTTCAGTGCTTACCCAGGGGAGTAAAGAAGAGCGTGGATGAAAAGAGAAACCCCAGCACAAGGCCAACAACAAACATGCAGAGCAGCACAGAGCCAAATCTCCACCAGCTCCCAACCAGGAGCAGCCCTCCAACAACTCCAGCTGCTGCCGTCAAAACAAGGCGCACTGGAAGAGAAGAGAGGGGATTCCAGCATTCTGAGAACTCCAGTCATGCAGCTGCACATTCAGCTGCTTTTCTTTACAGGCTTCTTTGGCTTCTCTTTCAGTAAGTTTTCATTAGGTAACCAACAAGAACACCAGTATTTGCTTGCTAGAAGAGTGGCAGAGGGTTGGAGTGGAAGTTTTGGACATTAGTACCTCGAGGTCCTGGGGTAGTTGAGGTTGCTGCAGCTTCTGCACAGGTATCAAAAGAGTAATTACATGATATGGGGCAGACAAAAGTAACTAGTTCTTGCTAACAGAGCAATCTGTGTTTGATCTGAAACAGAGGTCTGACCATTGTGAAAGAAACAGAAGGAGGTCTGGTCCAAAATCCTGTATCTTCCTTGGATAGAGAATACAATTTGTGTTTTATAGTTGCAGCTATTAATTCTGCATCTCTTTGATACTGGAAGCAAAACACTCTGTTGCATATTCAGCTATTACAGCAATCAGAGCTCAGCTCAAGCACCCAGGTATCACCCTCCCATCCTTGCTGGTAAAACTGAGATTTCACCTGAGGGATTCATAACAAGACTTTGGGAAGAGCCTGTGGTATCCTAACACTTCTACTCACCATCATAACCAAGGCCAGTCACCCGTGTGATGAATACAAAGAAGAAGAATGCTGCCACTATGAAGCCCATGAAGAACAAGTCTAGAGAAGGAGGAACCAGCATTTAGTAAGCTCATTGAGTACAACTTCATGTCACAACAGGGAAGGAACACACCAGCTCACTGACAGCACAAGAGGAAAGCCTGACCTCTTTTTTCTGGAAAGGATGTCCCAAACACTCAAATAGTCAAAACTGGCATATTTCTATCTACATTGCCCAGAACACTCCCTATTTCTTTATCTCTGTTCTTTCCATACCACCTTCCTCTGCTCAGATCCTGTACAACCAAGGCAGTGGACCCAGCTGGCATGGAATCACCATGAAGAAAATCTTGGTAGGAACACCACCATTCTAAGCTATACGAAGCTACATTCATGCAATTCCAATCAGACTTAAGAGATGAGAAGAAGCAAACATCCAGTACCTGTTTTCCAGAATCTGTGCCCAAAAAAGCAGGTGAAAAGACCAAGAACAGCAAAAGCAGTGAAGAACACTTTGGTAGAGAGTTTACCTGCAAGGAGAGAGAAAAGGTTACTACAGCATCCCACCTAGTAGTGCCAACGATGAGACTAAGGGGAGGTCAGGCTGCTGTCACAAAACCTGCTGACAACTTCCAGCTGCCCCTGGACACCCCCTGTGAGCAGATCTGCAATGCCTGAACTAACAGTTATCTTGGCAGGATCTCCCACAGAACGTTGGAGCAGTTCCAGACTGATTAAGAAGTCAAGAGCTTCCTCCTTATTCAAGAGGACTGAAGTTTCTGTAACAATCAGTTAAGTGGCTCTAACTTGGTTATAATACAGATACTGCTTTGCCTGAAAGTTCTCTGCAAAAACAACATCCAATCTATCTATAAAAAATCAGATTAGTGACCCAGGCAGCAGCTGCTGTCCCCTGCACTGCAGCTTTCACCATCATCTCCCTCTCACAGATTTTCTATGCAACAGAAAAGACCATCAGCATCCCAGTAGGGCTCACCTCTGTCTCCTAGGTAAAAATCCTACTTGGATTCAAGCTATTTGAAGAAATAAACCACATTTTCCACGTGGTTTGAGCTAGGGAAGAGAGGTTAGCCGAAGGCATTTGCCCCACATTGTCAAAGAACAGCACAGAGTCTGACAACAGTTACTTGTGTTACAGTAAGAAAAAAAATTATTAAAACAGACCTTACTTTATGAACCAAATTCCCCCCATTATTTGTGTCCCTTCTGGAGTCATAATGGGAGTGTCAGCTTTTGTTGTTTCTGATGAAATTCCACTAATACATAACTTTGTACAAACTTTGTAGTCATTCCACCTTTGCTGACATTATCTTTATGCTTCTTTTACGTGGCTCCCTCCTTTCAAAATACTTGAGGGTTACTGATTCCTGTCAGGACCAGTTAGGAAAATCAGGCTGGACTCTAATCCAGCTTGTGTTTTATTAGCTCAGCTTCACATCCAGCATCTCCCATCCTACAAGTGATTTAAGATTACATATGTAGTTCAAATGGAAAAAGCTGGAGTGGCACTACAGAGCTGAAAGTTACATTTGCAATCCACATACTGAATCTCCATTAAGTTAAACCTTCAACTGCTAATGGTCCTCAGTCTAATTTCATCATTCTAGAGTTTCTCCTCCATCACACAGCAGACCATCAAAGTAACAAAGTCTATGCAGTGTAATCTCACAGCACCATGATATAAGTAAGTTTATATCTACATGTTGGAGCACAAGCTCCAGAGGAGCTGGCAAGGAAATACAAATCCCAACCTACTGAGAGAGGAGCAGTTATCCACCAGGTCAGCAAAGCTGCAGGCATAGGTATGCACTGGGATGTAGGCAGCAGAACTGTTCCAGAGGGGATCCCACACTATGACATTGTAGATCACACCTTGTCCAGGAAGTGAGGAAAAGTAGACGTTGGTCTTGTCATCAGTTGTCAGAGTAAGCATCTGGAAAAGCAAAGATCCGTATGGCTCACAGGGTGGATTCCACTTCCTCCAGCACTAGTGTGTTTACTGAGAAGATTCTCCTCCCCACCTGAGGACACAGCTCAGGTTCCCTGTCCCTGGAGCAGGCAAGGCTGCCATCCTCCTCCTCATGCCACCACCGCTGGAGGACGAGCACAGGGGAGGGGGACACACTGCCCAGCACCACTGCCACGTGCCTGGCCCAGCAGTGCCTCAGACTTACTTTAATGCCATTGGCTTTGATACTCTGCACCTCAGACATCTTCCTGATGTGGCTCATGAGCCCCAGCTCAGACAGGTCTCTCTCTGGCAGGAAGTACTGGTACACATCGTAGCGCAGCCGCCACCGCGAGTTCTGGCCTGTCCCCGCGTCGCATGCCGGGGGTGCTGCTCCTCTGCAACCACAAACACGTCAGCCACAGGCCCAGCACAAGCCCCTAGACCTCAACATTAGCCTTCAGGAGTGACCTGTCCATCATGGGAAGTGGTCTCTCCCCTCTGAAAGTTCCCACCAGCAGCTAAGTCAGGGCTGGGCTGTGTTTGTGAGCATGGTGGTGTCACGCAGAACCCCACGACACTGGCTGTGGCTGTTCCATAACAAACCAGCACAAGAACTCCAGGAGGTCACAACAGCCAAAGACCACATCACTGTTTGTTTTTCCACGTGGCTCTGAGCACAGTCTGCCCCATTCCCTGCCTATCAGCCACAATCTCAGGCACCACTCAGAAAATAATGGCTTTTAACTTGGAAGTCTCAAGTCAAACAAAGCTCTGGGTCGTTATCATGGCTCAGCACCAGTAAAGAAATAAAACTGGCTGTAAGACACAATTGCTCCTCAAACAGATTAAGTCTTTATGAGAAATTGGAAGATCCAGTATTTGCTGACAGCTCACACTTCTGAGGTTGCATAACCTCACCTACAACTTTTATCTCCCTCATGTCTGTCCTCTCCCCCTCCTCTTTTTCCCCCTTTACATTTGTTGCAGCAGACATGACTTCTGCCAGCAGCTGGATGGTTCAGCCATTCCAGCAGGACTTTGTTGCAGCATCTTGGCCAAACACAGCACACAAAAGGTCTTGCTGAGTGCCCTCAAGTTGTTCACACACCTGGTATATCCCAAGTTTGCAGGGGCAAACATGATGTGTGTATCAACCACTGTATAGTCCAGGTAAATATTCGGATCCACTTCCAAGTCAAATTCTAGATTGCAGCCTCCAGGGATGGGATCTAGAACACAGAGAAGGCACCAACTGGAGTTATGCACTTGCAGGCACAGAGAATGGTGAGACTGGTCAGGTGCTGGCCCTGCAGGCAGCACGAGTTGTTGCACTTCAGCCTAAGACAGGTCCTGATAGCTCTGGGGTGGCTCCCATGACTGCAGTGCTGGAACGGAAGGACACCAGTTCCTTAGGAACTCGAAGCCATCCCAGTGTAAGGAGGATGTAGACCTGTTGCAGCAAGTCCAAAGGAGAGCCATGAAGATGATCAGAGGGCTGGAGCACCTCTCCTACAAAGACAGGCTGAGAGAGTCACAGTTGGTCAGCCTGGAGAAGAGAAGGCTCCAGGCTGATCCCCCTGAAGACTTCCTATTTTGAGGGTGGGCCTACAATAAAGCTGGAGAGGGGCTCTTTACAGGGGCCTGGAGTGACAGGACAAAGGGGAATGGCTTTACGCTGAAAGAAGGTGGGTTTAGATTGGATATTAGGAAGAAATTGTTTCCTGTGAGGGTGGTGAGACCCTGCAACAGGTTGCCCAGAGAAGCTGTGGATGCCCCATTCCTGGAAGCGCTCCAGGCCAGGTTGGAACCTGGTCTAATGGAAGGTGCCTCTGCCCACAGCAGCGGGGTTGGAATGGTATGATCTTTAGCATCCCTTCCCACCCTAAAAAAATATCTGTGATTCCAGGACACGCACAACAGTTTTCTACTCTAAGGCTGAAGTCATGGCAGGACCATACAGTGCATCCTATAGACAACTCCCAGCTCTGCTGTGACAATAAACCTTCACAGCCCATCTCAAAAGAATTTCTGGCCTCTCCACCCGATTTCCACCAGGCAGGGCACCACCTCTGAAAGGCCAGCACTTCACTGCACAGATCCCTCGTGGAAAGCAGGACTAAGGACATACCTTTCTCCATGTAGGGGATAGAGATGGCCGTGCTGAGCACCTGCCCAGCACCCAGAGCCCGCAGGTACCACGTGCACACCGTCTGCTGCGGCCGCAGGAGGGACACCAGCCCTCTGTCCACCCCAGTGCCTGAGCTGTTCACTGATGGACTCTGCACACACAGAGAGATCACATAAACAAGCAGTTCTCCTGGAGAAGACTTCTGGCACAGCCTGATGTGCCACAGGGGTCCATTCCTGTCACCCATCTGCTGGGTGCACGTGCCAGTTGCCACAGATGAGGCTCCACCTAGCTGAAATCTAGCTATGGTTTGAGTAGTGTAAGAGGAAAAGGGCTGGAAGATCACTCACAAAGTGTGAGATGGCACCAAAGAAGCATTCTGAGAACCAATGCACAGGAGCACCTCACTGTCTCCAGCAGAATGGAGATGCCTATACCAGCTGGCTGAACACCAGCCACGCAGGTGTTCAGCTACTGACCCAATTCCTCACCACCATCCCTTCCAGAACCAGGGCTCTGAAGGACAGATCAGGCAGCAAAGCAAAAATCACACTCACATGCCTAGAACCACCAATTACCTACAGTTTCTCAGCATGGAAAATGTGCCTGTGCCCAAGGCAGCCACAGTTACCTGAGGCAACACTGTAAGGAAGCACTTTGGACCTGGCACAGGTTTAGGTCTGGCTCAACTTCGTATTTCTAGAGGCAAACCAGCCCTAAGAGCAGGATAGCTATATTTATGCATCACTGCCCTTGGCCTGGCAAGGCCCACGAATGCAAGGAGGATCTGAACTGGCTGCAGAAAATTCTACCAGTGGCAAGCAAAGACTGAAGAGAGCAATGCCCCAGCCCTGCACCCCTGGCTATTCCACCAGTACAACAACGGCTGAGCTGGGGGACTTGTTACAGGTTATTCATCTCCTAAGCTCCCCAGGATACTTCTTGGTACTCAGTATATTCTCATGTGGAAGATACTGATGGGATAACCTGAGGGCAGCTGTCAGATGTCCATCTGCTTAGTCAACATCCTGTTCAAACACCAGCCAGAGCCTCAGAGCACCACAACAACCACCACAACCAAATCAGTGTTTGAGGGCAGCCTCAGTTTGCCCCAGCAGTACTGGGATTCAGTGTATGGCAGCAGAAATGCTTATACTGCTGTCCAGATGTAGCAGCCTTCACTGGAGCACGAGGGAGGAACGTTTCCACGTGTCACCAAATGAAATTCAGGACAAGGAGCTGAGGTAACATCACATCTATAGTGGCCAGGTCCAAACAGCAGACAACTAAACTTCCCAGAATGATCATTTACAAAGTGTCTGGCAAATGCTTGAATAATTCTGGCTTTAGTCTGACAATAGGCAGCAGTCACATGTCAAGAGCACCACTTCCACCAAATAAAGAGCTTTGAAACATTTTCAAGCCAGCTCTGAAATTCCTTTATCATTCAGTCCTTCATGACAGCATCTATGACACATACGTACAAGAAAGGATTTCTGAAGCTACAGGTAAGATATTCATATTATTTACAGACCTTCAGCTCAATGGTCCTACATGTAAAAGAGGCAAGCCCTTTGGGGAAGGAAAAGCAGCACTTAAGAAGTGACACTCTTACCTTATCAAAGGATATCACCACATCACTTTGCTGGGCATGCACTTGAAAAACAACAAGAGTCACGTTGCTGGCGATGTTCCTGATCACAGCTTCCACTGGGTTGGTCTGGTTAAGGAGCACGTTCCTGAATTTTCCCAAGGAGAGCTCAAGCAGACCTGCATTACAAAAAAAAAAGGAAGACACTTTGTTGGTTGTTTTGGGTTTTTTTTGTCCAGATGGAAGCATTTACCAGGGGGAGACTGGGAGTTTCCAGCAGCCCAATATTAGTCAGCTGGGAGCAGAGCAGGAAGTTGCTTTGTGCTCCTCTCGTCCTGGAAGCTGTCCCAAGGTTTCTGCTACGGACAGGGATGCACCTCCAGGAACAGGCACAGCCAAGGAACCTGCCCTAAGGCTCTGACCTAAGCACACGGGCAGGACTTCCTGCCGGGAGCTCAGGATTTGGTACAGCTGAGCTCCCCAGCTGCAGCCAACCAGCCAGGTACACTGCAAGGAGACAGCAAGGAAGGGTACTGAGAGGTGTCTGATCTTTAGGCAACGCAAGGAAGTGTGTCCATATTAGCCAGTCAACTTGCACGATATCCATCAGACCTCCTGGGTGAATTCCCACACACCACAGGAGCTGGAGTCAACTTCCAGAACACAGACTGAAAGCTGTGGTTTACGCATGTGGACTTACCCACCTTCACCTATTTCACATGTTTTTTGCTCCCAAGCTATTTGTAATCATTAGGATTGCTGAATCCCACTTTCTGTATCTAAAAATCTGACTAATTTTTCCTAGACACACCCCAGACCTTTTCTTCTTACGATGAGCCCAACCCCGTGATCTGCTGCCACTTCAACTTAAAGAGAACCACATGACCCAGGATATGAGACCTTTGAGAATCAGCTCTGGCTTGTCATTCAAGTCCTCAAAGCAAGCCTGGCCTCTCCCTGTGCTGGGCTCTTGAGGGACAGGGGATGCCAAGGGCAGAAAGAGATGCAGCCACACAGAAGCCACAAGGTTCTCTCTAGTTAGTGCTTGGTCAGCTTCTCTGCCTTTTGATGACAGGATATGTCAACAGAGGTGAGCTCCTACCCTCATGTCACAGTGAAGCAAGGAGCTTCAACCCTTACATGCTCACTCCCAAAATTCAATGAATGCCAGCACTGTAAAACCTCAGCTGAAATATGGGGATCATTAACTCATCTGTGAGGATAGTCTCTGTTTTTCTGCTCCATCAGCTGCAGTTTGTGCTAAGGCAGAAAACGTTTCTATGCCAAGTTTTCAAACAGTAATTAACACAAAATTAAAGCTACACACAAAGGTCTGTGTATTCTTCGGGTTCTGAGTCTCAGCTCTCAGATACCCTCCCCTCCACAAGAACCCTTCCCCCATTAGTTCAAGGTCTACCAGAAAGGCAACTAGCAGTGTGAGTGCTGAGGGAAAGCATTCACAAGGCACAGACTAGGCATCTGTGCACTCAGGAATCTGAAGTGAAAGCTCAGAAGGCAGGAAAACCAGTTGTCTTTGATCTTACAGAACTTCAGCAGTTCCCTGAACCGCAAGATGCTCACGCTTAGACGTTCTTCAAAGGAAACCAGCTGAAGCCATTACACATCCTCTCCATGATCTACATCAAGGGGAGAGAGAGCTGCACTGCTCTGTGTCCCTTCTCACCTCCTCTCTGTGCTCATACCCAGAGGCCTGTGCACAAAGGAGGGCAGATTCCTCAGCAAGACATGCAGCCACTGCTCCAACATGATCATGAGACTCTGAGTGTCAGGGCACTCTCTCGAGTTTAATTAGTGTGGTGAATTAAGGTATGGTGCTCCACATTGCTCTGCTGTTTGCATAACTGCTCCTAGAAAGGTGCATGTGACACACATTTTATCCGAAAGCCTGGGCAGAAGAGCAGGGATTCAGGGGGAAGAACAGGAACAGCTCCACCCAAGCTCAGCTGCTCAGGGGCTCCTCGAGCCACACTTGCAGCCAGGCCTGAGAGATGGCAAACATTGCAGGGAATAGAGCTGTTGCCACATGGCCACAAACCACAGCACCTTTCCCAGCCTCCTCTTTCTCTGTCCTTTGAACGAGCCACTGGTGGTGCTCCGAGGTAGAAAGGGAACACGGTGAGCAAGACAAGTTCACCAGCTCACAGTTCCCCAGGCCTTTTGCTGCTGCCAGTTCTGAGAGAGGGGTGAGACCACCTGAGCCTCAGAGAGCTCAGTCTTCTCAAACATGCTTTGAAGGCCACAGTATTCAACATCCTCCTTTGGGCAAGCTCGACCCTGCTGGAGGTAGCCCACCAAACAGGTCTGCAGGACCAGCAGCACAGATAACACCATCCTACAAGTGAAGGCATCAAGTCAACAACAGAACCAGGAGCAAAATCCAGGCATCCCAAGGTTGTTTTTTTTTCTTATTGATTCAACCAGTGAAGGTCTGGAAACCCTCCACAATGCCAGGCTGTCCCTTCTTTTCTTCCTTGCCCTTAGGGAAAACTGTAACGGTCGGAGCAGTTTTGGGTTAGACACAAGAGAGGAACCCCCACTATGACAGAGCTTATCGACTGGGCACACCCCCAGAGGAAGTCAGAGTTACTGACACTGAGCAAGGATGGAGCACTGAGTGTGTAATCAACTGGGGCACACACAGCCCAGCAGGCACAGCTGAAGAACGGAGGCAAACAGCCCACCCTGTCACCACACGCTGATCTTCTCTGTCACACACAAGACAGCAAAGAAATCGAACCTCTTCAGCTCTCCTGAGACCAAAAGTCCTTATCCCTAATTCTAAGCAACACAGGAATCAAGTCCAGAGGCTCAGCACTTGTCTTCCCTTCCCTGCGACACACACACTTTCCACAACAGACAACACCCAGCTGGAACCATTTCCATTGTGCTGATCCAGTGCCAAGCTCTCAGCTCCTTACATGCTTTGGGAGGAAACCACATTCCCAGCTCCAATGGCCAAGTGCCATTCCCCACCAGCAGGAAGAGTTACCCACACAAAGTTCTGGATGGCCCCACTAAGAAACACAACTGAAGAGATGCCATTGCTGCCCATCCAGGGATTGACTTTACCTACAGAGCCAAGCTCAAACATTACACTTCCCTCAGACAAAGAGGTTCTCTGCACTCAGAGAAAACACATTTCTACTCTGAGAACCATCCTGCAGTGGATATGCAAAATAACCTTATTTAAGTGAGCTGGGAGAGGCAAAGCAGCACTTTCCAGTGTAGGGAGTGTGTCAGCAAGTAGTCACATGAAGATATTTAATGAAGATGAAATGCAAGCTCGGAGCGAACACCAGTTTGAGCGAGGAAAACATTAGCATACAGTTACTCAACAGAACAAAGCCAGGAGCCACATCCTATCACACCTGCAAGGCCATGGCAGACAGTGTTGCACAGCAGAGTCCTGCTACAAGGTCTCTGTCTTCCCACACTTGTGATGCCCCCAAAAGAGTCAGTGCCAACCCCATCCACGAAAGACTTATGAAAACTTCTAGACTTTGTCTGTGTGCTGAGACTTGGGCTCAGAGCCCTTCAATGCTTACAGCAGATGATGGTTTGTCACCACCTGCACCATTCCCATCCCAGAAGACTGTTCATCAGGCTTTCAGAGTCTGAAAAGTGAGGGCAGAGCCACGTGTGAACCTCTCATTTTAAAATACTCTCTCTGCATAGACTAAACAGCAGGCGCAAACAAGTTCCACCCAGATAAGCTCCCTTTACAGACAGGGCACTGCTCTGTCCTGCTTCCACTGTGAATTCACTCTGGTTTTTCCAACTCTAAACAAGCCAGTTTGGATGCAGCAAACAGGTGGAGCTCCCTGGGGGGAAACAAACAGGACATATCAAACCCTTCCGCACAAACACGAAGCTCAGAGAGCTGCAGCCCCTCAGAACCCCAGGGAAGCAACACAGGCTGTCGTGCATGGATTTTACTCTTGAGCACTCCCAAAATGAAGCAGGATCTTCAGGCTGTAAGGAGAGCCCATCACTGCAAACAGTGTGGGTGGCCACAACTGAAGAACCACAAGGCAATTTCAACCCAGTGGACCATTAAGCAAGTGGCCTTGTTCAAAGGGCCTAATGATCAGTTTAGGCACACAAATTACACAGCTTATTAGCTATCCACCAGGGAAATGCTTTCCCCCTGAATCCCCCAAGGAAACACACTCACAGACCCCTTTAAGGCAAAGCAGTTCATTTAGTCCCACAGTGGTTTTGCATTTTACATACTGTAACAAACTTGCTCAACACATGACCCATTTTCAATCAAGTCCAGGAGATTAAATGCTTGTCAGCATTTTAAATATAGTTTTAAGAACCCTGAGCCTTCACTCTCGCACCAGCTTTTAGGGCCTGCAAGAATCAGGGAATCCTTGGCTCTTCAACTAAGAATTTGGGATAAGAGTTGAGGGAAGGAGCAGCGGGACAGAGAGAAGACTTCCACACTTGGGAATGGTTCCCAAGGCTGTCCCTAAGCTTTACAAAGTACCCCAAGAGCCTCCTTTGGCATAATTAAGCTTCACTCATTCAAGGCCAGGTTGGATGGGGCATTGATGACCAATGTGGTCAAGTGGGAAGTGTCCCTGGGGTTGGAATGAGATGATCTTTAAGGTCCCACACCATTCCATGATTAGAATCAAGTCAAAAAAGAAAGCAAAACTGAGAGGAGCAGGCTTATACCAGCCCTAATGTGAGGCACTGCTTATCTATGAATTATCTCTGAGAAGAAACAGTGTATTTTTTCCCCTTTATGTAAACAGATAAAGAGTTTAACCAGAAATAAAGAAGCGACTGTAAAGGCTTCCCAAACCACACTCATTGTGGTGCACTGGACCGTGGGCCCCTATTTCAGTCACAAGCAGGGGGACCACAGGGAAATTACACCCCAAAAAAATTAATAATAATTTTAAAAAAGGCCAAATAAAATCAGCTTACACCAGCACAGACAACAAGCAGCTTTAGGAGCCAAGCTGCACATTGCAGGAGGGCTCGCTCATTTCCTTGCTTTTATAAGCGCTCGTG
>VXAU01005053.1:118514-137426 GCA_013399695.1 Formicarius rufipectus | reverse complement strand
AAGACATACTTTAATTCTTTTTTTTTTCTTCTGTTTCTGACTTGGATTGCACAAAGAAATTGAAAGAGGTAGTATATGAAAAAATATTCTAATGTTGTTTTACAAACAAAAACTTTTTAGACTGAAAATCAGTGGTATAAAATGGTCAGATGAAATTGAGGAGCTTTCACTGTCTTCTTTGAAGAGACTTGGTCTTGTGGCCTGGTTACAGAAAAAAAATCTGCTTTCAGACTTCTAATTGTTCTAAATATTTGTCATGCATTTAATTGGGAATGACTGCCTTATGCTCCAGCTCCCCGGTCAGTAGAAGGATCTAAAGGAATTCTCTGTTCTAGTTACTGAATTCACTATTCATTTTTACTCCAAAATTATTAATGATCTATCGTGTAAGACTGAGCTAGCCTTCTGCTTTTTCTTTCATTCTTATTTTCCAGCTAGTGCAAGTTGTATGAGCTTAACTGTTTTAGATGTTGCTCAGAATTTCCTTCTTTTTAGCAATCCCAGATGAACAAAAAGGATGCTCTTCTTATCTGTGTGTACTAAATATGTAAGAATGCCCTACATTTTCATGAAATACCCTGGTGGCACATTAGTTAAAACATGAGGATAGGTACAAAGAGATATTTAGACAACAGTATAGTTCCTTAACTTTTATGTATCTTGTTGCAGAAGAAACTCACTGTACATTTAATAAGGGAGCATGAATTTTCCCAAAAGGGGATCATTACCACCCAATTCTAGTAACGGAAACTGTTCATAGGCTTAAGAGTCTTCTACAGGTTCATTGTTCAAGAGGCAACTGTCATGCCTTTTTTATTGTTTTTTAAAATATGGTGAAAGGAGAAGATGCTTTTTCCTCCCATTAATACATTTATATGAGTACTGATGGCATTACTTGACTTTCTTTTTCTGTCTTTGTGACTTTGAAATAGTCCTCTTGTGCTTGGGGCCATCACTGACAGGCTGGTTACAGAGTAAACTTGTATGGAATAGTACAATTTCTTCTGCCGCAACTTTATGTTTGAGAATAATTCATGTGACTGAGAACTGGAGCTATATCATATGTTGCTGAAGCCCAGGATTCTTGCTGTGAGGGCAATAAAAAAAAGGGCTTGTGCTTCATACCCAATTTCAATATGTATTTCATTAATTTTCATAAGAACAAGAATACCTTCGCTAGTAAGGTGTTGTTAAAAACCATTGAAAACACTGAACTGTACCGGGAAATGTATTCCACCATCTTTTTTTTTTTTTTTTTTTTAGCAGCAGATGTGCTCTGAAAATGCCTTGATCATGAATTGTTGCTGCTCTAGAAATTGTATGAAATGTGTGGATTAAACCTCAGCTAAAGTTCAAGCTATTTGTCCTCATGCCTGTCTGTTTAGGAACAGATTCAAGACCATTATAAAACTGATGTTCATTACTGCTTGACTACCCACTGACTTAGGCTAGATAAGAGCCACACAAAAGTTTATGCTTTAAAGCTTAGTTTTTAAAGATGTAGGTGTGTTTGAAAGACAACTAGAGTTTCTTTGTATGCTTCATTTTCTTAAGTACTCTTATATTCTGAAAACTCTTCTGTCCCGTATTTAGTATCTTGCTTTTCTCTCTAGAATGTGTATTTATTGAAGTGATTCAATACCTTTCTGGATAGTGTTCACATTTTTCATTAAAATATTCAAAGCAGAAAGGCTAAAAATACATCCCAGTGTTGCAGTCCAGAAGGGAAAGAAGGAACGGTCCACACAGTGGAGGCTGTGCACAAGTGTGAGCACTTTATTAAGGAGAGCATGGGACTCTTATAGGGTTCGGTCGGAGGGTTCTAGAACTTGGGTGGAGTTAGGGGCAGATTGTGACACAAAAGGAAAAGGGAAGGAGGGTTTATAACTTATAAGGGCAAACTGGGTGGTGGCTTAGCCTTATAGGGTGGTGCTGCATTGCCCCACCGGCTAGCCAATGGGGTTTTAGGGGTACAAGAACCAATCAGGGGGCTGTAACCGGGGTCCCCAGAACCAATCAGAACATTTGAACATACAGAAGTAATAGAATGGTAATAATTACCTATCTAATACGTCTTTTATCCTAACTAGAACACTAGAACAGTATAAAAACTTGCAAGAACAGCAGCTCTATGGCAAAGGGTATATAGCTGGTGGTTGTGGCAGTCTCTAGTTAGCAGCAGACAGTTTCATCCATTGGTAAAAATTATCCTCTTGGCAGTCCCCGACAGGTGCCTCCCACGACATCCCAGTAATTGTATGATTATTTGGTATGTACAAATACTAATAAAGCAGATGGGAGAATTTAAAGCGGAAACCAAATTTTTCAGCATAGGTGCATAAAAAGTTGTACCAATTCCAACTTTGTGCCTGTTTTATTTGCTTTTTAGCTACATAAAATGTTATTTTAAATCTTTTGATACTTGTTTGATGAACACAACCTATCAAACTATTATAAAAAATGAAAGAGAGCAGTTATTAGTACATTTACTGTGCTATTAATGATACCTGGTTGTGAAATAGTCATGAAATGTACCAGTTTTCTGACAACCTAAGAGATCTTTTTAATATCTCTCCATTGTAAGTTCTCTCAGAGTGTAAAATACAATAATTAACCTTGTTCTTGAAATATGGGATACTAACCTCCCTAGAGGGTTTATTTTTGTATTTTGTTTAACATGGTAAAAACATTATGTAAGACAATTCATAGTTTAACCTGATTGAGATATTCTGCATTCCAAATGTTTGCTATTGATCAAAAAAATCTTAGTTTTCGATAGAATGGCATAAAGTTTTAAAATGGTTCTTAGAATAGCAGTTCTATAAACTGCTTCCCACCCCAAAACCTGTTGAATTGAAAAGATTTATTTCAGACTAAGCAATCCAGTTACTAGGCTATCAATGCATGTCAGATCAAAGATCAGTCCATGGTAGGGCCAAAAGCCAAACTAGAGTCTCTTTATTTAATGTTTGCTGCCAAGATGAAAACAAGATTTATTTATTTTAATATAATTAATAGGGATTATGTCTGTGTTTTCTGCTATTATTCACTGTGTCCTGATTCCCTATAGTGTAAAAAGTTTTAGTACAAGTAATCATTTAGGCTAATATAGTGTAGGCAACCAAATATAATAAAACAGTACATTATCTTAGCAAGTTTCATTGACACTAGTTTTTTAGAATTAGTCTAATCTTCTCTTTGTTAAAGCAACCCAAATTACCTCAGTAATTCTAAGAATAGAGAGAAATGGAAAGTAATGGAAAGTGAAATTATCTTCTTTTTCATTATACAGGAGCTTTATATGTACACTAATGACATTTCTTGTGTCTGCATTAATATTTCCAAATGCAATAATACTGCAAATTACCTAATGAATCTATAAAAAGGATCACTATTCAGACAATTATTTCAGTCTCCTCGATCAAGTGAAACAGTTGTTCTGCAGCTGAAGGTCATGTGTGTGTATCAGTATGGTTTATCCTTTGTTATGAGATCATACAATAATTCAGATTGGAAGGAACTCTAGTCCAACCTCCTGCTCAAGGCAGTCATCTAGGAGGCCAGATAAGTTAGGACTTTATACCTAAGACCACCTGTGGTCTTGAAAACCTTAAAGGTCAGAGACTGCACAAGCTCTCTACAGCCTGCCCCACTGCTCAACTGTCCCTGGGGTCAAAAAGTTTTTACTTATATCCAGATGGATTCTATCTTGTTCCAAACTCTGGCCATTATCTTTTACCCTCCCTCCATGCTTATGAGCTGTCTCACTCTGCTGTTTTCATTACCTCCTCATCAGTACTTGGGGGTTGCTAGAGGGACCTAGTGTTGTGCTTTTTCTAGCTCCCTCAAGCCTCTGTTTACAGGGCAAACCAAGCATTTTGTCAGTGTATTTTGTGTTGAGCAAGAGGTAAAAAACTAGACCCTTGATTCCAATCTCACAAATGGTGAGGAGAAGTGGTAATTATTCCTATGGACCTTCTGGATGGGCTGCTGTTAGTACACACTGGGATGGTCTTGTCAGGTCACATGGCTGGCTCATGTTCACATAGCCATCTACAAACACCTGCACATCCTTCTCAGCAGAGCTGCTGCAAAGCTGCTCCACCACAGCCAGTCAGGTCCCAGCCTGTATCAACTTAGGGTCTCCTCCTTCCAAACTGTCATACGTGGCATTTCTTTGTCTTGAATTTTGGATGGTTCCTGCTGGTCCCTTCCTCCAGTCTTCCTGGATCCCTCCAAATGCCCATCCTGCCCTCAAGCCACAATTAGTGCCACAGTTGATTTCATATGCAAACTTGATGAAAAATCATGGTTATTTGAATTCAAACATCTAGACTTTTGTAGATAAAACTGATCACAAAAATCCTATTCTGATTATTTTCATTAATTCATTATTACAGTTTATTGAATGGAGTGATACAAAAATATCTTGCTAATAATGAAATCCACTGTAGATAACAATAGCACTGAGTTTAAATGCCACTATTTAGGCAAGAATGTAAATGAAAATATTTCAGAATTCTAGCTGAAAAGTCTGAAAATAATTCACAAAGTGTGTTCTAAAATATTCGCTAAAGAGGAGCTGAAACTCAAATGCCATGAATTCTAATTGAAACTGGGAAGCTTCACAGTTTGAAAAATTCTGTATTTTTTCATACCAGAATAATGATGTAAAAATGCCTTAGGGATGATGATGATGATGATAATGATACTTCTATTCTGAATTGTATGATATTCAAACCAATAAGAAAATAGATTCTTAAACCTTAAATCATTCTTGTGAATTTTCTCCCATGGTGAATGCAAATTGAGATTAAAACTTGTGAATAAAAATTTTTTTCCTTAAGTAATCAATATTTCAAACTGTCAGTGGGAAAGCTAAAAAGAATTAAGTGACTAATATATAAATTTTGTGTTATCTGGATAATAATATATAGAAACAGTGGCTTCTGTAGAGCCTAGAATGATAATGCTTCATATTTCAGATTTTTACGATCTGCAGTATGTATTGATGTTTTCTATTAAAAAAAAAAAAAACAAAAAAAACCAAACAAACAAAAAACCCCAACAAAACAAAAAGCAAACAAACAAAAACCAACCAACCAACCAACCAAACAAACAAAAACCCCACAAAACAAACAAACGAACAAACAAACATAAAAACCCCAAACAGTAACTTCAAAACCCCTACATTGGCCCTGGTTGGATCTTTAATCAGACAATAGACACAATATAGAGTACACTTGTTTTGCATGTTTCTCAGTAAGCAAATTCATTACTAGAATTCTGAATTGTGAAGGCTAAGTAACAGTAGTTGTGCGTGGAATAATGCTAATTAATGATGGCAGTAATGTTCATGACATTGAAATGTAGATTTAAGTACTACAGGACTTAATCTTAGTAAAAGGATGTACTGCACCAACCTACTCTATAAACCAGGTGTTCAGTGTTTTCATAGCCCCAATCCACAATCCAGTATTGTGATCAGAATTTGTTAGTTTTTACAAAACAAGACTGAATTCAGCCTATTTAGTCAGTAAGGAAGAAGACAAGGATCCAGGGAGGTGTCACAATATTATTTATTAAACAATTATTTTATCAACAATATAATAATAATTATATAATTGGTGATGTTAAAATACATAAGTAATCATAAAATTATTTTTCATATTTGACACTATTATACAAACAATCTGGAAAAATGGTTTATGACATGCCTGGCTTAAATATCTTCTCAAATTGTATCTCTCACATATATTTATAGTAAGTCAATTCATTAAGTAATTTCTCTCTGTAAACAGATGTTTCCTTAGGGATTTTTTGTGATGTCCTTCCATTAGTGATAAACTACAAGCATGTGCATGAGTTGCCTTTAACCATATATAACGTTTTGGAAACATAAACCAAACAGATTTGTTTCTTGCATCTTTTCTTTCTCCAACCCTGTAGCACTCGGTTGAATAAGTAGTTAAAAAAAATAACACAAAAAGACAAAAAAAAACCACCAAAATTTGAAATGCTGTTACAGGAAGCCCATAGCTTCATTCCTCTGTGTTCCTCAGATTTGGAAAATGAAGGAAAAGCTCACCTGTACAATATGATTTGGTCTTTGGGTCAGCTGGTTGAGGGGTCAGCTTTTCAACCTGTGGAAGTACAGGTTTGTTGAACATGCCCTGATGAAGAAATAAATATTAATTCTGTAGATACTAAGACCTCTATTCTTCCCTACCAGTACTCAGGATTAAAGAACAGAGTAACAGACTTCCTCCTTCACCTGACAGATCAAAAGTACACATCTCAGTAATATGTCTGAAGGTGTCAGTGTTTGCTAAAGGTGAGGGAGAAAACTAGCAAGGGTACATGTCTGACCAGGTTTCTTGTGCTAGTTAGGAAGTGATTGGCAGAGGAAGCGGTATTAAGTGCTCAGGCTCAGAGAAACCAGAATGAATGTACAGCCAAGATTCCCATCTGTTGAATATGAAATGCTTGGACCAAGACATCATAGATACATTTCCCCAAACAGCCAGGACAGGAGTCTTTTTTGGAAACACTATCAAAACAAAGTAGGGAAGCATTAAGATAGCAGCAAAAAGCCGTTCATTAGATTTTGGAGAGCAATTACTTTATTGGTGCAATTGAACTGTATTAAATTATGCTGAATCTGTGAAAGACTTTTTCAACCCACCTTAAATTAACATGTTGTATTTCTGATACTTATTATGCAAGTTATTATTAATACTACTACTACTAATATTATGTTTTTTGAGAGTCCCATCCCAAGTGGTCTCTGACGAATGATACATAATTTTTTAGCCTGAATAAAGACAGATATTTTTGTAATTCCCAAACCTCCATTTCCTGAACAATCTGATCTTTGACAAAACTAAAGCAGTGAAAGTTATTCTACTACCATATTCAAAGAATTGTTGAAGAAGGCAGAGGGCAACTCTAACTCATGAGAGTAATGATAATTGTCTGTCTATGCATTTACTCTTTTCTATCTTCTTTCCTTAGTTGTAAATTGGAATGTAGAAACTAGGACTAGATCTTTATCATCCAAGATTAATCACATCTGTGCAATCAGCAGCTCAGATAGTTTCAGGAGCATTTAGTCTTTCAGAAGGATTAAATGTTCTATTTTATCCCTTTCAGTTCTTCTTGCCCTCCAGTTTGATTTTTAGTCAGAAAAATAAATTATTCAGAGTCCTCTGCCTTTAGCATTTCTGAAAACACTAACAAATAACTAGAGAAATGTAAAACAGTGTGCATGAGAGTCATAGGTGTGATATATTTTTACTTCTTCAAGGATTTGTGCAATATTCTTCTAAGAAGGCTGGGGAATTAAGACCTTTAAAGCTGATACAAAACATGCTACACCTGGTTGGAAAACTATTTTTGTAACAGTTGCTGTAGTTTTATTTATCCCAAATCTTGACTTGCTAAGCATTTTCATTAAAAGTGGGAAGAAAGAACAGCATACTATTATTAAATATCAGCTAATACCATTCTGAAAGATTCTTGGAATATTTAGAAGATAGGAGTAGAAGCCAAAATGATCTGGGGAACAAAGAAATCCAAACCAAACATTAAACAATTTCATTAAGGTGTATGCAAGAAGATTGGCTGTAAGATGTTTGATGTAATCCTCGTGCTCTACTTGCACAAGTGAGGATCAAGTACGGTGCCATCACTTGTGTATCACTTTGTAAGAAAGTTGCTAGGTAGAGCAATGTAGAGAATTTGGGGAAGAATAACAAGCTCAGAACACTAAGAAATATAAGAGCAGAAAGTGAAAATAAGTGGGTTTATTCTATCTAGAGAAGAGAGATCACTAAAAGACAAGAAAACAGCTTTCAACCATGTAAAACCATGACAGAAAAAACTCTGTGATTTTAAGCATGAGGCATTTACTGTTTATATTAGAAAAATCATCATCATCATCACGGCTAGACTTCATGAATGAAGATTTGGGAGGGTTTTACCCACGCTTGCTGCAAGCGCTGATGGCTGATAAGACCAATGTGAGATAGTCAAGTCCAGTTGCAAAAGGCACAGCAGAAAGTCTCTGTAGGTGGTATTGGAGAGGCACGGTTCTTTCTGCGTTGTCTTTTTTCCTCCAGACTGATTCTGTGTGCGTTTTAGATTGTGTGTCTCCATGTCTCCCGATTGAAGGCCAGAGTGGACCACTGATGGTGGTCAATATGGCCAAGGCTGAGGTGTTGTTTCAGGCAGTCCTTGTATCTCCTCTTTGGGGCTCCTCTCTTGTGGCAGCCAGTGGCGAGTTCACCGTAGAGCACAATCTTAGGGAGGCAGTGATCCTCCATCCTGGAGACGTGCCCTGCCCAGCGCAGCTGCGTTCTCAGCAGCATGGCCTCGATACTGGTGACCTCTGCCTGTTCCAGAACAGACACATTAGTCACATAATCAGACCAGTTTAGGATGTTTAGGATTGTATGGAGGCAGCACTGGTGGAAGCATTGGAGGAGTCGTAGGTGGTGGCGGTAGATGACCCAACATTCAGACCCACATAAAAGAGTAGACAGTACGATGGCTCTGCAGACACTGATCTTTGTACTTTTCTTCAGGTGTTGATTGCACCAGACTCTTTTATGGAGTTTTCCGAAAGCTCTGTAATGACTTCTGTTTTCTAGAGCCTACTCAAACGATAATAGAGAATGTATCCACTCAAAGTGTTTTACCATTGAAGGTGAAAATTTTGGGGAGCAGCACAATCTATAAAAGCTGTAGAGCAAAAACTGCAGAAAATACCACTTTTAGCCAAAATATCTACACCAGAGTAGTCAGGAGGAGATTTGTGTTTATGTATTTATGGTAAAATTACTTGTGGGAAATGTTCATTATGCAAAGATCTGTTGATACTGTAATTAAACAGTGCAAACTTTGGCTAAAAGGCAATGTTTTTTATGCTTTGGTACAAAAGTTCTGCAGAAAGTAAATTTTATTTCTATGCTGCTCTCTCCAAAAATCAAAATTGTGTTGTCATGACAACGTTGTTTATTTTCATTAAATATACTGTAAGATTTCAGACGAATATTAATTGTAATGCTTTCTCTTAGTAGGATAGATGCTAAAATACTGACTGTAGAATATCAAGGCTTCTTGGTGGGAAAGCCTTTAAAATCAGGATCTATAGGACTTGTAGCTGGTGAAAGAAAGAAACCACTAAATACCAACTCCAGATGATACTTGCAGTGTAGTAGGCAGTTTGTCTGGGTAGCAGGTGGTGGGAAAGCCTGAGCTCGCTCAGAGCAGGCAGAGTGCGGTTCTGCTCTGATGCAGTCTCTCAGTATCTGCATCAGCGTGGGGCCAGCTCCGAGCTGACACACCTTGCTCCTCGGTATGGCTTTTTAGTTTGGCCCAGTGTTATATTAGTACTGCTGTTCAGCTTTCAGTGAATTCAGAAGTGTTGGCAAAGGGAGGCCAACTTTTTCTGCAGCACAGAATACAGACACGTTTGAAGACAGAAGGTTTGTTTATGTTAGGTCATCAAATTGCTGTGAAAGTCTTCAGATTTTCAAAATGCAAAATTTTGCTGCCATAATTACTAGCAAATGAACCACTCAACTGATAATGTTGTGAAATATGTCATAATTTATATCTGTGTGTACATAAGTTACAATATTATGACAGCAAGTTGCGGTTTTTTAGATTGTTGACACATGTACCCCTGTTCAGTTTATATAGTAATTTGTATTAAGAGCTTGTCATATAATTTAAGACCTTTATTTTATGAACTTGGAAACATCCATAATTGTCTTCTTTTCTTCTTTAACAAAATTTTGATTATTCATCACTTTTTATTGTTTAAAATACTTTACTATTGAAAGATACAGATGACTGGATATAGAATATTTCCTTTAGCCTCAGGAGTTGTGTGTTTGCTTGGTATCTTTTCATATTATGAGGATTTGGCATTACCATTGCCATTTATCATTGAAGTTGTGTTGTTAAAGAGTATGAAGTGTGAAGTTAAAAGCCTGGAGAAAAAACTGTGTGGTGGCATTTCTAAACAATAACAGGGAAGGTCACAGGGAAGAACACTCAGGGTCATCAACTTCACAGCATTAAACATTTTGCTTATTATTGGTGTTGCCTGTGAACATTATACTTTGGAATTCAATTTACAGTTTGCTCTTGATCCAGATCTTTATCTGGTGTGAAGAACAAAGTGCAAGTGGTGTACTCAAATGGAACAGAGGCCTCATTATGCCAAAAGTAGTTGCTAGTAACTCTGTGTCGCAGCTATACTTAAGCATTTCCTGATTTTATTTTTGCCAATGTAAAGTTAAAAATAGACCATTTAAGTCAATAGAATTAGAATTCTTGCCAATAGAAAGGGAAGGAAATGATATCATGAATGCCCACTCTCCCACCAAAAATTATTTCTTAATGTTTTTTGGGTTTCTAAGTATTTTTGTTAACCACATGAGGTATAGTGTTCCAAATTTCATATTAGAGTATATTATCATCTGCATGTGGTGTGAAGCAAAGTGAACGTTATTTTTAAAGCAGGAAAGAGATTATACTCTTGAGAGAAGTTTATCAAATGTGATTTGATCTATCAATTTTCACAGAGATCCTCTACTGTTGGAAAGAAAAACATTGACTCATTTATTGTATTTATTTTGCACACAGTAGTCAAACAGCTTCTCATATTTTCCTCCCCCTGTTAAAATCAGCAGGAAAAAAAAGAGTAAAAACCCTATACATGGGATATGTATAGCTATCTATTACTCATCTCAGAATTCAAAACACCTCCGCTTCTCAAGTCTGTGGCAGTTGGGTGGTGTTGAAATGTTGGAATATACGGCTGTACTACTTGGGCACTGTAAATATTTTTAGATGAAATCCAAGAAAATAAATAATCCCGTTTGTTAGATGTTCTACAGGTGTTTTGTAAAGTAATGTATTTTACTGACTTGCTTTTGTATTTTATTAACCTATTCTGGAAATAGTATAACCTGATCTTTATTTCGCTTTTTGATTTCAATGTTCCATGCAAAATTGTGCAAAAGAATGCAAAAGAATGAGGCACTTTAAGTGAACAGACCAAAGTCAACCATCTGTTAAGTATGTGGAGTATGATGCAAGGGATGCTCTAGAAGTTGTTTAAATGTGAGCTGTCATTCCAGCACTGTCTTGTGCTAAAAAAGAGGTAGAAATAAATGTGTTATGTAATACGGTGTTATATGGTCCCTTCTTCAACATTTCCCTGTCATTTGCATAGCCTAGGATAGTAGAGGATTAGAATAATAAAATGTGAGAGCTACATGATGATAATTTATGTGCTGGTCTCCCACTCCTAACAGAGGTCTGCATCTTTGAAAGCAGACCCTGGAGACTTTGGAAGACTCTGCAAACTTGATCTGGATGTAAGACAGATGCAATAAAAGACCAGGAATTCTCTCTGAGATAATAACATGAAAAGGTAAACATTTTTGTACAGAATTCAACATTTCTTGGAGATGAGAGTTCTTGGAAGGTAATTCAGAATCTGGGAGCAAGGAACAGAGGAACTGTATTTAGTTTAAGTCATTATTTATTCTTCCTGCTCTGCTTTTAACAATGCAACAGTATCACTGACTTGACAAGTCAACTGTGCTGGCAAGATGCTGTTTAATCAGGCATTAATGAATCACATTCTCAAACACTGGAAATCAAAAAGCTTCATTGGTTTTGAAAACAGCAAAACCAGATGCAGACCTGAACCCATTAATCTAAGCATATGTAGATAACTAGGAAATTCATTCCCTCTGATGGGTGAGGGATGTGTCTTGGCCAGTGTTATCTCATTTGCTTATATATTCATTCTAAGTCCTCCTCATTATTTCAGGGTGCTGTTCTCCCTAGAACTTGTCTATACATGTCCTCATTACATCGCACTGCTGAGGTCTGCAGGCATTCATCCAAACAGCAGATGGATCCTGTCTACTAGCTGCCACCCCTGTGGATGGTTATATGTATGAGACAAACCATCTGAGCATGTATAATTTTAAAGTTGTATATTTTCAGCATGTATATTCATTTACTAAAGCAAATATTTTAACTCACCATTTCACATATATTGACATCCCCTCCAAAAATATCTATAAATATTTAAAAAAGAGAATGTATTTCAAATTTCTGTATAAGTGATGGCTTAGGGCCCTGATCTTACTAATAGATGTCACTAAACCATTTGCTGCAAAGACTAGAAAAGGGAGAGTAAAAGTCATGTGAATAAAAGCTAATAGGATTTAAAATAAAACATAAGTGACTGTGACGAAAAAATAATCTCTTATTCAGTCTTACAATGTATACAGACAGCATTTCAGTTAATCAACTGGGTTTTTTTGTGACTGAACTGAAGAGAAATCAATATTTAAGCCATGATGCATTTATAGCATGAGAATGTTTGTTCATTCTGCTGTTTTTCCTGTAATACACATCTGTATTTTTGCCTCTCTATAATGCTCCACTTTACTGAAATCTTATTGCTGTGTTATTCTTGGGTATTTCCAAATGCTCTCCTATGGAAGACACAGTAGGAACAAGCTTCAAAAATCACTGTGCAGTACAGATTCTAGTTCACCAGCTTGATTAAAGAGAACATGATACATAAGCCTATCGCATGCACTTCCAACTCCTTGCAGACAACTGCTGTTGATAAAGTTTGGTGCATTATTCTCAAGATTTGTCATCTTAAGGCAGAGATATCAAATTCACAGTATAAAGCCTTTGTAAATACAGATTACAAGATGATTTTTAATGTGCCAAAGGGAATGAAGAATTAGTGGGATTCTCCATAGTGATAAAAATGTAAAAGAATAACCTCCACTTATATGTAGTAGTGATCTTTGCATTTTAACGTTTGAAGTTCTGGGTGGCAGTTTTCTGGTTGGCTCATCATTTTCACTGTTGATTACTTCTCCACATCGCAACTTTGGCTCTTTTGTTGCAATCAATGAAAAGAAAAAGCGGGGGAAAGTTTGATTAATAAGACAGCATACAAAGCTCTGATGCAGTGTGTCAACATGTTGAGACCGTTTCAAGTACGTGGGAGACTGGAGTTTCACTTTTGGTTTGGATATTGTCTCAGATTACAGTTTTCAAAATAGCTTATGCCCTAAAGTTAAAACAATAGTAAATAAGTGCCAAGACAGCAGAACTGTAAAAAGTGTGATCTGGAATGGACTTCAGTTCTGTTCCTTGAAAACTGATATGGTGGCAAAGTTAAATGTGGCATTGAAATAAATTTCCCAAGGTAAATCTTAAACTCTTTTGAATTCATGCTTTTATTCTTCTCTTCAGTTAAGGAAGACATAACTTCGGTCTACCCAGCTAGCATCTCCACTGGGGTCTCAGTGCCGAGATCTCAAAGGGTGTCTACACTCAGCACCAGAGTATTTGAACTCAGGCCATATAATTGTGCATTACAGTTCAGGTGCAGAGATGCACCATTTAAGCTTCACAGCTACTTGATCATTTATATTCATGTTTTCTGAGTGCATCTGAATTTCTATTGCCTTACTGCTCATCGTATTCTAAAGGGACGAAACTTCTTCACAATGGTTTTCTCGTCACTACCTGCTTTTTTCCTCTGCTTTTTCAGGCTACTGTGCTGGAAAAATCAATGAAAATCAGAGATAAGCTTCAGAAATGAAGGTGGCATAATGTGCTATGAGGATATGTGCAGCTTTCCCTTTTCCTTTGCTTTATTTATACATACTGATATCCAGAAAGGTTCAGCATTTGCACAGGGCAGTTAGATTGGGAATGTGACATGAAGAAATCGCAATGAAGCACAGATAGTGGCATGTACCTGTTCTTTATGATGTAATAATATTCACAGTATTGCTCAAGCTGAACATGTTTTCATGCACACTCCCTGTTCACTGCAGAGTGAAGAGATCAAAGCTGGTTTCCTCATGGTGTCATCTGAGTTTTTAAGGGTACAAGAAGGAGACATAACTATCCCTGGTCTTGTTTGGGTTTTTGTTTTGTTTTGTTTTGTTTTGTTTTTTGTGGGTTTTGTTGTTGTTGTTGTTTTTGGTTTGGGTTTGGTTTTAATTTATTCTGTTTTGTTTTTAACTTGTTTTTTTCCCCCTAAGCAAATACTTTCTACTACCACTGGAAAAGCTCTTCATGAGACATGCCTGGAGTTCTCACACTTGTTTCGCTCTCTACCTCCTAAGTATGAAGCATTTTCTTTGCAGCATTTATAATGCTCAGAGATATTACTGAGCCACAGGGAGGCAAATCTGCTTTCTTACATAGCTAAAAGATATTCCAGGAGTCAAAACCAAACAAACCCAACCCCCAGTAAAAAAACAATAACCTTACACACTTAACAATGACAGATACAGAAGAAAGATGACATTCTGAGTGCTAATAGTTCCTAATTCCCAATAAGAAAATTAGAGAATGACAAAGTCCACCTAAGCAACTTGAATAAATTTTCTACTAGATTACAATGTTGCACAAGAAAAAGAAGCTTCCATTTTGAGAAAGAGGTGTTTGAATGCTAAAAAATTTATTATCAGAGGAGAAAGGAAAAACTACAGGATAGACTAATCTGTAAATAATTGAAGCGACAAAGTAAGGTAAGACTCAGCAGGTCTGAGAAACATGCATGTCCTGCTGATAACACGGGACTGACTGACTTTTCTCTAAAGAGAGTTTGGGAGCAATTCAGTTCATTCTAGAGTATAAGGTGGGAAATGAACTTGAGAAAAACAAGTTAGAACTTCAGAAAAACAAGTTAGAACAGGCAGAGTCCTTTATTTGAGAAAATGAAAGATAACACCTTAAAACAATTAAATATAGAACCCAGGAAGGAATTATTGCTGTAAATATATCTATCTATCTATCTATATCTATCTATATCTATATCTATGTCTATATAATTTCCCATGCAATATTATTGCTTTCATTGTTTTGTTTGATTTGTTGGTTAAATGGTTGGTGTTTTTGATAAATATCAGGACAATTAATTTATTATTATTGCTTCATAAAACTCACATTTAATTAAATAGGAAGAAAATGTTTCCAGTATTACTTAAATTTACAACCCAGAATGGTATGTGAAGGTTGTATATGTGGCCTTGTTTACAGGATCTTCACATAAAATGTGTCTTTTCTCTTCTTTTGTCGTGGTTTAACCCAACTGGCAAGTAGGCCCCATGTAACTGTTCACTCTCTTCCCCCAGAGGGATGCGGAGAGGATCAGAAGAGCAAATGTGAGAAAACATGTGAGTTGAGATAAAGATGGTTTAATATGTAGGCAAAGGAAAGCAAAGCACATCTCTGTGTTGTTATGTTGGTTTTAGCTGGGTTAGTGATAATTTTTTCATCATAGCTAGTATGGAGCTGTTTAGGTTTTCTGAAGGAAACAGTGTTGATAATGAAGACATGTTTCCAGCACAAATCCAAAACTTAATCCTGGTCTAAAGCAGCAGAACTTTCTATGGAGTCTTTTGAAAAATTTCAGTATTTGTGTTTTTCATTGTTGCTATTAATTTTTATTTATTTACTTATTGTATGTGCATATTTTTAAAATTTTTTAAAATAAGTCTGAAAGTTGGTGGTTTGCCCCTTATATTTACATGACTATATGTACTATATTACTAATAATTTCAACATTCACTTCTATGAAGTAATTTACGCAAAAGTAGTTAAAGTGCTAGACAAATGCTCAAATTATATATATATATATATATAAAGTTACTTTTGAATTCAGGGTTATATAGTTGATATGAGCAGCAGAAGGAGGTATGGAAATCTGAAGTCACGCAGTTTGAATGGAACTAACTGGATTCAAGTCAGTAAAACAGAGAATGTGAAGTTTTACTTGGAGACAATGTCTTTCTTTTTTCCTGGTTTGTTCTACTATCAGAGGAATGCAATTTCTGTTATTTAAATGACATGTAGAAAATTAATGTTTAACAGACCTAAAATGTATAATTCTTAACACAGTAATTTATTCACTAGGATCCTAATGGTATAATGTCAGAATTGATCAGATTAGTTTTACTAGCAATTATTGTCCTGAAATTAACAGATCATTCTTTTAGGTCATCAATTGCTTACGCACATGGCTCCAGCTGAAAGAGTAGGGGAAGAAAAAGCAAACTAAAAGCCCAGTCTTCCCCAGATGTTTCAGTGTTGGCTATCAGAAATGAAAGTAATGTATTAGCTGTACTGGAGAAAATGTTAAGTCAATTATACTTCTGCAAGATTTATAAGAACTAAAGTGAGTTTAAATTTGAATTGTCAAAGGAAATTTTACATGCATTAACCACTCAGCTACATCCTTCCCATGTATTTAATTATGTACTGTGTTTTGAACCACTATCTCCAGAGCAGTGTAAAAGAAAGTTTTCCTAGACATTGCTCTGAATTACACATGTGAAAAACTTGGCATTTTAAAGCTGAGGTCTCACCAAAAAAAAAACCAAAAAAGAAAACAAAACAAAATTTAAAAAAATCTAAAAAAAAGAACTTAATATACTTTTATTCCTCTCCTGGCAATGTAGACTTCAATGTCTACATTGAAGACTGATGTAGACTGCAAATAGACTTCACCTCATTTCCCTGAACGTTCAACTAGTCAAGTGTTTCAAGTAATTTAATGTTAAAAGATTGCTTATGCACATCCCAGCATATTTGGTATTATTTTACTTGCAAGGATATGCAGGAAAACATCATTTGGTAGAGAAGATTGGACTGCTCACATGTTCTGGAATAATGATTATAATTTAAATCTGTAATTAATACCCCCAATATTATGGCAATATATTTGTAATACTATCACTTATGAATCATTGATGATACAAATGTATTATCCATTACTAATGCAGAAAAGCTTAAAGCACAGAAGAACTATAATTCTTAGTCAAAGAAAATGTAGAAATTTAAAGACTTGTTGCATTTATCTTCAAGGATCAAAGTTCTTCTTTATTCATCCTTCTCATATGCTGTTTCAGGGATGTATGTTCCAAGAAGGTTTTAAATCTCAGTGAAGTAAATTGCAGTCTAAACCAGATTTTTCTAATTCAGCCTCAGATCTCTTTTGCTTGCATTTGTGAACTGAATGCACTAAGAGCATAGTGAAATAGTAGCTCTATTAGTAACACTCTGTTCTGAATAAAATGGCATTGATGCAAAACATTTATTGGATTCAGGAGGTAGTTGCAGGGTTGCATTTGTAGGATATGCACTTATGCCTGTTTTAAATTAATACTATGGAATACTGAACAGAGTGGGAAGACAGCTGCAACATAAATATGAAATGAGTCAATATTGAAATTTTGTCAATAAATTTCATAGCTTAATTCTCATACAGAATTCCATGATATTATAGGTGAAAGTCATCCAACATGAAGTAATTCTTATGTCTGAGAAAAAGTGCAGATTTGAAACTACAAGACTAGTTAGCTTTTCAGTGGACCAAATTGGTTCGTATGGAATTCTTGGAAGATAAATAAAAAATTCATAGTAGAAATGTACTCTTTCAATATATGTTTCTTGGAGATTTAGCTAAGGAAATTGCACTCATCTTTTTATTTGTTCTGTATGCTTACAATTACCTATATGTGATGAAATTTACGAAATTAAGACACAAATGATTTGGGTTTTTTCTACTGTCTGCAAATGGTGTAGCAATAAAACTCTTGTGTCCAGTGCATCTTACTGATTGCATTTGCTGCTCTATTTTTCTCTTTTTCTGTAGATGAACACTATTTGTATATAAAAATAAATTACACTGAATTCTATCTTCCAAAGCATTTTAAGTAGCTACTTATTATGATTTAATTTCAGAGACTCCTGTGCCTAATAAGCTTTTCATTTAAAAGCTGAGCTCTGAGCTTTATAAAAGCTACGTGGTCTACATGTAAACACCGTGTAAATAGCATCTGGATAAAAGGCAGGGGCACACATTAGAAGCTGCCAGAACTGTGTCTGTTGTGGCTGCCCTGGTAGCTGCAGCTTGAGCAGCTGAAGAAGAAAAGTACTGATTGACTGGTGCCAGCTCAAGTGAAAAATATGCCAGCAGAGAGAAAAGTTAGAAACAAACACAAAAATGGCTTGAAGGAAGTGTACATATCTGTTGGTAGAGGGACACGACAGAGCCCTTTAAAATGTGGTCGTGAAATATGTTTGTTTGTGATTTGATTTAGTACAGAAATAGAGAATCAGGTCTTAGATTTTGTATCTGTCAGATGAAACTACCTTTCATGGGTTTACAGAATCTGATATAGCATTCTGACTGCAGTGTTGTTTGAAAAGGAGTTCTTTATGTTTATACAATTGAATATGTTGGTATAATATTATGACTGAAATGTGTGTGTGGCAGAGGTGTTGTTTTGTCTGGAAACTGATTGTGATAAAGATGAAAGTGGAACTACAATGTTCAGGATCCTATCTGGAGAGCATTTACTTAAGTGAGAAAAATAGTTCTTAATCACTAGTTATGGATTGGAAGCTTTTATTGGCTTTTACCTTGCTGTCTAGTTTTGTTATTTGCTGGGAAAATGCATGTTTGTATTTATTTGCCCTAAGCGGCAGGTTCCATTTTACTAAGAGAAATTGAAAGTAATCAAACATATGTTAATATCCACAGAAAAAGATTAGTATGTTATTTAGAAAAGTCTGAAGGAATTTGGAAATAGTAATAAAAAAGTTTAGATTACTGTTTTTTAAAATGAGGTATGCATGAATCAATTTGTAGATATACTAAAGTGTTCAGATACCATGCCTTTAATAAATCAAAATCCATAATAAATCTGTTCCACTTTGAGTTTAGTATCAGACTTTCAGACTTTCCAGTAGCCCATCACCTTTCCTTTTATTTTTTTTTTTTTTTTTTTTTTTTTGGTTGGTTTTTTTTTAAAAAAAATTAATAAAAAAAAC
>VXAU01005053.1:86065-118484 GCA_013399695.1 Formicarius rufipectus | reverse complement strand
TTTAAAAAAAATTAGTAGTAAAGAACAGTGGCAGATAGGTAGGTAGGTAGGTAGGTAGGTAGGTAGGTAGGTAGGTAGATAGATAGATAGATAGATAGATAGATAGATAGATAGATAGATAGATAGATAGATAGATGATAGATTAGATAGATAGATAGATACATAGACAGACAGACAGACAGATGGATGATATACAGTTGAAGTCCATTACTTCAACTCTTGCAATAAACTCAACATAAACTCTTGCAATAGGACAGTTTAGCTCAGAAACAACAAAGGAGTAAGAAAAATAGGAAGTAAAATTTGTGCAAATAAAAGTTGAAAAAAATATTTCAAGAAGACATCTTTGGATGTGTATGATAAAATGGACTGTTGAGATGCTAATTTTTCCCTCAATAGGAAGAAGGCTTTGGTTCTGATGTAAAAAATCGTTCTAATGTAAAAAAATTATTCTAAAGATGTTGAGTTCTTTTGGAAATAAAACTTCAGCTAGGAATTCAATCTTTGTCTGTTTACAACTACTTTTTAAAGCCTGGAAAAAACTGCCCCAAGGTCCTAAAAGAACTTACCAGGTTAGATCTTTCTATTAACCTAGGGAAAGATGTTACAGTTGATTCTTTTCCGAATGTGATCACTTTTTAGAAGACAGGAGTTTCTTCACTAAGCAAGAAAGTACAGAGGAAAGGGGAAGTATACTGTAATAAGTATACTTATATGATAAGACAGGTTTTCCAGTTTTCTAAGTTTCTGGTACACAAAGAAGAGATAAAACTAGCTCCTCCAAGGAGAAAAAGAAAGGGTTATTCTAACAGTTCACTGAGGGAATATAATAAACTCAACATTTCTTAGAGTCTAAATCAAATTATTTTCTAGAAGACATACTTTTATCTGGCTTCTGGGAGGGGGAAAATCTCCAATTTATGCATTCAAAGAACAGTCTGGAAGATCATAATGGTACCTTCTGGCTAGAGAAGTTGATTCTGAGTATTTTTTGCCCTATATGTTCTGTTTTGTTGTTGTGGAGTTTTTTGGGGTTTTGTGTCAAATAAATACTGACATTACAGTGCCTGCAAGTAATTGAATTAGTGATAGTGATGGAGATTTAAATGTACATCCTGACTAAGAGCATTAAATTCCCTCACAGAATTTGAAGGGTTAAAGTCATTAAGCTCGCAATGTAATTTGTCTAGCAGATTGATGGGAAATATTAAATGAATATCAGCTTAATCAGACTTCTTCTAATGCTCCTGCAACTCACGCTCAATCATACTGCTTAGTGAGATGTTGATTAGTGTTGGGAAACTAGTGATGAGCTGAAGAAAGTAGATGATGAGTGGAACAGAGGAACAGTTGCTTTGTGTGAGCCATCATGACATACAGTTCCTCAGAGCCTCTCAAAATGTCTAGCAAGCTATAGGGTATTGGTCCACAAAAGGAAAAGTTGGCCAATCAAATGGTTTGCGTTCACTGTGCTACTTTTAGATCATGTTAACAAGTGAATGACAGCACTGATTTGCTCACAGCTTTCACATAGTGGAAAAATATGCAAGGGTTTCATTTTCACAATTATGGTAACTAACGGACGTGAAATTCAGCTAGAAACAAAGTGTCAAGTCTTCCTGCTCAAGCTGACAGATCTCTAATCAGTTGTCATTTTGTATTTACTTTAAAAGACTTTATTGCATGATATTGAATATTTTGCAAGGAATGCTGATAGCTGTGGACTTCATGTAATTAGTCTGTTGAGAACAAGGTGGTAATAAGCTAAGTTCTCATCTTTTGAGGGGCAAAGACTATATTAATGAACGCAGCTGAATTTTAACCATCTCTTTTCTTGAAATGTTATTGAAAGTGTCATACCAGTTAATTAATTGAATTAAGTACTTGATATTGAACCCAAGAAAAAAATCTTGGCAATTATTGCAGCTCAAAATTCATTATTTGATTTAGAATTTACTTAACAGCAGCATGATTTATGTTGTAGAGGTGCTCTAGAACTTGCCATTTTCAAATTAAAGACCTGAGCATTGTTTTGACAGTTTTGGTGTCAGACAAAGCCTTTTTGACTGGTTTGTTAAGACAAATGAGAGATCAAGAGAACTTATTTTGGTTCTGGCAGTGGGTGTTAAGCACATCTGCCTAAAATGGAGTTTCAGAAAGCTCATCTCTAGTATCTACCTTTTTCTGTGACTGTATTTTGACTCACAAACCTATCTGAGAACCTAAGCTAAGATTCAAAGTTATAGAACGATTTTGTATGGAGATTCGCGCTCTGGTGACATCCAGATATGAGGCAGAAAAAGAGCAGTTAAGTTTGGAATGCTGCTAAAACACATGAACTCAGCACATAGCTTAAAATCAGAGTGGAAACCACAGACATTTTCATTTAAGCATCGCTATTGGAAGTTGTAGGTGCTATATTTACTTTAAGGGGATTCGGGTCCAGAGCATCCAGCTTTTCATGGTGGGAGCCACATCATCCTGTAGATGTGTGCTGCACAACCACTATTAGGAGTTATCGTGACAGAGTGACCTTCACTCTGTAGCCTGTTAAACATTCAACCAGAGAAAGACACCTGCTTTCTGAAATCTGACCACAGATTTAAATGCTTATCATTCAGCTAAAGATGTAGAGCTTGTTCCTGATCTCTCCCATAATCAATAAGAAAAGAGAATATTGGCATGACATTACTTGTGAAGGAGTCTGTTTGTGTATTGAACACAGGCATGATGATTTGAACTATCAGTTGCATAAGATAAAAAATAAAGCAAAAGATGCTTTATTTTAGTTTTATATTTTGCGATATGTATTCTGTACCTAGATTACACTAAGCCACCACATTTTGTATCTTTCTTCTTACTGACCACACATAAACTATAATATTTTCATTGCACCATTTCAGTTTGTTTTGAATCTGGGTTGATAGTATCAAAATCTTGTAGAGAATCAGTACTGAAGGCCATGGCAGAAAACACATTAATGAAATGTAATAATGCAAACTGTCATAAATGTTTTTGTTTCCTGAAATATGCTGATACAGCTTTATGAAACTAAAAGGCTCTTTTTAACTTTGGTGAGCATAACGGAGCTAAGGAGACGTGTACTTTCAGATCAAATTAAATGCTTCCAATAGTGAATCACTATGACTTTTTATAGACAGGCAAGTCTGAAAATGTCTGCTTTGTTTGACACTTTTTTCCACATCTTAACATTTCCACACAAGTACTTTTCTGCAGATGGCAACCCCCCCCCCACATAGTTTTTTTTTTACTTCTACTTGCAACATTATTTATTTCTCAGTATTTACAATATGGGAAATTCAAAATATGTCTTTTAGGTAGGTATTAGAGAATGATACCTTTTCACAATCAGATTGCATTTGGTCAATAACAGAATATTTTCCTTTTTAATGTAAGACTGTGCAGCTAATAATACTGAGCAATTGATTTGGGAAGTTATTTTGAAAAGATATATTTTGAAAAAAAGACTACATAGAAAAGGGTTATGTATGTGACTGTTGCAAGCTGTGAGGTTTTAAAATATTCTGCATTTCAGAATGCCTAACACAGAATTCTTTTAGTGTTTTTACCCTTTAAAATAAATTATTTCAGTTCTTTTGGAATTGCTTCCTGCAGAGAAGAGCTTCATAATTAAAACCAGAGTAGGATAGAACTGCAGTGCAAGTCCTTTGATGTGTTAGATAGATAGATTGTTGATAGATTTTCTTAAGGTAAGATGAACTGTAACTATTGATAATACTTTTCTTTCTGAGCCAGAACTGCCTAGAGATAGCTTGTTTTTAATTTCATTTGATGAACAACAGAATATTAAGCATAAAGGAGGTAATTGTAGTATTCAAAATAGGTCAGGTGTAGTGACTGCAATGGCTAATCAAAACACTACATAATATTAATTATAATTGTTTATCCCCTGTTTGGGTTGATTTCCTTTAAAATTTAATTTATTTTTTTTTTAATAAGTATGCATACTTTATAATTATGAATGTCTCTTCCATGTTCTTTTTAACCTTCTTTTACTGTCCATTAAAGAAAAAAACAAAAGAAACTCAACAAATAAAATTCCCCCAATCCAGAAAAAATACCTCAAAATATACTAAAAGACCAGGAGAAATTTTGAAGTAGAACAGAATTTGCAATACACAGTTTGCATTTCAGTTTCATACTTGAGAAAGACAGAGAAAATTGCTGAAAATGTCTTAATAACATAAAAGTTTTCCCATTCAGTAAGCTTTAGTTTTCTTCTCTTTCACTGTGCAATCTCATATGATACAGTGCCCTTCTAGAGCCTGTCATTTTCCACTAGCAAGTAGACATCTATAACTTTCCCTTTGTATCTTTAACGGGATGAAACACAGTATTCACTAAATGGAAATTATACATCATAGCAGACATTTGTCTTACAAAATAATTTCTCCTAAAAATTGCATTCTAATTTATTTGCAATATTGCAAGATTAGGTCAAGTTTAAACTCCCGTCATCCTTTTGAATCTTCAATTAGCATTGACAAATAAATCACTGCAGTTTTTAAGGAAAAGTTGTTCAAAGGACAGAATTTATTTTCTTTCATCAGTCTAAGTTTCTGGGTTACTGAAATTTTGTTGTGTAATCCCTAGGTAAAGCAAAGCTGGTATGGCTCCAAAGGTAGCTTCAGTTTAATTTTTTGTGCTATCTCTTTGTAAATTAGGACTTGCTGATTTCATAATATTGCTTTGTTCATATTTTTGTCTTTCAGAGTAAGTAACTTAGCAAGAGATGTCACAAGTATAGTATTCTTCCAAGCCGTATTTTATTAGACCACTAATTATTAAGTTAATGACCTTTTTGGGGGTTTAATATTGAAAACAAAGAACTTTGGAGCAAGACAGAATCTTTAATATCCTTTCCTTGCAGACTATGTAGTCAAACAACCTCCAGTGTATTCCTATATGGAATAAACTCTAAAGTATCCTTGAAGTCTCTTTCTGTCACCTGTAAATTTAGAGTTTTGGAGGCAAGGGCACAGGTCTTACTCTGAGCTATAGAAATCCTTCTCAGTTAAACAAGTTTAGTTATTCTTGAGAATGAAGCAATATTCTTTTTACTTGGAGGAGCTCCACTTAACCTAAAACTCATCAGTCAGAAAAACGCACACATTGCAGCTGAGCAGCTTTGCTGAGCAGCTTTGCACTTTTGAGCTGAAAAACACATCATACAGTATTTATATGATGAACTACAAGCAAACACATCTCTGATTTGTAGTTTCTATCATGGAGTTTTATTATCTCTGTCCTTGTAACCTTAATAGTAGAGATTCAGTGAAATATAGTAAACATTCTGGTACCATCTTTAATGTACCTCTTTTAGGAAGATCTGTTACCTTTTTTTGAGACAAATTGTCCATGATTTGGACATCCTACTGGTGTCAGTGTTAGCAAAGCTCAAAGTTGGATAAATCTTCATGATGGTTAATATGCAGAACATAAAATCTCAAGAGACCTTAACTTCCCTTTCTGTTCATCTGAAATTGTCAGTTGCTATCTTTGGAACAGATCTGGATCATACTTTATATCAATTTCAGATTTATGGCATGCCACTAGTTTTAGTTGTTTATTTTGAATTTCCACCTCTCATTGATGACAGAAATATCTGATTCAAAGTATGTCAGAGCAGTATGAGGTTATCTCTGAATGTGCAAAATATTTATGCATTTTAGAAATTTAAATGAAGTTTCATTGACTGGACTTCTAAATGCTATGTGCCAATAATGTAGCGCATCTTGTAAAAGCTGTGTCTTAGATGTGTATTACCTTTCCCTGAAAGACAGATTAGATCAAACTGAACCAGAGAGAAATTCTCCCAGATGTTTATAATTAAAGTCTTTGCTCACTCCTCTGGCAAGTATGTGTAGCTGAGATCTTAAGAATAATTTTAAAATTCATAAGAAACTTTTCAAAATACAGATTATTATAGAAAATGATATAAGCTTTGTTTTGAAGAACTGGATATGCCTGCAGCTAGACAATTTTTCAAAGACTGAAATATAATAAATGAGAGACTAACAACAGAGAAATTAAATGATATTTTCTTTTTGTGATTTTTAGCAAAGGAATTTTATTCCCTATCTGCTATTTTTTTCCTTTTTCATTAGCTCTACCTCTTGAAATTTGAAATGTAAGATATGTCTGTAAATCTTAATTTGAATTGAGACCTCCCTATGAATAAAAATGTTGTAAGTTAACAAGAAGAATTGTTCTCTTATAGTGTGATGGCATTCATAAGTATCATAACAAGTTGCTGTTTTGTTGTTCCAGAAGAAGATATAATTATTTTCAAATCATTTCAATGAAAGGGAAGATATATCTCTACTGAGTTTCAAGCAGATGGTGGTGTAAAGTACATTAGGCACATAAAATAACTTAATGACAGACAAAAATCTTAAAATCTCTTGGAATTAAATTAATATGGAACCTCTTCAATGACTTTTAAACTTGTAGGCTTAGAAGCTGTTATCAGTCATAAAAGCAAAGACATTACTTCTTTGATCTTTCTTTCGATACAATGCCCAGCATTTTATATGGAAGAAAATCAGAGATATACAGCTATTCCCTGAAATTACCTTGATGCAGAGTTACACACTTACTTATGGATTTAGTTTTAAACAGCGAAAAGAATTGGACAAATCTTTATTATCTACTGACAATTATTTGAACACTACCTGTACTCTGCTAATATTATCTGTAGAGAGATAAGGATATGTGTCCTTGATACAAAAAATCCAGTGATGGGAAAAAAAGCAGTCATATTAAGTATCGAAGTATTTCAGAGATGAGTTAATAGATTTTATATGGGAATAATTGACATGAGAAATATAAGCGTAGAAAATACAAGTAAAATTCAACATATTAAGTCTGATTCCTTAAAGGAAATAAGGAAGACCTGTCTCTCACAGATCTTTCTTGAAGCACAAATTTGTTTGCAGGGCATCCTAATTTAGCCCATTCACAAAGCTATCCGTGATGGCAGAAGAAAATTTTTTATTGAAATGGATGCCTTATTCTCTTTCTCCCAGTAGCTATTCAGACCCTCTTGTCTATTTATATTCATTATTGTTGCTGTAAGAACAGTGCTGGTTTTCATTATTCCATTGGCATGTGAAGCCCTGATTCAGTCTTGCTGTCAATTTTGACCTCTTCTTGTACCTCCTTTACTTTCAGTGACTAAAAGAATCAGTAAATAGAAACAGAGAAAACCCTACAAAATACTTTGCTTCAGAACAAAATAAGTTTAACAGCACTCAAGATATGTGTAATTGCAGTTCATGCCTATGGTAGAGTAAAACATTCACTGAGAATTTGCTCAGCTGTTTCTTGCACTGTTACACATTTAGCAGGTTTTCACATACCTGGTGGGAAAGAGATTTGAGAGTATATGTAAATAGTCTGATGAAAAACAAGAATCTCAAAATATCTACACAGAATGAGCAGAATAAAATGAATGTTAATTTTAATGCTGATAAAATTTTTAGTCAAAATATTTTGAGAACACTCTAATTTTTCCATTTGCTTTCTATCTATCACTGAAAAGTAAACAGATAATTTTCAACATTATCTAGCCAGACAATCACCTCTCATTTAAAGTATATGTCTATATATGGCCATGCTTTACCAGTCCAATTACTTTTCTTGAAGTGTTAGGAGTTTCATAAATTAATCACTGGTGTCCAGCACTGTTGGCTGTTGGTTTAACTAACAGTAGTTAATGCTTAATCTAGACCTCATTGCTATCAGAGATGCTTTGTTTACAGCTCTCTCTGATGCTCATTCCTATACATGATCTATGAAATATCTAAGTGTGATGCACAGTTTCGGGTAGGACTTCATTCAGCTCTGGTAGGAGCATGCCACTGTCTTTCAATAATTCTTCTGGAATAATTCCATTATCTGACAATTAATGTGGTTCAGGTTATTGATATTTGGGCACACGATTTTTTGCCTGAAATTTCAGCTTCAAAGTAGAAACCAGAGTAGAAGCCAGTAGGGAATCTATTACATGAATAAATTGGTCATACTCCATTGCACAATGCTTTCACAAGAACACAATCCCAAGTGACATCTCTATTATGATCTCAGAAAGGAGTCAGAGACTAAACATTGCACAGAGAACAGTTTTCTGTTGAATACTTTTCATTCAAGAAGCCATATTTAGAATGGCCTGAAAGGAAAATGCCTATACACAATATACACCATATTGCCTAGCCATGATACATCATGGGAGCAACAGTGGGAAATAATCCCCTAATGAAAGAAAATTAACAGTTTATTAAAAACTTGTGTGAAATCATAATTGCCAAATACCACATTACTTTTTTCACTTTAACAATAATTCTCTCTCATGTCAGATAAAATCTGCAGATTTTGTATTTGTTCATCTGATAAATGTTTTTCATCTTCTACTTCTATATGTTTTGTCCTACGCATATTTGATCCCTTAGTCAGTGTATTTTCATGTCTTCTTTAGCTTTTTGAAGCAGTACAGCAGCCAATAAGTGATTATGACCACTGCAACTTTTATTGGGTAGATTAACAAAAATTACTCTGTGGATTTACTTTGGAAATAATCAAGAGGATTATTTTATTTTCCTCTATTTTAGTCAATACATTTAAAACACGTATATTAAATTTTTTCAATAGTATGTTTACTCTTTAAAAAGAGGGTTTAACCTCCCTGTTAATATGTTTTGCTTGCCTGGGTTTTTTCCTACCTCTTGTTATGAATTTAGTCATGCATTGCAAGTGAAGCAAGCTTAACGTTGTCCCATTTCAAATCATTTGTCCTGTCTATTAGAGTCTTAGTGAAAGCACAAACTAATAATTTAAGAAACTTCTTGATATTCAAATGAATGAAACAAGCTGAGATTATCTGATTCATTCTTGAGAAAGTAGATATTGACTATGAAGCAGTAATCCAAAGTACATACACTACACTTCTTAAGAAATCTGGAAATGTCACAAACTAAGGAACAATGGAATATTTTCTGAGATTTGAAATTCTATAGGTAAGAACATAGGCTTTGGCAACGAAGTTAAACAAAAGTATACTGACTTAATATTTGTGCTGGAGAACACAAGAGACCGATTGCAATATTAAACAGTCTGAGACCAAGAGAATCAATTTATTAGAAAAGTACTTCCACTGCAATTACTTCTGACAAAAAATACTTAATTTGTACTTTAGGGCTAGGAAATACTTCACATATTTTGGAAAAATATCTCAAGAAATATGGTGAGGGGTGTGCTCAACTCAACTAAATGGTTTTGGAAATCTGAAGAAAATATTACCTATTAGCTGGTCAACCAAAACTCCGGTATCTTCATCACAGACATGAGAGATAACTTCTGACTAACATGCTTAGATAACCCTGATCAAGTCCAGTCTTGCCTTTAACTTTCATCAGGACACGATTCTATTTGTAAAGCAAAAGCTCTCCTTTATCACCTATAACTGTTGAGTGAACGAAACACTGTTGAATACTTAAGGTCAAAAGCAGGGGTCAAAAACCTATGATAAACAATACAAGGTTCATTAGATTGCACCTCTCACAAGAAGGATTGAGACTGCTATTTCTGACTTTTCAAGTAACACTTGATTTTTTTTTTTTATTGTTTTGTTCAAATTTCTTTTATACTCTCCATTAGTATAAAAAATGTCATTATGGTTTCCCATTCTACAGTGAGATAAATACTGGTACTCTAACCTCTTTTCGTATAACAGCCCTATGATTCATGTGTAGGATTACAGCCTATCGACTGTATGTGCACAAGGGGAATTAGTGCTGTGCTTAATACTTAATTACTAATGGACTGTAAGTCAGATGAATCTGTCATAAGTATGGAACAATTCTGAGCTGATGTTTTCAATTAATTCACTAGCTGTAATCTGCAGACACAGCTGAAAAATCAATAAAAAAAAATAAATGAAAAAATCCCTTTGAGCAGGACATAAATCACACCAAGAGGTTCATTATCTTTCTGTATTTCTCCATTTTTTGAGTTGTGGAGACTTTTTCTCATACTTGCTACTCAAACAGCATGAGTAGCAAAAAAACAAACCCCCAACACTCCCTCTTCCCAGCATAATTTCAATGAGAAGGTATCAGTGCTTTTAACAAAAGTACAAACTTAGGTGAATTAGAATTGCAAGACTTCTGAAGGATGATGCAGTCATTGGTCACAGCCAGCATAGCTTCATTAGAGGAAAGTCCTGCTTGTCAAACTTAATTTCCTTTTAGGATGTTACCCACGTAGTTGATCAAGGGAAGGCAGTTGATGAGATCTGTCTGGATTTCAGTAAAGCTTTCCATACTGTCTCTTGCAGTATCCTTCTGGACAAACTGTCCAGCACACAGCTGGATAAAGTCATTCAGTGGGTAAGCAATTGTCTGACAGGTTAGGGGCAAAGGGTTTTAGTAAGGTAACATCAGACTGGCAACGTATCACTACTGAGTTCCACAGGGCTCATTCTTAGGGCCTATGCTCTTCAACATCTTGATAAATTACCTGGATGTAGGACTCGAAGTTTGCAGACGATATTAAAATGGCAGTAGCTGCTAACTCCCTCAAAGGCCTTGAGACCCTGCAGAGAGATCGTGATAAATGAGAGAGATCATTTGTCATGGGACAATCACCAATTATATGAAGTTTAACAAGGGAAGGTGCTGGATTCTGCAGCTGGAACAGAACATAATGGATGTACATACAGACTGAGGAATGAGAGTCTGGAAAGCAGGGCCATGGAAAGGAATCTCGTGGTCCTGGTCAATGGCAAGTTGAATATGAATCAGCAGTGCCCTGGCAGCCAGGAGGGTCAACCATGTGCTGAAAAGCATCAGGCAAAATGTCACCAGGCGATTGAGGGAGGACATTATTCCAATTTGCTTTGCACTGGTGTGGCATTAGCTCAAGTCCTGTGTGCAGTTTTGAGCACCACAATGGAAAAAAGATATTAAGCTGTTAGAGAGCATCCAAAGGAGTGCAACAAGATGGGGAAGAGGTCTAGATGGTGAAGAGGCCATTCAAGAAGTGAACAAGATCACTTGACTTGCACAGCTTGGAGGAGAGGACACTGAAGGGAGACCTCATTGCAGTTTACAACTTTCTCACGAGGGAAAGCAGAGGGGCAGGCATTGATCTCTTCTCTCTGGTGACCAGTGACAGGAGAGAAGGGCATGGCATGAAGATGTGTCAGTGTAAGTTTAGGCTGGATATTAGGAAAAGTTTATTCACCCAGAAGGTGGTTGAGCACTAGAACAGATTCATCAGGAAAGTGGTTGCAGCACCAAGTCTTAGCTCAAGAAATGTTTGGGCAGTGCTCTCAGGCACATGGTATGGTTATTGGGACCAGGTGCAGGGCCAGGAGGTGATCCTTGTGGATTCCTTCCAACTCAGGATGTTCTATGATTCTGTAATTCCAAGGTAGATTTTACTTCTTCTTAGGAAATCTGCAGGTCCCAAAATAATAGCTCTAAAGATCAGGGTGACAGTGGTTAATGCCACTGACATAGAATAAAACACAAGAGTCTCTAACTAGTTAATCAGTAAATTGTCCCCTTTCCTAGTGACAAGTTGAAGTATTATCATTTACTGCTCAGTTGAATGATTTTATGCCTCTGTTATGCTTCATGATTAATGAGGATGAACACTATATTTTATAAAATTTAACCCATTTCTTCTGAAGGGAAAATGTGTGTTAAGAGAATAACACTTGATTTCTATTTTTAACATTCATTTCAGTCCTATGTTACGTAGAATTTCTGTTAGAGACTTGAAAATACATTCTTTGTGCCTTTCAATTCACTGTATCGCATTAAATTTGGTTCTTTGTCCAAGATATTGCTCATACAATTAAGCAAGTAAAATTACAAATTTATATGTGTATTTGTGAGAGAAATATGTATGACATGAACATATAAGTGAATAATTTTTTTCCATTGTGTGGGATGAGGTTCCCTTCATGTGACATAAAAGGTTAAATGACTGCTATATTTCTTCTTAAAACACAACTTTCTCTTGACAGCTACTGAAAAGACAAGTAGTCACAAGTTATTTGTTTCTGCTTCATGTTGAGCTCGACATTATTTAGTTGATCATTTGCATGCAGGGCATGGAGAACTTTCTTCTCCCCCTGCCCCGTCTGAAAATAACAGAATATAAATTAACAGAACCTCAGCACATTTTACACTTACTGTTCGAGTCTAACCTTTGAGAGTCTACAACTTGTAACAAAGTAAACATTTAATGAGTCACACAGAACCCTCTTGGAAACACGAGTAATTCCCTTTTTATGAAAGCAGTAGTACACGTTATTTTATAATATTTTATTCTGTATATGCAGGAATAAAATAAGATCCAGAATCCAGCTATGTGTTGCTGTGCAAAGTAGAACTGTATGAAACATTTCATTTTCAGGAATGCAGTGGTACTATCAAGACAATTAGTTCAAGTTACTATCTCAGAGTAATTCTGTAAGCAAAAGTAAGTCATTAAAAGACAACTGAAGGAAATAAATCAGCATTATCCCTTAAAGCAAATTCTCAAATACAGAACCATTCAACCAAAACTTTAATTTGGCATGAATTCTTTTGGACAGTCACAAGTTGTTCAGTTTTTCTGTTTGTTTCTTGTTTTTTTTGTTTTGTTTGTTTCTTTGTTTTTCCCTGCTATTGCTTGTGATAAAAAATTAAGTGGCCATGTGTGTAGGGGGCTTTTTTAGGGGGATTTTTTTAATCAGTCACCATTTGAACCTAAATGTTAGCCATATACATTGCATTTTTATATAATTTCAATATCAGTCTTACAAAAGAGCTTGCAACTCCATCAGGTCACTGACTTTTTCAATGTATTCAACCTTCATTATCAATTTTGGATATCATTGGAGGTATGTGTGAGATGTCCATGAGACCCAATGACAGAATCACAGACTATGCTGAGTTGGAAGGGACCCATAAAGATCATCAAGTCCGACTCCTGGCCTTGCACAGGACAGCCCCAGGAATCAAACCATGTCCCTGAGAGTACTGTCCAAACAATTCTTGAACTTTGTCAGGCATGCTGTGACCACTTCCCTGGGGAGCCTGTTCCAGGGCCCAGCCACCCTCCAGATGAGGGTTTTTCTAATGAACCTTTTTCTAATATCCTGCCTAAACCTCCAGTTTCCGGCAACTTCCAAGACTCAACTTCAGGCCCTTCCCTTGGGTGCTGTCACTGGTCATCACCAAGAAGTGATCAGTGTTTTCCCCTCCACTTCCTGTCACAAGGAAGTGGTATACTGACATTGGACATAATTTGGGATTGTGTGTTTAGTTTCTAAATGGAAGCACTGTTACATTCATTAATATCCGTTAGAATACATTACTCAGAGTTATCTCCAAAAATAAGTTGTCTTTCGAATGACATGGGCATAAATTTGAACTCATGTTGTTTTTATCTTCTGTGACAAGAGCACTAGTTTTCCTACATGGTGTACATTCCCGATGTGAAAATACATTCTTAAATATTTATCACCAAGAAATAAAATAAAAGGGAGGCACAGGTGAGGTGAGCTAATAATGGCTGCTAGCTACCCTACTTCCTTTTAGCACTTGCAGAGCCATCATTTTGGCAGGAGTATCAAATAAATTATGTTGACTTTTGAGCCTTGATTCAGATTTCCTTAAGTCATCTTTAGGAGAGCTGACATTCTAATTGCTCAATGAATTGTTTCAGCTCAGAGTTTGTTAAGCACTGACACATTTTGCTGAAAAATAAAGGTGTGTAATTTGACACAGTGACAGATTAATACCTTAGCATTAGATTGGCAGAACAATTAAACAGCTTAAATGTTTCCTACATCTTAATGTCTGTGCTACTTCAGGAAGCCATAATAAGTCCTGCTTCTCTGAAGAATATGTTGCCATTTCAGTGACAGAAGTAAATCAGGCTATCAAAGGATTTAACAGGATTACAAGAAGTCTTGCAGCAATTACATTTAAATCTAGAAAATTAAAATCTAGGGAATTTAAGTTCAGCATGGTGCATTTAATATGGTACTCACCACTGGTATCACATAAGCTGATGCTTCTTAGTTCTCATTATATACATGAAATTGGTCTTGTGAACAAAAGTGAAATAATAAAGTCTCAACTACAGGATAAATACAACTTAAATAAGAGAAAAATTTATGATCTAATGGGCTTACCTTTATTTTCTAATGTAATCAAAGTTTAAAATTAGTCTGTCTTGAATGAAGTTTGTTGAATTTGATTTTACTTAAACATAATGTTACATGCCATTTACACTACTGTTCTCCAATGACAATCAACCAATCACTATGAGAAGCCAAAAAAAATCAAACCAACCAAACAAAAAGAACCCAAAAAACCCAAACACAACAGCCATAGATCTGTTTTCAGTGTAAACAGTCTAATTTAGTTGTGAGATACTGACGATACCTTGAAGAACACAGATGCAATATTACTGCACTGGTACAATTTCTAATTTAGGTAACAAATTTTTTTATCAAGTTATTCCATAATTACAGTTAAAGAATATTGTACCTTAACCTGCATGAAGGCAATTGTGATAGAAATAACTGTGGAATCTAAGACAGGCATATTATTGGTAGGGTAGTATTTTGTTATTCTGGGGTAATATTTCTTTGGTTCCATATCTGCATCATGTTTGTGTGTAGTCTTTTTAATAAACAAACCCTCATCAAAATCTTATAGATTCATTGTCTTATTTGACCCTAAAACAGAGTCAGATATTATCCAAGGGTAAACAAAACCAAAATTTTATATAAGTAGTAAGCACTTCTGAAATTTTTATTCTTACACCAGTTTCAGATGTAATGGACTTCAGAGGCATGATATGTTTTGCACCACTACAGGTGAAACCAATATTAAATCTTTAACTTTGTGAAGAAACTGTGAAATAGAATGGATATGTTGGGTCTCAGGCAAGATTTTATAAATATTATCATGTTGAAACTTGAAAATGAGTGGGGTTTTTAGCATTTCAATCTTCATGTTTCTGTATTTCTCTGATTAACTCCTGACTTAAATGGTCCAAATATTTTTAGTTTTTGTTCATAATTTTATTACTGTACAATTTTAAGGAGGATTCTAAAATGGATTCTTAATTGAACTGAAGCTTATCTTCTAAGGTTGATTTATTACCCAAGAAGTCAAGAATCTTAAGCCAGTTAACAGTTAATTGGATTGAGGCCAGAGTACATAAGTGTTAAGCAATGACATAAACAGAATTGCAGAGCTGAAGGGAAACTTTAGAGGTCATGTAGTACATCCTTTCCCAAGGTGTGATTAGTTACATTTATATTATCCTCGAGGGACATTTTTCTAGACATTTGTAAAACTCATTCCAGACTCTGTCCATCACTACTGCATTTCTCCTCAACGGTTTTTTTTCCCTAATTTCTAATCTGATTTGACATTGTTGAAATTAAGCTATTGTTTTTGTTCCTTTCTACTATGGTTGTGACAAATAGATTGCTTCCACCTGTTTTTTTGGGGGGGTGTTTTTTTTCTTCCTTTCCTTTTAGGTACATGAACTGTGCTGTTTTCTCCTGTACCTGCTTGCTCTTCTCACTAATTCGCTTTTATTCATTCTATCGTGAACTTTTTTTCAAATGTTAAAGAATCAGTTAACTGTTTCTATTTTCCTGTGGCATTGCTGCATTTGTTTGGTTTAATTGTATTAGGTTTAGTTGTAGAGGACTATCTGGCAACTCATGTTTGTTTTGAAAATGTCACTCTGGTCTCTCTTGAAGCTGCTAAGTATTTGGACTTTTGACATGATGCAGTAGTGGGTCTTACTAGTTTTAAGGGTTTTTTTTTAAGGGAGACTTTTATTTCACCATTTTTCAAGTAAAGTAATGAAAATTCTCACTTTCATTCTATATTCCTTTTTCTTTGCATAACAAAAGAATAAAAAGTTTCAGAAACCATTATTTTATATTATACTGTCATACCTTGTCTCAGTGTATTAATCATTCCATCAATATATCTATAAACCTTTATGTACTCTAAAGTACTTTCTTAAGCACTGAAAAGAATTTCAGAATTGGGCAAGATATACTTAAAATTATTCTAGTCCAAAAGCAATTAATATATTCGTTACTTCAGTGCAGTTGGCATATCTGAAGCAGTGGATTTGTGTTTGACTTTATTCAGTAGGACTGTTTTAGAGATGGCATGTACTATCTCTGCAGTACATGATAATGCCACATTCAAAATGACAGCAGTCCAAGCCTTGGGGAACTAAATGCTTCTTGAGATATGTTCAATTGCTGTTTAACTGTATTTAGCCTAAGGTGCAGAAAAAGAAATTGCTGATGCCTTCAAACATGTTTAAGTATTTTAATAGTGTCTTGGCATGTCAGAACATGCCACAGCACAAGCTGGGGTGCAGTTCCTGAATTATTACAATTAGGAGGCAGCAATTACAACAGCAGTACTTCTGTAGCTGTGTATCACCATACGTACCTTTATTTCCCCCCCTTTAACAGTGTTTTTCTACAATATGTACCCTCCCAGCTGTTTTCTGCGTTTTTGTTCTCTGATCAAGTAGTCAATACCTGTTATGCTTTAAGAGCTTTATTGTGTCCCTGACCACGCAGCTTGTAAAAACAGAAAACCTCTTAATATAAAAGCTATGTAAATGGACTCCTATTTAATCACATAGTCTTAATGGTCTCACTTGTATTTTCGATGGTCTTCTGAAGATAGTGTATTAGTGTAAAGAGTACAGGAAAAGATAGGATGATAAATGGCTCACCCAAACCACAATCTCTTTCATTACTACATTACCTTTCCTATTCCTTTTTCTTTTCTCACAGTAGTCTACTGTAGAACTACTTCACATGCACTTTTTACCAGTCCTAAACAAATGGAACCATACAGGGATATTATGGGCCTGTCAATGGGGAAAGCAAAATCTCCATGTAGTAATTGATTTAATATAAATATTCTTTAGAATTAATCTGTCAGTGACTTCTCAAATCCTGTTGTGCTGCTGCATGGTTTACAGAAGCATTGCTGGACTGGTGCAGTACTGTATGGCTACTGTGGTCTTGCACTCTTACAAGAAAAAGGCCTACAGCTATAAGTGCTTTCTAGGAATGTCTAGATAGGGTGTCAATATTGCTTTGGAAGGTTTTCCATCTCCAGGAAGAAACTGCCAACTTAACTAGATCTAAAGTCTGTTATTACAGTAAGCTTTGTGTGTGGCTTACAAAAGATGAGAAAGTGAAAAGCTCCTTGGATTTTTCTCCAAAAAAGTGTCTACGCTAGGACCATGTCATGACGAAAGGATAATGCTGAGTTTCTGTTAAATATATTGTACAAGAATGTTTGTTAAAAAATGTGCAGAGAGGAGCCAGAGTGAGTGTGTGTTTTTGACTATATTTCTGCAATATGTGTGCACAAAAGAGCACATAATTTCTAACATGTAGAATCATAGAATGTTACAGTTGGAAGAGACCTTAAAGATGTAGTTCCAAACCCCACATATATTTGTTGACTACTGAATTCATAATACTTTCCCTATACTTGATGAAATATATTCACCATTGACAAGGAATGGAAGGAGAGAAAATAGTGGAAAACTGCTTGGGTAGAATGTTTGAGTTGTTGGTTTCTTTGGCTTTAAACTGAATATAGAGTATCATCTTACCACTCTCTACGCTGCAGTGGTAGGAGCCTCCCTTTTTTGATAATAAGCAATCCTAATAGCCCTAAAGCAACAATCAGCTACAGTCACAGAAATGTGAGCATACATATAAATACCTCCATTCACTTGCATTCTTTTGTACAAAGTTTTACGGAAAACACAAAATATATCACTGTCTTAAGAAATTAGTAATAAATGTTTAAAGATTTGTTGGATGAATCACTACTACAGTTTCAAAAAAATATTAACTTTTATCTGCTAACATCTTCAAATACATGATGGAAGCTTAGATACTATGAGAAAGTAAATTGTGAGACCCTGTAAATTAGTGTACTCCATTTTTTATCCAAGTAGAAGTCTGAGCACTGGCCTGTTAAATATGCTTTAAAAATATTAATTTTTGAAGTCTCCATTTACATGTATACCTAAAAACCTTTCTAAATATCTGCATTTTAGGGAAGGGTTTTACAATGGCTTTGTAAATAGCTGAGCAATACCTAATTTTGATCTAGTGACACCATAAGAAGATATGTTTGAAAATAACTAAGATGACCTCTTCCATTGTATATCTCATGAGCTTTTTATGCAGATAAAAGCTTGAATTTGACAAGTTTATGTATAAACTGTTAGAACCTAATCCCAAATCTACAAGTTCTGTATATATTATCCATCTTTTTTACTAATTAGCGTTGTGATAAAATTTTTTGTTAGTAAGTGGCACTTTAAGAACTTATTTGAGTTGTTTTTCAGATATGTAACTGGTAGAAATCTGTTGTAGTATTCCTTAATGATTTGCCAATTGTGATGATGAATTCTTTGCTGTGACATATTCCATTAGGCTTGTCATTTAGCAGTGGGGTCACTACTAAAGTGTTTAATTTTTAAACTGAGAAGCACTTAAAAAAGCATGTCACTTAGATATGTTTGGATGTAAATTATGCTAGAAGACAAGTGTATTTTTTTTTCAAATTCAGAGATAGTTCAAAATTCCATGGGCTAGATAATTTAAAATGAGGAGCATAAAGTCACTACTCTGCCAAAGAAGGTTGATCTGTTCAGTGATTAGGAAAAAAACCCAAACCAAACCAAAATAAAAAAGCAACCAAAAAATTAATTACTTGGTAGCTAAAAGGGTGTGGCAGTTTATTCAAAATGAAGGTTAAATCTCTATTATCTACTGCAGTGTACAGAAAGCATACAATTTTTCCTCAACTGACTAATTTAGGTACAGGTAATGCTTTAGTCCTGACATCACTGGATGTTTTACTCATTGTCTGATACAACACACACAAAATGTTCCCTCTTTCTGCCTCCCTGCCCCCTTCCCCCTCCCCACCAATGCTGAAGTTATGTCCATCTTTTAAAGAGAGAGCAATTAAAAACAGGCTTAAAACCTTATTAGATTAAATCTCTGCTTAAGTGCTGTAGTGATTCAAGCTCTTAGAACAGATGCAAGAAAGCAATGGAGTAGAAGGCTATGTTAACTGTAAGTGCCAAGCATTAATTGAAGGGTGTTTTAGAGAAAAATATATTACATTGGGTATGACAGCCTGAGAGATGTGAGGTTGCTGCTGCTCCATGTCCCCAAGTCCAACTGGTAGCAAAGATGATGTCCAGTGGACACATTCATAGAGCACACACATATACCAACCATATACACAGCTGTCCGCACAGATCACAGACACTCAGAGCACTCACACTAACACTGACAGCACCAGTGGCTTCATTCTGTTCCCTTCTCTGGCTGGACAGGATGGAAGTCCTCTAGTGAGAGTGGACAAGTCCATATGTATACATGCATATGCACACATCATAGGCAGCCCATGCCCAGAAAAGAGATAGAATTGAATTTAGTAAGAAGACAGAATAGGTGATACTCATCAGGCACAGGACATAACCAGAAAAACTAACTATCCAGGAAACTATTTACATATGACTGGCCCTTTTATTCTCTTACATATCTATTTTCCTGCTCTTGTTCCTCCACAAATCACCTAGAATCTTCACTTGTTTTCCATTTAGTTTCTCCCCTAAACATCACAGAAATTCTGTACTATCCCAAACTCCTTTTCCCACACATCCTATAACGTTTTCTACATACCCAGAAAGCAATCCACATTAGATGGAAAAATGCTTGTTCCTCCTAACTTCTTAAGTATCTGTCTGCCACTATACACTCCAGTGTTCCTCTGGGCCTGGGCAGATGGACCTTTAAAGGGCTCATGGCCCTGTGATGGGTCTGGGAGTAGCCTGTTTTACTGATTTAGAGTTAAACCAGCAGGAGAAATGAATTCAACTCAGAATGGGATTGCAAGTCAGAATAACAATTTAATAAAAAGATCACAATCAATACACTGATACAGAAGGAAAATCTGTTTGACCCACGAAAATGTATGTGCAACCCAGCACTGTGGGGCACAAGCAGAATGGAGCTCACCAACCCTTGTGCTGAACACCACATGGCCCCCCTGAGTTCAAACTAAAAAGAAAGAAGAAACCTGCTGATGAAAATGATGGTTGCAGTTCAGTTGACAGTGGCAGTCACAGTCCCAGTGAGCCTCTGTGCCTCTGACCTCTTCTGTGCGGCGCAGAAGTTTATCACATAACCCAACAGGGCAGCTCAGCCACACACTGACTTGGAGGTTATTGCTTCATAAAACCACACTGTAAGGCTGAATTGTACAGTAAGTTGTCATGATTTACAATAAAGAATTTGTATTAAGTATTTGTCCATAAGTGAGTAGGGGAAGCGGTACTATGACAAATGGTTCATTTTCAAATGTGTGATTCAAGGGTCACAAGCAAGGAAAGGATAGTTATGAACGCATGTAATGCTGGCTCAAGATTTGTTTGAGCTAAAAAGAAACCATCATATATTAATTAGATTTTAATCTGAAAAAAGCCCCAAAAACCCAAACTCAAGCAACAACAACAGAAACTCTTTTCAATAAGCACAAATGTTTTAAATGAGGTCAGACATGATAAGCATTGCTAATATTCTGTCAGTGTAATAGTTGAAATACTTGTAGCAAGCCTAATGTTCAATGGCCATTGTTTGGAAATAAGGTTCTGCTTGAAGAGTTTATGGTGACTTAAGGGGACTGGCCCTGTTGTAAAAATGTGAAAAATCCTGTTTAAAAATGAAAGGAAATGAGGGGCAGCTCAGCAGTTAGTTATTCTTCTTACCTTTAGGGAGTGTCAGAATAATACTAATAATTAGAGGTTTTTTTTGCTATCATTCCCATTTTCTGTATATGTCTCTAGAACATGGTCATCTGAAAACTGATAGTTCAATAGATGTCCAAATGTCCAAAGTCTTTGCATTCTTCATTGAAAAAAAAAAAAAAAAAAAAAAAAAAAAGGGGGGAGTAANAAAAAAAAAAAAAAGTGGGTGAGTCTAAGTCCAAAAGCCTTAAAAATCACAATTGGGGGAAAAAAAAATTAAGTAAAAATGACTCTGTTCCTTCCTCCCAGCCTTATGTATCTCAACTAAAGTGTTACTCAGTGCTGTTTCTTCATTAAAGTCAGTGAGATATTATAATATGAAATATCATACAGTATTCAGGATATAAATAGTAAATTCTCTGAAATGTTGAAACCTGTCAATAACAAATAATATGCATATTCTTTGAAATACTGCAAAAATTACTAATTAAATTAATGTTTAAATGCATTAAAAAAATCAGGACAAGATAAACATAAATCTGGCAAGAGTTTTTGCAGTTCTATTGGGATTAAAACCACAGATGTTGAAATGAAGTATGTTTTCTCTAGAAGAACTTGTAAATATTTTAAATTAAAATAGTTTATTCTGGAAGAAGCAAAGGATTTTTGGTGGTGGTGGTGGTTTTTTTTGTTTTGTTTTCTTGTTTGTTTGTTTGTTTTTGTTTGTTTGTTTTTGTTTTGGTTTGGGGTTTTTTGTTTGTTTGGTTGGTGGGTTGTTTTTTTTCTTTTTCCTTTGGGTTTTTTTGAAGGGTGGTTTGGGTTGGTTTCTTTTAACTTCAGCAGTGGTCTTTTTGAACAATTTATAAAAAAACAAAATAAAATACGCAAAATAGAAGTAACAAAATGAAGGCTGAGTAGGTCCTTGAAATACATTTTATAAGGCACATGTTATTACTGAAAAAAATATTGTTCACATGAATTTGAGTGCTGTAGTGGGAAAGTAGAAAGGTGCCACAGCCCATATGAAGCACTTGACTGTGTTTCTGTGTTGAAGTTCCTTGCATCCTTCTATGATAACCAGTTTCTCATAAAACAGACCTAAATGTTTCATCTAGTAAGTCATATTGTATGAAAGTCATATCAAACACACTGGAAAAAATGGTTTGTTGATTTATGTTCTATGTCAACTTTTTTAAAGTATCATGTTACTTTGTATGCAGCCTCAGTTATTTCTTGTAGACCATAAGGTACAGTATAACTGAATAAAAACAAGGTTTCAGAATCTTACCCAGAAACTTAAAATAGTTAAGATAGCTTTTTAATTCAGTTTTAATGCAAGTATCAAAATAAAAATATTAAAAACTGCCTATGTTTCCAACAGGCAGGAGTCCATCCTGCAGGCCCCTGAACTTTGCTGGTTTTCAGTGAAAGCTCTTATAAGTACAGTAGCTAGAAAGCTTAGACACAGTGATCTGGAAGAGGATATCTAACACACAGCAAGTCACATATGAAATGTTAGTGTTTCTCTTTAGGCATCACTCGCATTCTCTCTGTCCCCAACATACATTTACAAACACATATCCCACAGAAAAGCTTTATCTGTACATTTTTTTTAGTAAATTTATAACCAATAGCAGAAGTTTTGCTTCTGCAGTTACTGTTTGTGCAATTCATGTAACATCGTGGACTAACAACAAATGCTCAATCCTTGGAAATACAAGCAGAGGTTTACATTATGTGAAAATTGAGTCCCATTGTCAGTAACAGATCTGCTCACTTGTAGGGCATTAAGTGTGTTATTTTCAGGGTTCAGAGCCTCAGTATCCTTTCACATAAATTCAAAGCATTCTCTACAAGAAATTAAAAGAAAGGTATTTTTAATAACTTCAAGAAAATTGACAGTACAGAATTAAGTGCTTGTTTGACTCTTTCAGACATCAAAATTAATTTAGTACCTAATACCAAATGCTTCTGGAGTTGACTCACAATCACAGGAAGTGAATTAATAATCTTTTTGTCATTTATTGAAGTAGAGGATAACTCTACAGATCTGCTTGTTGCCTATGGGCACATGCAATGTGAAAAAATTATTACTGTGGAACTTACTACAAGATTCCTAACAAAGACCTTTAAAAATACCTTTTGTTAATTTCAGAATTCTCTGTTTCAGTTGGGGTCATTGTAATATTAATTTCTAAAGACAAGTCTCTTCTATTTTCAGATTCACGGCCTCTACCAGATGTAGCTCTGACAGGGAAGTGTACCCGAGAGTGTGATGAATATGGCCACTCGGACTCCTGCTGGATGCCAGTCCGCACTTCTCCGGAGAGAAAACAGAAGAGCCAGCCAAAACTCTCCACTTTCATGCCTGTTGATGAACGGGGCAGTCAGGAAAAGCTGGCCAATGGAGAAGCCTCCCTCATGGGTGATCGCAACAGAAACCTCCTTAACAAAAAGTTGACCTCATCCTATGAGACCTTCAGCGCGGCTAGTTTCAGCAAGAATGAAGAAGGCAATCCAGAGGATATCCCCCTTACACAGACAGGGGAATACAAGCCATCTCCTGTCAATACTCTAACCAGAAGAGAAGTTTACCTGTAGGCTAAAAAGCAGCAACAAAATTCTTTCATATTATAAGAAAGGAATGGGGCAAAAGTCTTAAAATCACAACAATTTTAAGGAAAAAAAATAAAAAAGAGGGGGCCACCAAAGAGACAAAAGATCTGCCTGCCACTTCTGCCTCCATAGCAGGCATGTAATTATACTGTCTGCCTGACAATACTGTACAATGTAGAAAACGTTGTTACTTGCATGTCTAATTCCCCCTTCTGCTGATTTTTATTTTCCTAAATCTATGGTTGCAAATTCCTCCCATAGTAGCGAGCTTGATTAAAAAGAACACAACACACTGTTGTTTCCCCTCTGCAGAAGCATGAGTTAAGCCACTCATTTTGTTTATTTGTCATCTGGCTTGTTGAGGATAACGTGTCAGGGAAAATGTATTCAAAACATATCATCTGAATATTGCTGATCCCCACCAGGGACAATCCTTCAGAAACCATACAGATATAGAGATAAAGGCATAACCATTAATAGGCACTTTGTGAAGACCACAGCTTTAATATTCTCACCTTTCATCTGAGGCTGGAAGCAGCAGAAATATTGTTCAGCCTGAGACTGCAGTGAAAAACATGGCATACTTTCCTGTGATTCATGGACTCCAGTTCTGTTTTATTCATCAAACAAACATGTCTTCTGTGTCTCTTTCTCTCCTTCTCTCTCGTTCTCTGTAACGATAACTTCAACGTAAACACAATTACTAATAGGTATACCATAGGATACTAATAGGATAAACTTTTGAAATCATAATTTTGGGCAAGACTAACATCTAGTTGGGAAGATTGTAATAACAAAAAGGCCAAAGATCACACAATGGATCAGGGGAACTGCTAAGTACTGGGGCTTGGCTTAGAAAATTAACATATTTACAAAAAAAATACATGTACTCATAAAACACCTTCTGTTACATATGCACAGCAGCACAGTTCACAAGCCCAGATGACAATTCTTTTTTTTTTTTTTTTCCAATGCGGTTCAGTTGAATGCCCAAAGGAACTGATGTGTGTTTTTTTTTGTAATGATGTGATATGTTGCAGCACAAGCTGCATATGATATGCTGCATATGCCAAGAAATTTTTAAGATCAAAATTTTAAAAAACAATAGTAGTAATAGAAGGCTGTGTTAATGAAAAGGTTGGGTGGGAGGGAAAAGATGGACATTGGTATGGTGCAGTAACAAGAGGAGGTTACAAGTCGAATACAAAAACTTCTTTTCAGATTAGAAGGAATGGTTGCTAAGTCTTTGGTCATCAGTGTTGCAGATTACCAATTGTCAAAGATGTAATGAAAGCTTTCTTGAAACCAAGTGCATTAAAACCAAGAGAAGTGCAATACTAAATGATGGCAAGACTCAGAACACTTAGCATAAGTAGAAAATGGTTTGATAAACAGTGGTACAATACTCACCTAGCAGGTCAAGATGAGTCAAAGGAGTCCAAGCTACTATGATATGCAAGAGTTGTAACAATTCTCATGGTGAGCGATTCTTGAAAGGAGGAGGAAATGAAACAGGTTTTTGTGCAATAAAAGCAACAATACATGCAGAATGTCAAACAGTTGCTTTGTGATTGATGCTGTAGTAATAATGGCAGACTGAGCTCAGACGTTCAGATGAAAGTGACAATCGAACAACACAGCAAGGACAGCTCAAGGAGGGGGAAAGCGTTCAGATCCCTGGTTGGTTTACCTGGTGTGAAGGCATGGCTAGATGGCTCTCTAGTATACTGTAGTCACAATGTAGCTTTGGGTAGTTTCTTGCTTTGAAGAATTGCATAGAAATAACCTTAAACAGCCTAAGGTAGAGATTGGTAAATCAAAACAACTCATCACATTTATCTTTTGAATTCATTTCTCCATGTAGTGGGATGTGCCATTATTGGCCTTTTCATTCTTCTCTCTCGAGTTTACTTTCTTCAAGTAACATTAATTTGTGTATAGCAGTTATGATGAATGGGCACATTTAGAAAGAAAATATTAAAATCAAAGATTAATAATGATTGATCATTTTTATGTTTATTTAAGTAATATGGAGAGATGCAAGCTAGTACTTTGTTATGAGACTGCGTATAGCAGTTACTGCTTTGTATAATCTGTAAGTACCTGTTTAAAAATGCTTCTAAAAATGCTTATGTAATGTATACACATTTTTCTTGCACGTTTCAACAGAATACACGATTGCATAACACAAACGTTCAACAGGATTTCCTTTAATAAGATTTTATTTGATATTACACACAAGAAAATAAATTAGGTAGCTGGGTTCCATATATTCTTAGACACTTTTTCTACAAGGCTAATAATACAGGTCATAGTAGACCTTCAGATTAAATGGATCAGCAGTCACTCACCAATTTTGCACCACATAAAACAGTCATGAAATAATTTACTTGTGTGCATCTCCTTAGATCTAAAATGCGTGTGAAAGAATTTTTAAAAAATTCTATCTACTGTAAGTATTCACAGTAATTCTAGTGGAACTAGCCACTATTAATATGCTGATTATTCTTCTGACCTGGCATGACATACAAATATATTTTGTGTTTGTATTTTTCCTCTTTATTTGAAATAGGTTAAATCTGGTGCCACTCCATAAATAGAGTGCTTTTGTATAAAAATAAACAAATAAAGCTATAAAAATAATTAGGGTGAATGCAAAATATGCAACTGTGCCTTTTATACCTATTATTATGGTAAAGTGGTAGTTGGGTTTGGACACTAAGGGATAAGGGGCTATTCCCAACTTTTTTGAACCTGTATATTTACCTGTGTTTATTTTCTGAAAAATTATAAATAATATATTTAAAAACAAGCCTTTTGCCAAACTCAGTTAATGGACCAGTCTTAAGCATTATTAACACAAGGCTGTGGTTTAAGTAGGTCTTGAGGGTTTTTTTATTACTATTTGTGTGGGATTTGGGGTTGTTTTAATTTGTTTTTAATTCTGCTGCCTGGAAAACTTTGATCAGTCTATATGATAGTTATTTAACAAGGTGTCACCAGTTCATGTTGCCAGGAAAATTGACAATTTTTTTTAAAATTGCTTTTAGCCATCATCATATTTCAGTTGTACAGTATAGAAATCATCTTTTTTAATTTCTTCCATGGGAAACTCAAAGGAGCTTTGCATGTATTTTACATTAGGGCACCTTTATAGATTGATGCGTTAATATATAACTTTATATGTATTAGAAAATTCAATAGCTTTGGTCTAAAATCTAATGCTCATTCTGGATCTCAGACCCACTATGTTTATCCAATATGGTTTCTGACTGGCCTGCTGCCTGAGTTTCAGGAAAAAAAAAAAAAAAAAAAAAAGTTAAACATTATTTTTATGTGGGGGAAGAATTTAAATGGGATTGAAATGATTGGCTGAAAGGCTACCCTAGGAAGTTGTCAAGCAGGAAAATAATGAATAAGAATAAAGATCTTGCTGTAAATCCAGCCATCACCAAACACTTGTAAGGAAGTTGAACAACAAAATGTTTTTCCTTTTGTTTTGATGGTGAGATACAGTGTTTCCTTCAGGAAAGAAGCAGATGAAATAGCAATAGAAATGAAAGTTTGTCGTGTTAAGTTGTATTCTGACTGAAAAAGCATAAACACTAGGAAGAAGACAACATCTACCAGCTACCTGGGGTATGCTTTCAGACAACTTTTTCCTAAATTTTAAAGCACTTGCATTCAGTGTGGTACGATCTGTTTGTAATATTAATCATTGACTATTGTTCTGCAACCTGGATGTTGATAGTGAAGCAGAGAACAATTTATCATTGTTTATTATGAGTCACTATGCACGCAACTATGCTAAACATGGCAAAATGTATTAAACGCTAGTCCACCTCTATTTATGAAATATTTACATAATTTAATTTGCTTTTGTACAGTTTTATGTAAATAAATTGCTTGTCATTTTTGTCTCTGCAAATTAAAATATAACATGTTCAACTGGTTGCCTATTTGCCAGTTTACTTTCTCTGACAGTCTATTCTACTTTTACTGGATTAAATCACATGCTAGCGTTAATATTCAACCTCTATTTTGAACAGCAGAGATGACACTGCCATAGTACCTGGTCACATACTGAGCTGCAGATGTAACTGAGGTTTTACCTGTCTTTGCAGTGAAATTCAACAGAGGCTATTGCCACTCAAGACAGTGTGCATCTATTTTCACAGCAGAAGTAGAGTACTTGTAATTATAGCAGTTGTTTCTGATTACTATTCAAAAAGGCTTTTTATTAAGGTGTGTTTAAAACCTTCATATTATGAGAAATAACAATTTTTAAGTAAAAGCTCAGGTATTTTGATTCTGGAACATAATCAAAAAAATTATTATCAACAAAAGCTGTTATTTTTCCAAGATGTTTAGAACTATTAACAGATCCTAAAATGTCAGTGAAACATCTATACTGAGAATAACATAATTAATGCAGCATTTTAGAACAAAACGTGACATAAAAGTCTCCTATTCTTTCTAGCTATGAAACAAATTATCCATCTCAGCATAACTGCAGATCAAGAACAACCTCTCCTCAAGCAGGAACATCTAAGAAAGAGAAAGAGTTTATTCTTTAAATATCTGGATCACACACTGGGGTGTTTGTTTTTGTTTGGTTTTGTTTGTTTTAACAGAGCAGGCTTCAAACTGGCCATTAAGTTGGAATTTACATCAGTTATAATATGTGAAAAGTGCACTTGTGGGGAGAGAGAGATCAAAGGTTAAAACTACCCCTGCCCCCTGCCTTTGTTTTACACAAAATACAGTATTGCTACAGAGACCTTGCAAACCATTGCGTACAATTTTCCAGTGAATGCCACAGAAAGTGCCATTTCTATCCTTTTACCTTAGTTACAGATTAGGCTTCAATTTTTGTGAATACAAGCTGGCCAGAATTTTTTTTTAATAAACTTTATGTTACAGATGTCTGTCTTTGTGCTTTCAGTTAAGATTTCCTAGTGTTCTCTAAAGAATGTGTCAAGGAAGATCCTTCCATAAGGAGAGGTCTGAATCTACATACCTATGGAGATAACTCAGTTCTCTAGCTGACCCCAAATCTCCCACATTCCACTTGAATGAGTTACCCCTCCATTTCCTTCAGCAGTAGCAGTATTTTAATAAGTAACTTCAATCAAGCTTTCAAGTTTATTTTATACTAGTTGTAGTATGCAAGTCATGACCTTATGTTTGTTTATTCTGTCTTTTATCTATGTTTTTCTTGTTTACCCATTGCATCCAGGAAGGTGATTACAAGATAAATTCCCTGAACCACAGAGAGTGGTTAGAGAGGATAATACAAACAGGCAAAAGCTAACAATTTATGTTCCCCTTTAACCCTGGCTTCATTTCTCCTTCCTGTGCTGCAGTAAAATGTAAATCTTATGCAGAGACTGAAATTAATAAATGTGACCTAGGCAGGAATAATTTCATTACTTTATTGAGCCTCCTAAGGGGAGTGTATGGAGGATGCTTAATAGTTCATAAATGTGCAAATCATCTAGCCTATGCAAAAGAAGAAAGCAAGACCAGAGTAAGACAAGGACATTTAGTGTATTGCTCAGTAAAATGGTAGGATTCTAGTCAGGTAGTTCATATAGCTCTTTATTCTAAAGCAAGTACAGCTGGTTTAGATATACTTACCAAGAAAGCAGGGGAAAGTACCATGTGAAATGCTTGTTCTGGTGGTATGGACTAGCTTCTGGCCAAAAAAAAAAAAAAAGTAACAAAGAACAACAGTTAAGTGTAATGTAATTGGTACAGAATAGATAGAAATAAAACCCTTTAGGACTTTCAAACTGATTTAAGAATTCAAGATAGGGAGATATATTAATGCATAATTTGCAGCTATCTATCTATCTACTGTAAGGTACTGTAATTTCTGAGAAAGGATTCTTTCTAATTATGAGACGTGATTCTGTTTAAGGTGGTGTTTTTAAAGGTTTTGTTAACAGTAAAAAATGTTTGTAGTTTCGTATTCCTGCTGTGTAAGTTTACTAAAGCAAATTTCAGCAGACTTCTACAGCATTCACTGTAGGAGAAGGCAGGTTTGGAAAGGCCAAGATAGTCAGATATAATTTTCATATCTATTTTTCTTTCAAGATTGCAACCAACTTTTTCATGTTTACACTATAATAATGAATTTTTTAAAAATCACCTTTTGACTGTGTTTTCCAGAATAATGCTGTGGGAACAAAGTAGCAAAAGTAATATAAAAGTTGGTTTATACCATGTTTACTCCTCCTTTGGTAAATTTACGCTCAGCAAACTGTAGTGTCATGGAGAGAGCAATTTAAATAAGAATGAATCACTTAAGTTTTTTCCAGTCCTGTGGGGAATCAGAGAAGGAAGGAAAGACTAGAGCAAGAGGGGAAAAAATTGCTCTGTCTTTTTATTACCTGCCTTTCATAGCTCACCAGCACCTACAGAATTCCCAGAATGGGAATACTGGAATCTATCTTTTTCCCACAATAGGGCACACTTTCACTTCTTCCAAAGGAACTTGCAGGAACTTTCTTAATTTGTGGCAAGTCTAGTCAGGGTACATCATCTTCTTGACTCTTTCTTCTAATGTGGTAACTGCATTACATGATTCCAGAGCTGAAGGTGATTCTAACTGTGGGGACATTGTGGTGCTAGTAGTCTGCTCTAGTTAGGTGGATATATATTTGCTAAGACAAGCAGAAGTGAAGAAATCAGAATAAAATGAAAGGAATCCTGTTAGTCAGAAAAGATCCACAAACTGATGCACATACTGCAATGGTTTATTATTTAGGTTTGATGAAAACAGAAGAGGCTGAAAAATTCACAAGCAAAAAGTGAAAGGAGAATTTAAAAAAGTTACAGATGAACAATGCATATCAATTGTAAGTGTTTATATGTATATGTACACACAGCTCTCACCTCCTGCTTTTGAAGTAGATTTTAAGATTCCAGATAATTGTCTACTTCTGTCATTAGTCAATCAGAAACAGAATATTGGGCAACAGGGACCTTCAGTATGAGGTCCTATATCCATTTTAAGGTTCAGCAAGACAGAACAAAAAAAACATAAATAATGTGGCAGGGTATGGTGACCACAGAGTTAGAAAACCAGATAACTAGCAAACTTGCTTCAGTTTCTGTCTATTTTCCTGTCTCACATAAGTTGCTAGAACAGAAGTCAGAGCAGTTTTTTAATCTTCGTTTCCTTTTGCTGACAGTTCCTGGATTCAGCTTGGCACCTACTTAGCTTTTGCCCAGCTTGCTCTGAACTAGAGGAGAGCTCTGGAACAATAGGTGATTTCATATTCTTTTTCAGTCTGACCTCTGAGCATCTGGCAGACATCATGCTGCTACCCTTATCTTTAGGAGCATGAAATCATGGCAGACTCATTCATACATAACTTTAAGTTTGAATATTAAAAGGGTTCTTACAGGTGGTAGAACAAGAAGTGCGCCTTGAATTTAGAATAATCTGGTGCTATGCTGATAAAAAAAATTATCCTGAGTATCCTGAGGATTGAAAAGCCGCTATGTGTGATAAAGAGCAAACCATGTGGTAGGTACAAGCCTACAATAACAAACAGTGCATTTCTTCCTGCTCTAATTTGTGCCTTATGTACAGATGAAAGGAAAAGGCACAAATGCCCCAGGTTCCTCTGAAGTACAGTTAATAGTGTTTTATAGATACAGGAAAGAAGGAATCCTATTTATCCCAATCCTACTAAGTCAAGTGTCTTTCCAATCAGTTTGAATGCCCCTGCTGAATATTTTGATTGTGTTTATGTGTCATCAGTGAAATGATAATGGCTAATTAATGATATATCCAGCGTGACATGCTCATTTAGGAGGGCATAAAATTAATTGGGGGAAATTATGTAAAAGTGCCAGCTAGAGAACAAGGCTCTTGTACTATAACTTCTATGAGGTGCTTTAGTGTATCAGCTACATATATTATTACATATTAATATTAAAGTTAAATATAGTTTTTCAGTTCCAAAGAAAACTCATCTAATCAAAATGAGCATTCAAAAAGAATTAAAGATTAGTGTTCAGTTTGTCATGGACTGAGGTCATATCTGAGAGTTACAGAATATTTTTCTGTGCTGATTGACTGCAGATAAAATAAATTTAGCAACACTTAATAATACATTTGGTTTTCCTTATGCAAAGATGGCATGTAAGGCCTCCAGAAGTTTACTGTTCAGTGGCACTTAGAAAAGAACGTTATGAAACAACACAGAATTAAGGAAGGATTATCAAACAGAATAGATTCTGCTGCATAAATCAAGATGCAGGTGCATCATTAATATTTTGCACAGTTCTGACCTTCCCATTCTATAATAAATAGAATAGAAATACTAGAAGATACACTGATTAGGATGATCAAAATTATAGGCTACAAAAGATAGGACTCTTCAGCCTAGAGAAGAAAATTGAAATGTTTGAGAGTAGTCTATATGACCATGAGTGGCATTAAGAGAAGTAGTGAAAGCTATCACTTTTTTTTAATAAACGGGCTAGGAATTGTCATATTAAATTATCAAACACTAGATTCAAGATACATGGAAGTGTGTTTTCTCACAGTGCATCAATCTGCGCAATGTTTTGTCAGAGGAGATCAGGATGCACCCCATGAATCTGACTCATATGAGTAATATTTGTAGATTGATCATTTTTATGAATTATGTAAGTTAAGAATAACATAACAACAACATAACATATATCTTTGTTTCTCTTGCTTTCTTGCCAAAACAGACATACTAGCAATTACTGGAAGAAGAATACTGTTTTGAAAGTACTTTTTTCTCTCTAAAAAACTCCAACAAAACACACACACAAAAACATATAACTAAAAATAAAATAAAATAAAACCGTACTCCCCTTCAAAAAAAACCCCAAACAACAAAAAACAAACAAGCAACCAAAAAAAAAA
>VXAU01005053.1:12387-86028 GCA_013399695.1 Formicarius rufipectus | reverse complement strand
AAAAAAGAAAAGAAAAACAACCACAAAAACACACTTCAGCCCTCAACACCATTGATTTGTAAGCCTAGACAGTAAAAAAGCTTTGCTTCAGGAAGTTCTTGCTCATAGTCGATGCTTGTGATGCTGTTTCTGCAAGAGAGTGATGAAAAATAATCTATGCCTAATCATAATTACTCCTTGAAAATTTTCCACTGCAAGTCTTCTGCTGAGGAAAATTTCAGTCAGAAAAAGTTAGAAAAATAGGGAAAAAATTTCCTATTCATCAGATTGTAATAAATTCACTGACCAAAACTCTATGCCTCAGGAAACACAAATCTGGACTCACAGAATTATGTAGGTTATAAGCACCAGAACAGCACATGTGAGCAGCCGTGGTTTTGAAGGGTAGTCATGTATTTAATTCCTGCTGAAATCAGTGACGGGCATTTATATTGTGCACTCCTGATTGTGGAGGTTCATATAGACAAAAATGGATAGAAAAGCAAACCAAAAGTATTTGCAAACAAGCTCCCAAGGGTTTCTGTTATTTCAAACTTTATACTTCTGAACACAAAACAGAACATATAAGAAAATAATTAAGTATATAGCAATGTGTGAGGAATCACCAGACAGTGTTTGTGGTCTTCAGAGTTGTGGTGGTTTGAAGGTGCCTGTTTTATCAAATCTGACATCTAAAATGTTTTGCATCATAAGGACTTCTATTGTATCTTCTGATAATAATGAAAAGACATAACTTTTTTTCCCTCAAGACATTAAAAAAACAATATTTCTTCGCCTTCACATTCAATTGGAGAAAGAAACTGTGTATTAATAGGACTTCATATTGGAGTCATTAGGATCAGTGCAGGTTAATCTGCAACTATTTGAGATTAACTACAACTAAACTAATAATATAATTTCAAACTTTAAAAATGCAATTTAAACTCTAGATTGATACTCATAAAGCTAATACGCATAACAAGTATTTCACTGAATACAAGTTAGTATTATTTTAAAGACCTTAGAGTCATGCAGCAGTTTTTAAAAACCATGCTGCATGTAACATGGCAAGAAAATGAAAGATCAAAATGTGAAGATACAATAGATTAATTTACACTAATATTCCTTTAAGAATTATTCAGAATACCAGAGATGTTTGTTATCTATATAAAAATCATCATTTGACAGCAATGGCACTGTAACCTCTTCAAACTCCAGATCTGGCTTACAGAACAAACTCTCTACACCCCATGCAGCAGCACAAGTTAAAGACCTACAAAGTGTACACTTTAAATAAATAAATAAAAATATTTAATACACAGAATCACATAAGCTTTAAGCAAAGTACATTCTCGACAAAGTTGAGAAGCTGGACATTTTGATTAGGCTTAATTAACTCCATAGCCAGAAGTCTGTAACACAAGAAGTGCAATTATTTGTGACCAAAGTGAATTATTATTTAACTCTCAAAAAGAAAGATTACTTTATTCCTGTTCTTTACTGCTTTTCTAAAGTATAGTTGACACTAGTGCTAAAACTACTGCTGAAGTTTCTTTTACATAAGGATGAAAATAAAGTAGTTTTTTTTCCCCACAAGCACGTTCCCCAAATCTCTCTGAAGTTTCTTGTACATTAATCAGTAATGCCATTGACTGCCAAATCTTCAATATTTGTTGAGAAAATAACTTAGGTATTTTTCTCAGCATGGAAATGAGCACACTATCATCTTCCTCATAGGATATTGCTGTTGTAAACTAAGAAGCACTGCACAGAGAGGGTAACCAAGTTATCATGCATATGACTGCTAGATTACTCAAATAATTCAGAACTAGTTCCTGTATTTTCATATAGTTTAATAAAAGGTTTTGTTCACAATGCATGGGGCAGGGCTCTGGCCTGCAGTACGCTCTACAGATTAGACTGGAGAACCTAGTTCTTTTAACTCTTAAAAACTGAGGAACTTAAATGTACAGTCTGACATGGAGGAGACTTTCTCCAACTCCAAAGATGTATTACCACCTTTTTGAGAGTATTGATTTTCTGTAGAAATAGCTAGGATCAGATATCATGCCTCAATGACAGATCTCTGCCTCTGAGCAACGTAAATGAGTCTTTGCAGCTCTTACAGTTTCTATCCTTTCTTTTCACGCTAGAACCATGGAAAGGACAAGGAACCAGGAACAACATTTATTTTTAATCACTGAATCTAGTGATTCAGTGCTTCAACGCTACTCATTTTTGAATATATCAGATTCTTACTGAGTCTTTTAATGATGAAATGTCTGTAAAGTTATAAAAGTTTTGATGCCCTACTCCTGAGAAAGCTGCAGTATTTCAGTCTTGGAAAAGAAATCTTGCCTCTGGATCGCTGCAGCAGAATACACATACTGAAGAATAAATACTGAAAATTCTGTTTCAGTTTACTCATGATACTGGAATTAATCTTTATAGGGACAAATCTGAATAGTTACCAAGAAGGGGAAAAATGAGCCAGTTATATTTAAATTTTTTTTTTTTTGCCATAAATTCTATTCCCTGGTAGACATATGGGATTCTAACGCACTCTAATATAGACTTGGTTAGAATGCAAAAAATGTCCCAAACCTTTCTTCTTGAAAAATAAATCTCTTAAACTCAGATTATGATGATTTCAGAGCTGCTAAAACCTGCTTGGATGCATGATTTTATTGTAATTGTAGCCTATAGGTGTGTATTATTTCACTATTTATTCATATATATTGTTACCCCAATTACACTGGTTAAATATACCTTTGTGCAATAGGCAAGGGAAAGCAATCTTCTTCTGACAGATTTTTGTTAGTTCTTTGCTCTTCAGACTTTTTCAAAAACTTCTGTATTTTCTTGCTGACCTTAAAGTCATTACAGAACATTTACCCTCCTGCTCGCAATAGTACTTAAAGACCTTAAAAAGTTCTTCCTGGGGAGAAAAAGTAGCAGTCTGTGCTGGATTAAGCCAGTAAGGGTTGAGCATATATGACAGCACTATCTCAAGTCTCCCCTTGCTCTGCCTTCCCAGTTCACGAGAAAGAAATATAGTGACCCAAGAGCATCAGCAATTTAGTTCAAAGAGAAAGTACAAAGATTTAAAACCTGTCCTGAGAAATTATAATACCTTCCAGTGCATATTGCATCCAAGAATGCATGCAGAGATACTATTTGGAGATTTTTAAAGCATATATTTTTAATCTAACAGGAGTGACATAGTGATTTGTTGACCAAAACCTCAGCCATAATAAATCAGTGCATAATCTATAGGTGAGAAATCCATTCTCCCTAGCGTTCTTTCTGTTTTGGATGATCATATCACCCCAGCTTGTATTCAATAGATTGTTCATCAGAAAAATGCGCAAACTATAGTGTATGGCCCCAGTTATTTCAGAAGAATGATTAAAGGCTTATGTAGCTGATGTCTTCAACGGCAATTTTGCTTTTGGATCACAGGGCCCTCTTTTCGAGAGCTGAAGACAAAGCTTTTGAGAGTAGCTTTTGAGAGCAGCAGGACAACATGGTGAGTAAAGTTCTAGCCTAGGAATAGATGTGGAGAGAAATTACAACCCACAGTCAAGCAAGGAAATAATGGGCAGGGGTGGGTAGCAAAGGCTGCAATGTGGCAGGAACAGGAGAGAACACCAGAGTAATAATACAGTGAAAGAAGTGGACATCCAAGAGATGGATCTCAAGCATGTTATATGAACAGATATGCACATAGCCTGGGAACACCAAAGATTGCAGCTGTGCATATGGTTAGACATCTACAACATCATTCCAGTTACTTAGGTGTGGTCAGAGACCTCACACAAATAGGCTATTGCAATGGGTGGATACCCAATCTTCAGGGAAGACACATCGAGAACAGGAAAGAGAGGATAAGAGAAAGGCAATGGCGTGGCTCAGAAGTCTGCAAGTCCTACTGTGGGTTAGACAACAATTTGGCTGAAAGTTCACAGCTCAGGATCAAAGGAGCAGCCAGTAAAGGAGACCCAGTGGTGGAAGAGAAATTTAGAAGTATTGCTCAGCAGGGATGTTGTTAGAAGAGCTTCAACTCTCTTTGAAACCTGTTAGAGATGACAAAGGGAAACATCAATTGCTTCTAACACTCCAGTAGTATGCAAGTGCAGTCTTGAAAGGGGTTGGTGATTTAGTCACAGCAGATGTGTAAGGATGAGCCACTCAACAGAAAGAACAGCCAACACTGGATCAGGATAAAGACAGGCCAATGTGATGCTCATCCATAAGAAGGGACAGAAGGATGATCCTGAGAACTACAGACCCACCAGCCTAACCTCGGTGCCCAGCAAGGTTATGGAACAGATTATCTTGAGTGTGATCACACATCACCTACAGGACAGCTGGGGGATCAGACCCAGCCAGCCTGGATTTAAGAGGGGCAGGTCGTGGCTGACCAACTTGATGTCCTTTTATGACCACGTGACACATCTGGTGGATGAGGGGAAGACTGTGGATCTGTCTATCTGGACTTCAGCAAAGTCTTTGACATTTTCTCCTATAATCTACTCCTGGAAAAGCTGGCAACTCAAAGCTTGGACAAGTACTCTCTCTGCTGGGTTAAGAACTGGCTGGATGGCTGGGCCCAGAGAATGCTGGTGAACGGGGCTGCGTCCAGCTGGCACCACTGCTGTCCCCCAGGAATTACTGTTGGGCCCAGTCCTGTTTAATACCTTTATTGACGATCTGGATGAGGGGATCTAATCTACTATTACCAAATTTGCAGATGACACCAACTTGGGGGAAGGTATGTTGATCAGCTGGAGGGTAGGAGAGCTCTGCAGAGGGACCTGGAAAGACTGGATAGATAGGCCAAATCCAATGATATGAGGTTTAACAAGACCAAGTGCTGGGTCCTGCATTTTGGCCACAGCATCCCCATGGAGCACCACAGGCTGGGGACAGAGGGGCTGAACAGTGGCCAGGCAGAAAAGGACTTGGGGATTCTGATTGACAGCTGACTGAACATAAGTCAGCAGTGTGCCCAGGTGGCCAAGAAGGCCAATGGCATCCTGACCCCTACCAGGAGGAATGTGGTCAGAAGAACTAGGGAAGTAATTCTTCCTCTGTACTCTGCACTGGTGAGGCCACGCCTCGAGTCCTGTGTCTAGTTCTGGACCCCTCAGTTTAGGAGGGATATTGAGGTGCTGGAGCAGGTCCAGAGGAGGGCAATGAGGCTGGTGAAGGGTCTGGAGTGCAAGTCTTATGAGGAGAGGCTGAGGGAGTTGGGGTTATTTGGCCTGGAGATGAGAAGATTCAGGGGAGACCTTAGCACTCTTTACAACTACCTGAAAGGAGGTTGTAGCCAGGTGGGGATTGGGCTTTTCTCCCAGGCAACTAGAGACAGGACAAGGGGGCAGAGTCTTAAGCTGCACCATGGGAAGTTTAGGTTGGATATAGGAAGAAGTTCTTCACAGAAAAGGTCATTGGTCTTTGGAATGCACTGCATAGGTAGGTGGTGGAGTCACCGTCCCCGGAGACGGTGATCCAGAAAAGACTGGATGTGGCACTTAGTGCCATGGTCTAATTGACAAGTCACAGGTTGGACTCGATCTGAGAGGTCTTTTCCAACCTAGCTGATTCTGTGATTTCTGTGATAGTGTTTATGTCAGATAACTCAACACCTGCAAATCCAAGTGATAAGATAAGCTGCATCCAAGGGTGCCAAGAGAGAGGGCTGATGTTCTTGAACAGCTGATGCCAGTCATTTTGACAGGTCATGGAAATCTGAGAACTGGAGAAGGACAAATATTGCAATCATCTTCAAAAAGGCCAGTATGTCAACTTTGGAAAACTATCAGTCAAGGAGCTTCACTGTTGCCTGGGAAAAATCAAGGAGCAAGTCATCCTGAAACATAATTCTGGACACATGAAGGACAAAGTGCTTGAGAAGAGTCATCACCTACCAAGTGTAAACCATTCTCAAGAAGCATTTTTGCCTCCTGTGGTAAAAGAAAGGGTTTTATTAATGAGGTTAGACTAGTGGAATCAATTTACTTTGATTTTAAACAAGGCTTTCAACACTGTTTCCTGCATTATTCTTATATCCCTGTTAGACCATCACAGTCTGGATAGATGAATAAAATAAAAAAAAAAAATCAAACTGGGTTAAAAAAAAAAAAAGAAAGAAAGAAATATAACCAAATCTGATAGAAAGCAGAAGGAAATATTCAAAGTGTCCTCCCCTACCTAGAGGGCAGTGACAAGTGGAGGAGTTTATCTTATGACCTGTCCTGTCTACAAACTTTATCAGTGACCCAGAGGATGTGAATGAAGAGCACTCACATCAAGTTTGCAGTTGACCTCAAATTTCTGTATCAGTCGATACACTTGAAGGCAGGATGTCCATCCTCAGTAGACAGGATGACAGAATGGGCAACCAGAACCTCAGCAAGGTTCTTCAGCTTTGGGGCAACCTAACAGCAGTCCCCAAGTATTTATGAGACCATCACCAAGGCAACGGAACCAGGTGTTTCAGAGATGTATTGAAAGTGGGTAAAGGATATCAGACATAGGTTGAAATGCAAGTTGTTCAGACTGGATATAAGGACAAATTTCCTCTCACCCATGAAAATAGTCAAACACTAGAACAGGCTACCTGGAGAGGTTCTACAGTCTCCTTCCTTGGATTTTCTTAAGAACTAACTGGACAAAAGTCTGTTCAGCTTAGTCTGATCTCATAGTTGACTCTATTTTGACAAGGAGGTTGGACAACAGGTCTTCTGATGCCCTTTTTGACATGTATCATCCTATCATGTTAATATTTTCCAGTTATTTTTTTTAATATGCTTAACTATCTTGATCTTACTCTCACAGAGCTGAGCAGCATAATTTGGTATAAAAAGTATTTTAAAAAATATTTTAAAAGATATTTATCTCATGTCCCTTTAAAGATGAGGGAATAAGTATATTCACTTCTAGACAACATAAGAAATTCATTACATTGCTTACTCTAATATGATCACGTCATCAGAGACCATCAATGATGCAGCTCAGTCAGTATATGTAGTTTTCAAAACTAGATTTGTGGTTTCCTAGTCCTGCAAATCCTACTATTGTAAGACATACCAGTAAACATTTTAATGTAACTTATGTCACACTACCTTATGCACTATTTCTACCCAAGATGCCCTATAAAAGAAGAGTCATACAGGATACTTTATAGTAAATGCACCAGCCTGAAAGCCCTTGCAGAAATTGACTGCATTGTATTCACAGACAGCTTGGTATGTACATGATCTGTAAGTAACAGAGTAATGAATTATATTATATCTTAAGCCTCACACTCAAAGGAGGCTGGACTTGAATATATAATTTAGATATGAGGGACATTTGTAGAAGGTTTGATGTGTTCCCAGTTGAAACTATTGCTAATATTGATACATCAGACTTTGTTTGAAAACAACTTTAGGATGTCAAGAAAACCTCCAAATTACACGTATGAAGTCATATGCAATTTTCCAGCCATCATAATACCTTGGTCATCTTCTTGCCCTTACAGCAAATCAGCTTTCTGCCTCTTTCCTCCCTATTTTATTTCTTGTAAACTTGAAATATGATCATAGTGTTTGGTCTGAATATCCCCTTAGCTGAAATAAAGGGGAATTTCTGTCCAAACTGTACAATGCTGTTCTGAGCTGAGATACAAATAAGCTGCTTGGCTATTATTCTCTCACACTGAACACTTCAATTTCTGGTACATACATGTTTAACATTTTTCTGGCATACACAGATGGTGACTTACAGTGTATCAGTAGCTTTGAAAAAAAGCTGAATTTAGATTCATTAATCAGCATTGTGATAGGTGATTTGCATGCATGCAGACACAGATCACACATGGAAATATCTCTATACAGCATCAAATGTTCAGTAAGCAGGTATACATACACATGTGTAGGCAAGGAATGATAAATCAAAATCAGGTTCCTAAGAGCTTAATGGTGAACTATTCCGACTTTCAGTTCCAAATATGTTGCACAACCCTCAAAGTGTTGCAGTCATACACTCTTAATCATATTCTTTGCTTACACACTGTATTCAAGCCTTCAGATCCTCTGCTGGGATTGCTTTTTAAGTAGTCTTACTGTTAAGTGGGAATTTTTTTAATCAAAATTTTTGATTTTTGTTCTCATTATTAAGATTTTATGCAATATATTTTGTATTCCTCAGTAGGTCATGTGTTAAAATCTTTGTCCTCAGACCATCGATGGATAATCCACCTCATCCATGTAACACATATAATCACAAATTCATCAGTACACTGTTGCAAGTTGAAATTGCATTAAAGAATATTTTACTAACAGAGGTGTTTTATTAACCTGCTCTGGATCTATTTTTCAAGGTCAAATTTACATTTCTCAAGAATTACCAGTTTTTATACACCCATCTCCTACCATTTTTCCAGCCAAACATTTTTAGTTTGCGAATTTAAATCAAATAAGACTGTCTTATTCTGAGACATATCAAAATATAATTATACATTCTGGTAGTCAGCTCAACTTTGTCCCTAATTTGCATCTTATCTTGAGTAATTTATTTTCCCACTTGTCATGAAACCTGTGACTGGAGCTGATCTTTTATAGACCACTTGGCAAAAGTGAATAATTATAAATACAGTTCCATCTGCATTAGAATAGTTTTTGTACAAATTTTGGATGCAGGCCCTGCTACAGGCCTCCTAAACCTCCCCAATAGGAGTGAAAGAGACAAAACATTCAGGTGATTACAGTTAATATGTCCTTGGAAATTAGTAAACCTTATCCTTTCTAAAGCAGTGTTTAACTATTTTATTTTCATTTAAGACTGATTTTACTAATTGGTGTCACTGGAACTATATGAACTTTTTCTAGTTCTAAGGAAATATCATTGATTCCCATCATGATGCATAAAACATTATATTCTTTGAAGATAGGGTCTAGGTTTTTGATTTTATGTAAAATTGTGTTTAATAAAACAGGTTTGAGAAAATAAATCACTTGTCAAGCATAACAAACCTGCTGTTTTGTAGTAACATTAACAAGCCACTTACTGTTCTCAGTAAAGCAGATATTAGAATTGTATGCATACAGCTATGCTTGTTCTAAATTTCAACAGCACAGTAGTGTTCAGAATATTCCAAAAGTTTCAGAAATGTGACCAATTACATAACTAGATGTGCCAAAGACTTCATAACTAAAGATCAAGGCATATGATACATAATTAAAATGCAGATCTTCAACAACAATTTTTTAAATATCCTCAGTAAAAGGTACAAAAAAATGAAATATGAAAGACCTTATGTGACCAGGGACTCAACATTCTTTTGTATATAAGGAGAAGCTAATCTAATTTTGCTCAGATCAGTCTATGCAACAAGTGACAATTTATCACCTCTCTTAAAACAAGTGTATCTTCCTACAGTTTCTCCAGGTCATAGTAGGGTATGATCAGCACTGCAGGGTGGTACATGAAAAGGCTGTAAAGTGAGAAATTCCCCAAAATAAAGTTATCTTAAGGATATTCAGTGCCACTCCTTTGAATCTGATTATGGAGTTAGAACAACTCAGAGCAGCCTTTCAGCTGCAGCTGGAGGACATTATTTTCCTGCTAACAGATTACACAGGTGATGTTGACTCTCCTAACACAGAACTTTCAGGTTTAGAAAGGACCAGGAATAGCATCTCTGGGGCATACGTACCAATGTTGCCTTAATATGCCTCAAACCTACTATTCCCTATGGCTTTTGGAGATAAGAACAGAGGGGCCAAATTACAAATGGAATTTGATTTATGAATGCAGAAGAGACCAGGTTTTGAAATCTCTTGTTATTCACAGAGATTTATATCCTTTCTCCCACCCTCTCATAAGTCCTTTATGTTTACAGTTCTTTGATAAGAATGAAAAGATGTTGTTACAATTGTACCTCAAGAGTCAAGAGGGGAAATACAACGTGAGATTAAAAATAGTGGTACCAAGCAGGTGAGAACATAAGATTTGAACAGGTCTGAGATGGGGCCTCTGGGAGTGTTTGAACTCCATGGGAACTTGTTGATAGATAGCTGTCATTACCATTAGCAACGGTAATGGACCTCACATTTATTCCTGATGATCACCACTTGAAATGGCCAACACTCTGACTTTGTATTGCTGCTTACAACCCTCTGAGCTCAATGATCCAGCCATGCATCTTATACATTTACTGGGTGCACAACTAACCAATTTGGATATCAGACTACTATGAGGAATTAAGTAAAAAGCCTCACTAAAGATAAGTATATAGCATCTCCTGTGATCTCCTTTTTCACTTAGCCAGTCATTTCATCACAGAAGTCTATCAGCATGGTCAGACATAATTTGTACTTGGTAAACCCATGCTAGCTTTTCCAATAATCACTATGTCCTTCAGGTGGCTGTAAATGGCTTCTGGGTAAATTGCTTCATAATCTACCCAGACACAGACATCAGGCTGATCAGCCTGTAGCTTCTCTAGTCCTCCTTCCCCTTCTTGAAGTAAATCTGCCTTTTTACAGTCATCAAATTTCCTCATAACTATCAACATGACCTTTATAAAAAGTATAATCTTTTATTACAAAAGATAAGTAAAATTATCTCTAACAATGTTACCCAGCTTCCTCTGCACCTTTGAAAGTATGTCACCCAGACCTGTGCACTTGTGTGTATACAGTAACATTAACTTTTCCTTATCTTCCTCCACAATACAGAAATAACTTCTGGTAATTTTCTACTAGAAGTGTAAGGGGGCCAAAAGACCAGGGATCATACTTTTTTAGTTAGAGCTGCAGGATGAGAAGAGAAAGAAGGGGAGAGGAGAGGGAAATCAAGTGGTGGAAGAGCTTTCAGTCCCTTAGTCTTTTTCTTGTCCTTCACCACCAACCACCCTATCCACCCCACTGAACAGCAGTACCTCATTTTCCCTACACTTCCTTTTGCTGCTGAGCTAATTACAGAAACTCTTAGTACCTTTCCACAGTGCTCCTTCGTTTCAAGTCCTGCTAAGCTTTGACTTTCCTGGTTCTCTCCCTGCATTCTCAGGCAAAATCTTTATATTCTTTGTAGGTAGCCTGCTACCACTTTTACGTTCTGTGCACTTCTCTCTCGTGACTAAATACAGTGACCATGACTGATCACATCACTCTTGATTCCTCAGTGAGTACATGACAGCATTAGAATACCAGTGCTTCTTAAATTTTTAACATACACAACAATAAACTGAGCAATAAATTAAGATCACACTGAAAGATAGAATTCACCCCACTTTATTTTGCAGCTTAATTATTGATCAAATGTCTGTCCTTGAAATTTCACATTCTCACTTACATAAAAATAACTTATTTTTGTTCACTAAAATCAAGTTACAAAATGAAATATTTATGTGAATACAGAAGCTATTTGAACATGAATTTGAAATAAGAAAATATGAGGATAGAGTAAAAAAGAAGCAAAAGGTTTCCAAGTGCTGTATAACGAAGAAAATTGCCTCACGGCAGATTCATTTCTAAAGTAAAATAATGAAAACTGCTGTTTCTGGTTTCTGTTATTATGGTTATAATTATTTATTACTATAAAGCCCAGAGGCACATTATATCAACTATTGTGCAAACGCACAGTTCTGTAAGATGAATCCAATAGCATGAAAGCACATTAGTGGAAAGGGATTTTGAGTGGCACAGTCCATGATGAGTTATTTTTCCTTTTCTTATATCCTTGTTTTCTAGTGGTAGGTAATATAAAATGTTTATAGCTCAGACACTGTTGTCTTACATCAGAGGATGGAATCCTCAGTTCAGGATTGAGACTGTAGCTGAGGGTTCTCTATGGACTATCAAATCTGGATTTTTCTCAGAGAACATAAGGTAAAGTTGATACCCCTTACAGCTTTAAATTTATTTGTCAGAAGTGTAGTCCCATGCTCCCTCCTTCCCTTTCCCTTGATATTGACGCTTTCAATCATACCAGACAATTTAAATCACATACACACACACAAAACACAACAAAAAAACCAAAATCCAAAGCCCCACACACAATCCACTTCAAACAAATGCACAAAGAACCTTCAAAAAAACCCCCACATGACACAGAAAAAAAAAAAAAAACCAAAAACAAAAATTAAAAAGAAACCTCACTAAGCTACGCAAGCACAAAAATAACCCCAAACCATGCAAAAAAAACCAACAACAACAAAAAACAACAACAACAAAAAAAGTTTTTACAACAGATTGGCAAAACTGAATTGACTTAATGTAGAGAAAGACAAACAGTTGAAACAATAGGAATAAAATCTTTCTTTTTTCAGCATATTTTGGGCATGAGTTCAACTCAAACCACATCACACAATGCAATTCTTTGGCTAGATTTTAGAAAGGATGTAGGCAACTGAAATAAGAGATATCTGTTAAAAGCCTTAGGCCTGTGTTGGAGGTTAGTGTGCATGACAGCCTTTGTTCTGCTAGCCAGATAAATTAGAACTCAGAAAGTAACTGTAATATACTCCCACTAGGCATCTTACAGGCACACACATTTGCACTGTGTGCTGGCCATAGTACATAAGACTACATTGTCAGACAGCAAAGACCCATATACCTTGAATTATACAGTTGGTTTGTTTTTCACACAGTATCTATCAAGAATATGTATAAACAGGGCAAGAGATATGCTACATTCACAAATTTTCCACAGACCACTCTCTGAGAATAACCTCAGCCTCTAAATCACATTTATTTCACTTTACTCTGATAAAATAAATTCATATATTTTGAATAAACACAGCTGAAATTGAGAGTACCTAGGCTCATAATCATAGTTGCCATAAAACACAGGGAAGAAATAGAATGTGAGTACTACTGGTACTGAGGAAAAAAATATTTAGAAAAACACACTCATGAACTTAACTGCAGAAAGCAAATCCCCAAGCATCTACCATTTCAACAGCTGAAGACATAGCTACTTCTATGTGTTATTTTCTCTGCTTCTAAAACATCTGGAAGATGACCTTAAAAGTTAGTTGTGCATACTTGATATCAACCCATGGAAAAAACTATGCAGTAAACCTCATCTCATGCTGTGTTGATGCAAGCCACAGGCAATTGTTATTTAGAGGGCCTGGAAGAACAGAATTTGAAAGTGGTTAACTACACAAAAAGAACTCACGCATACACATACAACTTGACTATAGGATATATGGTGTCATTCTGTCATTTAAGCTGTCTGCAGAGATCTGGAGGGTCCTTTGTCACTAAACCTCAATATTTCACTAAGACAGATGGGATCTCTGTGCAGCCTGAGTTCAAGCTCCTCTTGTAATAACATGCTGGCATATAAACTAGAAGCACTATATCTTTGTGGAGGAACACTAATGGCTTTCTCTTGGTAAAACAGCCTGGGTAACAATATATGATAAGATGTGAATGTAAACAGCATGAGTGGAATATTCAAAGCAGTTTGAAAGGACACTTGCAAAAAAAACCCCCAAAAAACAAACACAAAACAAACAAACAAACAAAAAACAAGCAACCAAAAAAAACCAAACCACCCCACCAACTAAAACTGACACTGATAACCCCAAAGATGATTAATATTTGTTGGAATAAACAATAACCTGCAGATGGCCATGAAAATTTTGGGTAAGAAAACCAATCAAACAAAAGGGATGAGTCATCTTGAAGAACTGATATGAAAGAATCATGACAATATATTTAGGTGAGAAAAAAGAAATGCACTTCAAATGGTTTGATGCTGCCATAAGTCTCCCTGGGGCACAATGGCCTTTGCCAGGCTAAACAGAGCAGCCCCTAGTTTAACAGAAGGAGCATAGTATGTGGCCACCCACACCTTTGGGGGCTGTGTGACACTTGGCCTTCTGGGGGTCTTCATCCCCTGCGTGTGCGCTAACAAGTTTAAGGGAGTGGGCTGCATGGGTACACATAAAACTGGAGCACCCACACCTCCAACACAGGTGTGTGCAAGTAGGGTACCTCACAGTGCCCCATGAGAGGTGGGTTCTAGTCTAGTTGTAACCACATGAATGTGTCCATGTCATTAGGACTTTGGGGGATTTGTCAAGGAAGTGTTCAGAAATTTGTTGGCATTTATTAACATTTTCTAAGTTGCTATCTACTGGTATTTCTGCTACATTGCTGACATCGATCCCCAATATGCAGTTGCCTGATTGCGTGTTAAAACAATACCAATGAACGGTTCTCATATTTATTTTGCTTCATATGTCATTATTTCTTGGAGTTAACTAATTTGTCTGAACAAGATTGCTTTGAAAAAGCAGTGAAACACATATATATTTGATTGTAGTTTATTTTTTACGTTTTTTAAAAGTAAAAAAGGCTGTGATCTTGTCATTAAAATAATGAGTAATAATGACAAATAATGACAAATGAGTATTAGACCCACTTACATATCTTCAGTTGTACTAATATCACTGAGGTTATATCAATGAGCAAGATTAAAAACAAAACACAACTGACCCTTTATTATTTAGACTGCAGATTTAATGTAACTTGCCTGGATAATAAAGAAAAGCTATCCAAAGTAAGAAGCTGGCAGCATACTTACTACCAGCAAGCTAGCTGCAATTTGTGCAGTGATCTCAAAGCTAATTCATCTCAAGAATTAATTACCAAGAACAAGTAACAATTGGCTAATCCAGACACCAGTGAATTGAGACATTTTTATAAGACATCATTGCTAAGTCATCCCTAGAGGTACCTATCTGCCTACATTTGAACAACATCTTCCTAGGTTGTGATGAGAAGTGATTATCTTACAGGAGATTAATCTTCATTTATTAGCTGAGTTATGTCAGCTCAGTTATGTCCTCTTCTCATACCTACACTGTTGTAAAACCGTCATACTTTTGCTGTTGTCACTCACACCTGTAACAAGTCTGTTTTGTAAACCTGATGCAGTTTACTCACAATGTAATTGGCTAACTTCATAAGGTGATTTTGGTCATATGGGTTCACTAAATTAAAACCTCCAACAATAAAACAAATTTTAGAGAATTTAAAGTCATGTACACACACATATAAACACACACATTTTCCTATACATTTATACACACCTATGTACCTACAAGCACGAAGGGGGAAATCGAACCAAAACTGTGAAACAAACCTGCGGTCACATACAGAAAGACACTGCATTGCTATTGAGGCACCTTTTACTGTGTAGAGTTCTTTTAAGAAACTTAAAAACTTTCTGTAACAGCAAAGATATACTTCTAATAATAATACAACTTTAGGAACTTTAAGCAATTTTAGGAGAAGGTTTCTTAATAGTATTTTAGATGCTTAAGTATCTCAGTTAATTTGAGAAACTATTCTGATTAGAACAAACCAGCAGCATTAATAAAAACCCAAGTGAAAGAAATATCTTTAGCAAAACTGGAAGGCTTTGTTTGAGACCTTTAAGCTTTTGAGCAACTATTAGAAACATGCTCCAACAAACTCATGTAAAATATTTAAAAATGCTGACGCTGCTGAAAAAATTTTACAGTAAAAATCAGTTTACCGTTATGAAGTTTAAATATGATAGACTGAGTCAATAGAAGCATTTAGCTCACCAGGTACAAGTTGAATTTTAATAAGGAAATAGAAATTCTCTGGAACAGATTTTCCATATATCAAATAGGATCATTATAATAGCTTTTATTTCCTTCAAGGCAAGTGCTAACGCACTCTCCCATCTATTAGAGCAGACATCCAATAAGCAGCACCTGTTCTGCATCTTAAACACTACTTTTCTTCACACCTATCCAGTCACAAACAGTTCTGCAGTAAGATGTTCTGACTTAACTCCATTGAAACTTGCAAAATTAAATATTCATCAGTAGAGATAACAGCCTTCTCTCTTTTCTAAACTGTCCTTCCCAATAGAATAGTATTAACCTCCTGTCTCCTTTTATATAAAGGACAGGAGAGAAAATGAATTTCCTTTGAAGAAAAAAAAATTGAAGAAAAATACTTTCCATAGTCTCTTACAGGTTGATGAGTGTACTCTTTTACAAACTAACAAATGTCTTAAAACACTGTCACTAAGGATCACATAGAATTACAGTTACTAGTGGAAATGTTCAGACAAACGATTCTTTGAATACTTCCCTCTGAGTCTGGCTTCCCAGGATCCTGAAATCAGGTGCAACAGAACCAATCTACTCAAATCGGAAGACACCAAAGGAAAACAGTAAAGTACTTAAGAGCTTTCAGGTTAGCCCAGAAAATTGGATTTCTTTTTTTGGTGTTTTATTTTTGTTCTTTTTTTGTTTGTTTGTTTGTTTGGGGTTTTTTGGGTAGAAAGCAAAAGAGTGTAGGGAGAAGAAAAATCAGTTTTGAGCAGTTAGATACCAGCTTTTAAACAGGAAGATTGCAATACTGAAAACAAATAGACTATATGAGCCACCACATAATTACTTTTTGGGCTGTTATGCCAATGCAGTAAGAATAATGATGCAGAAAGAGTCCTTTGTAGGTACATAGCAATAACAAAACTAAAATTCAGTTTCATTACCAGACTTAATTTGCTCTATGTGCATTGTGTCTCACCTTTACCTCCTTCCTTCAGGCTAACTGTGCCTACTGCCAGGTAACCCAGCTGCTTTGTCACCAAACACTTTAATAAGCCTGAGCAGATTTGTCTTCTAGATAAAGACCAAAACACACTGGCCACTTCCCACCTTCCAGGGCTAGAATATTGCCCTGATAGTTTCTGAACTAAAGATGGCTGTCATGGGTTTCTGTAGCTGAATTTTAGTAGAAGGGGGGGCTTCCAAGATGGTTTCTGTTAGAAGCTGCTAGAAGCTTCTCCTGTCCTGTGAAGATAATGACAGCCAGGTCCAGAAGGACCTGCTGGGGGACAGAGTTGAGCCAATTAAGAATCATAGTCACACCTCTGGGATAACATATTTAAGAATTCAGGAGTGTTGCGCAGTTGAAATAATTCCAGCCATGAGACCAAGGTCGGAGCAGGAGGAGGCAAAGGAGGGACCCCATGCTGGAGCCGGGAGGGGGGAGGACTGAAAACTATTTCCTCCCCCCCCCATCCCTGAAGCCTGTGGAGATATTTTGGGGCATGGAGACCCCCCTGCAGCCTCTGGAGGAGCAGGTGGATGCCCGAAGGAGCTGTTGCCCTGTGGGAGGCCCAGGATGGAGCAAGATCCTGGAAGAGAGTTGCAACCATGACTCTTGGAGAAGGAGATCCACCTGGAGCAGGTTTTTTCCCCCAGTAGAAGTGTTGCCCAGGGGGTGGACTCACGTTGAAGAGGTCTATCGAGGACTGTCTCCCGTGGGTGGGACCCCATGGGAGCAGGGGAAGGACTCAGAGCTGCAGCCCCTCTGTAGACCGTGGTGAAGACTGTGGTGGAGCAGGTTGTCCACCTGCAGCCCACGGAGGACCATTGGGGTTCAGAGACCCGACTGCACCCCATGGAGTGATCCACAGGACAAGAGCAATGGCAGCAACAACAGCCATCTGCAAAACGCCCATTCCCTGCTCTCTCAGACTACTGGGTGGGGACCTGGAGGTTTGGGTGGACACCGGGTGAAAACCACCACACTAACCCTCATACAAGCTCATCTTTTTCCTTTTATTTTCAAGCATGATGTTATATGGTATGGAATATCTCTTTGGTTAGGTCAGCTCAGCTGCCTGGTTGTGTTTCCTCCCAGTCTATTATGCACCATCCCACCATCCCTAAGTCTATTTACTTTGGGTACAGAGTGAGAAAATAAAAGAAGGCCTTGATGCTCCATGAACACTGCTCAGCAAAAGCTAAAACATTAGTGTGTTATCAGTATTGTTTTGGTCAAAAATCTAAAACATTGCCCCATATGAGCTTCTATAAAGAAAATTAACTCTGTCCAAGCCCAATGTGTACCTCCAAAATGTATCATGAAAAATAGACAGCAGCAAGATTGCTTTTGTCCTCGCCCAAGTTTAAAAGTAAGGGCACTGTTAAAACCTTTGAGTAAATGGATGTAAACACCAAACACCCATCCTCTTGATTAAATCCAGTTTATAAAACTGGAAAAAAAGGTGAAATCTCCCTCTTGCCCTGATTCAGTTGCACAAGAGCATTCCTAATCCATGTTTTGAATTACCTCTCCTTGATAATAATCTCAGTTATGACACAGTGGCTTACAAGTCAAATTTGAATCCTTGGTCCTATGGAAGTTTGTGTGCACTAGGCCTATCTATGATGTAAGGGTTGGCAGTTACTGTCTAAAACAGAGTGAAATAGGAGCAGTTCCTTTGACTGAGCTCTACCTGACAGTATCATGCTTCTATTCTCTTTCTGGGCAAAGTCCAACGGATCAGTTTACAATGCCTTTGGTGATTTCAAGTAATATGGTAGGGTTTGCACTTAAATAGAACAGAAACTCAACCATAGCAAATTACCCAAATGACATCTTTGACTGCAGCTGACAAGGAGTAAGGGCATGTTTTCTGAACTGCCTCTGCTCTGTCAGCAACAGGAATATATTCTTCACCTACTTTATTTGCATCCATGTGGCAAATGTTTGCCAACATTCCCAGGAAATCTTTATAATTTTGGTAATACTTTGAACTATCTTAAATCAGTGCATTTATTGTGTAGCTAGTCAGCTTGTAGCACAGACATCACTGCACTCACAACTAGGACATATCATGAGACCTGAAGGAAGGTGTGATTTCAGAGAGTTCTGCACTATGATCCACTTCTAAGTAAGCTTCTGGGCAAGTAAATAATTATTTGGGTAGTTATTATTAGTTTGGAGATAATAATTTTGAGGTACCTTGCATTCATCTCACTAAGAAAGCTAAGCACCCAACACAGGATTTTAGACAAAGCAATGCCTAAAATGCAGATATGAAATATGACCTGTAAATGCCTAAATACTCTGTTGAATCTAGCCATTTATATTATTTTTATTACAGTAATAAGAAGATATTTTTGTTTGAAAACCAAATAAAAAATTAGATATAAAATGAGGTAGTGATGTTAAATCATTAGTGAATTTCCTTGTCATGACCACACATTAATAGCGTGCTTGTGATGACGTTAGGAGGAAAAGGAAAAAATTCTGCTTCTTTAGCATGCTTTAGTAAATTCTCTGATATTGTTTCTCTTCCCTTTTGATTGGCAAAATCTTAATTGCTAAATTCAGGACCAAAAGGCAGTAATTTGTTTCAGCTTTGAGTGAACAATTTCCTTGTATTCTTTTTAATTATATAGTAGTCATTACTGTTTTGCTTAAAAGCTTTCATAACCAAGATTAATGTTAAAAGGAGCACATTATTACTAAGACTTCTTACTTAGTGACTGTTTGAAAAGAGCTCATGTAACATCAGGGGATATATATCAGTGCTTTTAATACAGTTTATATGCATGTCCATGTACTTCCTTTTTCAACTAAATTAGTTCTGTATTTCAAGAATCTTATTCTTGATATATGACATTGAGGATTTTTTTTTATTGTGGGCCATTTTTATTTACTTTTTAATGTTTTATGAAAGCATGACGCTTTACATGAAATACATTAAAGTATCTACATTATTTAGAAGCCAAGTTTAGAGCAGCTATAGTTTTGTTGAATTCATCATCTATGCAATTAGTGAAAAGAGTATGTTGCAAGGACAATAAATAAAGTAGAAATTGTAAGGAGCTGCCAAGTCTGATAACCCAATAGAGCTGAGGTTGCTGAAACTCCATGTTCCCAAGTCTAGCCAGTGACTTTGAGTCCTCAGCAGGCAGACACTTACATGGACACACAGTCCATACATGAATATGCACAAAAATCACAAGGACCACATAAACAGTTCTTCAGTCTGGTTGTTCAGACCAGTTTAATGTGTGGGGATGGAAGCATATGTGTACATAGAGACAGTATAGATCCTTCCAGAAGCTGATCTCAGATCCTCATTCTATCCAGCAGCCAGATAGGCAAGTTGCTGAGGCCACCTTTTTACACATGACCAGCCCCTTTCTCCTTGTACGCATCTGCTCTCCCATGCTTATTCCTTCTCAACATGTCTTATCTATTCCTTTCCCTGTCTTTGGTTTCTGCCCTAAACATCACATAGTAGGATTTGTACAGTCCCAAAATGCTCATTCCATAATGATTTCCAGAGCCCTGTAATGGGAGCCCCACATTGATCCATAATGCACTTCCCTTGGGTCACTGTGAAGGGTGTCACAACTGGGCCATGAGGTTGATGCCTTCTCTCTGATAGCTCTGTGAGGGGGCCACACCAGAGTCAGTGCCTTCATTTCCCCTGAATTCTTCAGTTTCTTTTATCTGTCACTACACGTTGCTTCACATGTTTGAAGATAAATCCTTAATCATAAAACCAAACAGAACCAGAAAGATATACAGCGGGCCTGAAAGACCACATAGTGAGGTAACAGAACATTTTACCATTTGTAGTAGGTATGTGACAAAATAAGACAGAACTGGCTATAAATATTTCCTTATATCTGACCTTAATTTTTAAACATACAGCTGATAATCGCATTTAAACTGTATGAAATTATAAGTGAAACAAAACTGGACTACTATCTTGCATCAGTTTTACTGTTGTCTGTATTGAGGAACAAGTGCTAGGAGGTCACAAGCTATACTCATCCAATAACTGTTCCCGTAGTCTCTATGCTTTTATGTTTTGGGTTGTTTTATGGGTTTTGTTTGTTTTGGGGGGTTTTGTTTTTTATTTTTTTACTTATCTTCTTACCAATTAATTTTTCATTTCTAAGTGCTCACGAATGTATCACAAGAATATTTATGCCTTGACTTAAGGTAATTTTAGTTGTTTTAGCATGTGGAAAACCTCTACTTTATAAATAAATTTTATATATATATTCTTCATATGATTGAAAGACCTAGGCATGTGAATACCCTGTTCCAGAAAGGTCACAATTGAAAGAAGACTTTGCAATTATAAAATGAAATAGGGATTAAAAAAGTATCTGTGCTTGCTAGAAAATGAAGGTGGGAGATAAACTATTGGACAGACTGTCGAGGACAAGTGATGTTTCCATGTGGAAGGATTTTAAATACATATATTGGTGCCAGAATCATTGGGATGGTATTAGCAATTTCTGTATTCTTTCTAGATAGTTATCTTGGAAATGACTGAGACAAAACATTAGCATCTCACCTTCTACGTCTTAGACCAGTTCAGGTAGTATTGAATCATTCTGTTCAAGATTTCTAGCTGGCCAAAGTTTGCAATTCCCTGTATTACTTGTTTCTGTCATTTACAAATGAAAGGCCTTTTCAAACCTTCCTTGCCTTTGTCGTGCTGAATAGTCTGGCCGTCAATCTTGGACTAGATTACATTGTTGAAAGCAAATCTGTGTCACTGACCTTACCAGTAAGGTTGAAGATGCCATGGAATGTCATCCCAGGAGACACCACTTAGAAGTTCTCTGTAAGACTTGTTGTCACTGACACACTAACTATGGCTAGAGATGATAAAATTGTCAGAATTAATGAACATTGAAATACATTCCAGGAGGCATTTTGTACTGAGGGCTGCAAAGAGGGTTAATGGATAAGCAATCCAAGTAATGCTATTGCCTGCATATAATACACAAAATATACTTTCAGAAAGAAGATGGGAAGTTTCTGGCTTTTTATTTGGAAAGTATGTTTCCAGCATCAAGCAACTTCAGAGAAAGACTCTGAACACCCAGTTGTTATGAAAAATAAACCATTAATGTACATTGCTAAGTAAGGTTCTAGAAATGTAACCTGAAATATTTTTGCTTGTTTATAGGTTTCTATTTCATATTAAATTAGAAAAGTATTTTGACAGGGGCTTTCTTGACAGTGTTCCATGAGTAAGACAACTAGGAGTAGGTATAGTTTTATCAATTATTATTAATTATCAATATTTATTATCAGCAAATAACTGTACAAAAAGGGACAATGCTGTATTCTCAGTAGGAGTGGGAGAAACATAAGAAATAGTGACTTGGACCTTTGCCACACTGCTTCATATTCTTCCCTGTTCTCTAATTGTTATAATTAAAAATATTAAATTCTTCTGTGAAGTTATTGATAAAGTTTTGAATCAGACAAATTTGGAACAGGGAGTATACTCCATACAAATGAATCAGCATTAAAATCTGAAGTAGAACTTGGAGAACAGAACATTAAGAGCTTCATCTGTGGTGCTGCAGAGAAGAGATAAAGAGGTATCATAAAACAAAATTAGGTCTAAATTATACAAGCTCTTCAAGAAGATGAAGGTCTTATATCTAATGCACTATGGAAGAGGGCATCAGTGCCTGGACTTTTCATTGATGTTCCAGAAGAAATGGAAGATGAGGAAAATAAATAGAGCAGCTGTGATTTGAATAGATTAAAGAGCGAAAAGATCAGCATCAGAGAGACTATAGGAGGATTTGTAGTAATCAAGAAGTTAATCTGTCACTTGTATAGCTAGGAATGGTATATGGAACTAAATATTTCGGTATTTTCCATCATTTAGGATTGAAGCTTTTACTGTGGGTTATCTTTAAGGATATTTATTGACTGTCATTACTTCACTTATGATTCCTGGGTCTATTGGAGAAGGGCAGTTACGGAAATCAGCATGTAATTGATTTACATTATGTTTATATTGTAAAAGGAATGTGAGCACCACTGCCATTTAATGCCACTGGAGGCCAAATTTAAAAAATTAGAGTATTTCCATATGACAAAATGACAGTATGATTACCCTGCAAGACAATCTACACATAGCTTGATTTCACTCATGTAAGTACCATAACTATCAATGAAGAGACGAACTTAAGTTCCTGCCAAAAACCCTAGCACAAAGTTGCCTGACTATTACAAAGACCTCCCTGCTGTATTCATGTTCTCCCTTTATTAACTCAGTTAAGGTCAAGTAACCATGTTACATTTAAAAAAAAAAAAAAAAGCTTACTAAAGAAAAGTTCAGTACATTTAATGGAGTGATATTCCTTTCAGTCAAAGAAGCATTAAATAGAGTCACAAACTGTTTGTATCACTGACATATGCAGAAAGTGCACTGTGGTAACATACTGATCCTATGGTGCAGACACTGTCAAAATGGACCACTTTTCCAGCATGTGGGGACAGCAACTGAGCTCTGTGCCTCTGTCCAGCCCCTCCTTACTATCTGGCAAGAAGAGACCAGAGTAAAAGGTCTGTTTTGCTGAATTTCTTCAAACTAAGGCAATGATGTTGCCTACCAACAGTTTTAACACAGTTATAAATATAGCATTTTTTTAACTAATGCATTTATAATACACTCATTTCTAACAAAATCTTTCTTTTCATTCAGTGTGTCACAAATATTTATGATTTCACAATATGTATCACAGATATAGTTTCCCTTTAGAAGTTATGGGGGGTTTTTCGGTTTGTTTGTGGGAGTTTTTTGAGGGGTTTTTTATTATTATTATTATTATTTAATAAAATAGGGCTAGATTTATCCATAAAATCATTTTCCTCTGTCTAATAGCACATCAGCTGAATTTTTCCTATATTCTAAAAAGTCTGGATTTTATTAGGCAACAGATTCAATAATACTTGCAATTTGCTTCATAACATCCTCACATTTAAATGAATTAAATTAGAAAATACTCTAGTTTGATAACAACTAATGGTATGTAATAGTATAGTCTCATATAGTGCTGTCACTACATTTTTCTTAGGACATTTATTTAGGTAGCACGTTTGGAACTTGAGATGTGATGCAACATGAAATGTTTTACTGGCAGTATGATACTAACATGGATGAAAAAGCACACTCTGTACAATTCTAGAATGTCTTTTAACATGCTGCTCAAAGAGAACTAAAGAAGCTTTATAACTGTGTCTGTTAAGCCTCTTCACTTGTGAACAAAACTCTGAGAATCAGGGATTACATCTCTCGCCCCCTTTAACTGCCTAAAACTATAAACAGACACCCCTGGAGGTGCTGATAGAGAAGAATCAATCTGTCCCTTTTTCACTGGCTGGAGCTTACCCCTTTCTGCAGCTCAATGTTTCTGGCAAATTCTATCTAATCCACATAGAAAGCAAAAGCAGTCAAATTTTCAGATGATACAGAAAAACACACCAGGCTGCTTATAATAGAGATTAAGATAGAATCTGCTACCAACAGGTTAACAAGGGGTCTTAAACAAAATGTACATAGATCTCAGTTTGCCTGTCTTTGAAATAGTCCTATGACATCTACAGCTTGGTTGGACATTCTGAACACCATAGACTCCAGCATAGACATGAATAGGAACAACAGCCATCAGCACAGCTAAATGCAAAAGAGTATATCTGTCTTGAGCCTCAAGCCAACCATTTAAATTGCTTGTGCTTACCTGGGTGATTTTGCCTGAAGAGGATCAGGGCTAAATCATAGGAACCACTCTGCTGGAGGTTACTGCCCTCCCAGTTCTGCTGGCAAAAGGGTAATAATGAGCAGCTGGAGGGCATAACTGTAACAAGGGTCTTCCACCTGCATGCCAATTGTAGTGTGATAGCTGGCTGCAATCTGTGTTACTGAGCTAACTGTGCAGCCTTAGTGTGTAATATAGACCTAGGTTAATTAAAGTAGCTTTCTATGTTGCTCAGTATATAAATTCTTAAATTTCTGTGATTGAATCTGTATTTTTATTTACCTCTATTTTCTCTCTGAATATTCCTTTACATTAGTTTATATTATTAATAATTAATGTAGTCTGGTTTCTACTTTTACAGGAAAAAAAAAAAAACACACCTTTAGAAAAAAGCATAATATTGTGACTTTTTCCCCTAAGCTTAATGCTTCTCCATTGCTCCTGGTTCAGCTTGTGCACTAATGGGGGGTTGATGCTTACAGGGGTGTGTAATTTGTGATTGCATGTAGAAAGACTTTTGGGAATTGTACAAGACAGTAAGATATTTAGAGAAGGACCAAAGGACAGGAAGGGGGATTTGAGGTGCTTTGGAACCATGGAAAATTAGAATCAGAGAGTCTTTTAGGTTGGAAAAGACCTTAAGAACATTGAATCCAACCATTAACCTAACACTGATAAATCCACTACTAAGCAATGTCCCTAACCATAACATCTATATGTCTTTTAAAATACCTCCAGGGATGGCAACTCAGTGCTTCCCTGGGAAGTTTGTTCCAACACTGGATAATCCTTTCAGTGGTAATTTCCCCCTTATGTCCAACCTAAAGCTTCCCTGGCACAACTTTAGTCTGTTTCGTCTTGCCCTGTCATTTTTTATTTAGGAAAAGAGGCTGACCTCCACCTCACTACAACTTCCTTTCAGGTAGTTGTACAGAGTGATCAGGTCTTCCCTGAAGCTTCTTTTCTCTAGGTTCAACAGCCCCAGCTACCTCAGCTGCTCCCTATAAGGCTTGTTCTCTAGAATTAAAAGGAATAGGAGAGAATGGTTGCTTGCACATTTCTGAGCAGTGCGCTTGCATGAATGGGCCCTACATTCCATCACCACAGTCTGTCTTGTTTTCTCACTAAATTTGAATTCTAACTAGTGTCTTGGGTGAAGGGCTCTTTTGTATGTGCATGTATGTGTATGGGAAGTGCAAGAGACTGGAGTGCCAGAGGGTCTGTGTCTGGGTCACCAGAAAGAATGATGAGTGTGTGTACATTAGTCAGTGTATGATCACAAGTGGATATCAAGTCAGACTAGCTGGTGAATAGGTGAAACCAGATATGCACACGTGTGGGCTTTGGAGATTGACTGTATGACATCCTTGTGTATGTGACCTCTTTGTCTATGTGAAGGGCAATGGGGGAGAGGGAGGATCCCAGCCTAGCGCATCTATTACCCCTTACTTGAAGAGATACAGAGTGCATACGTGTGTGAGTGTTGGTCTCAATACCAGCAGCTGGGGTGGTGTTGTGGCCTTGGAGGTGGCATGACCAGGTGCTACCAAGGTGGGTAGCAGAGTGTTTGATCCCAGCTGCTGGAGGTGTGAACACTGTATACTTTTATTTGTTCCCACTATTGGATCTTTATCCTGATCAGCCAGAGAAGGATGAGGCTGTTGGTGGTGGTTGTGCTTATGCAAGTGTTGCATGTGCCTCCATGTACAGAGCAGTGTGGCTGGCTATGTATACAAGGGAGCATGTATTGTATACATATGTTTGTGTGTATACCTAGTGAGAATGCTACTGGTTGTACCCAGAGGTAACGTTGCTCTGTTGTGAGATTTGGCAACTCCCTATGAATATATGTACAAAATGGCATATTAAGTCTTTCAGCTTTAGATGCACTAAAATTGACTTATCTACACAAGTTGTATACACACTATGCTGAATGTATGTAATAATTTTTGAGGAGGGCATATAATTCCTTTTAAATAAAATTAATTTATTTTGCATTTTTTATAACATTTCTTGCATGAAATGTTCTTAAGTACATGGTTCAGCTACATAAGTTCTTAGAGCAATGTTCTGAATACACGCCCAGACATGAGATATTTTAGTGTCAGTAATAAGGTACTCCCAGCAAATGTCATAAAGATGGATAATGGAGAAAGGACTAACAGCCAAGATAGAGACTGATTCGCTTGAAGTACTACCAGCTTTACTGCCACTAGAAGCAGCAGCAGCCCAGAGAAGAATCCCTGTCTTCAGAATTACAACCACCACAAATGACAATGCTACAGGAAATTAAGGTAACCCTGAAGTCATGCAAGGAATTTAAATAAATTTCCTGGATTCTTGATCCAAGTCCAGGTTCTTTAAGCCCATAACCAATCAAGATGAAATCTAATTAGGTGTTGTGCATATGTGACAGAGAGAGTATAGTAATATCTCCATTCAGATGAAATTTTAAATTCTAAATATAAATTTATTAAGGACTCTAATTTCTAATTGGGAGGAAAATATATTCACTTCAATAAGCATTACATCACTCCTAAAATACTCAAACAGCTGACTGTGGCTTCTTAATCATATTAAGTTCAATTATAATGTTAAAACATTTTAACTTTGCTTGGCAATAAGTATGTAACTATGACTTTGTTATGGGGTTTATTTATGTTGCCTGTTTAAGAGCCAGCTTTGTACAGAAGACCAAACCATGAAATAGTTAAATGTGATTAAATTGATTTAATATATGATAGTCCCACCTGTATGTCATTTCTGATGTACAGCTGCCACATGCAAAATTAAAAGATAAGTAACATGATTACAATCAGATTAGTGAGTCTACGAAAGTAAATGAAATTGCAAATCTATATGAGTGAAAACTGCACTTCCTAGTGAGACCACTTTGCATATCATTAGCTTAAAATGAATTTTCAACATTCGTATAAGATACTGACTGGAAAATCCAATCTTTTCAATAACACTGTGTAAGTCCAGAAAACCTCCCATCTGTTGGGGCACAGAATAGTAGCTGTTTCCTGATGGAACTTTTCACCTGATATTTAGTTAAAAACAGACTAATTCATGTAGATTGATCATTGATCAGTTTGGAGGAAGAAGACTTTTAGGGCACAGAGAATTTTTGTTTTCAAAAATTATGTTTGGGCACCAGGAATAAACAGTAGGATCATCATTTTGCTGAAGCAGTACCATGAAATAGTAAAACAAAATTACACATGCTCAAAACAGTACGGAACTGCATGGTAGTGCAGTAGAATAAGGGACTGCAAATATACATATATATATATATATATATGTGTATATATATATATGAAAAATTATGCTTCTCCATTAAAAACTCCATAAACCAAAAGAGTGCACTAAATTTGTAGTCCCTGGAAAGAGACTGCTTTGAACTTCAGAGAACTTGCTTTTCAAGTATGGAATTCTGATTGGTTTCTGTTTTAACTCCAGAACTTTCATGAATCTGTACATGCAAGAGTTTTAGACATCACAGTTCAGTTTAGTTTATATGCTGGGTAAAATGTGTCTAGTTGTGCTCCAGTGCCACAGAACATTGACACTCATAACAAAAAAAAGTATAGGTAGACATAGCTAGACAGAGTCTGAAACTCTGACAAAGAAATTCCTGGGCATTTTGACCCGAAGTTAAGCTGAATTGTATTTTAAGTTCTGGTAAGGAACATCAAAAAGTGAATGATATTTAAGTTTGGTATTAACATCCACTCTTTTGATCACAATGAAATCCCCTGAAATTTGACTTGATAAAGGTTATTCCAGGGTAAGTTGCTTTCTATAGACTCTATTATTGTAATGAAAAAGTGTTATAAATTATGGCATTCAAACAATGGATTCTTCATCACTACAAATCTTTATATCAATATTTACTTCTTTGGAAAGATGTGCTCTAGTTCATCAAATATTGCAGGTTTGATAGAGGAATTATAATGGAAAGTATTTTTTGCTGAATATCTTTAAGTTGTGAATTCCAGAAAACATGTTTAATTTCCTGGAAGTGAGCAAATCATCGAATCTCAAGAATGTTTAGGCCTGCTTAATATAATTATTTTTTTTTTAAATATTTCATTGATGGGGACAAATTCTATTCACATTTTATGATAGTTTTACAAACTCCTTATAGCTTGAGCATTCTAAAGCCATTAAACCTGTAAATGAACTAGAAGTGACCACCATTATAGGCTTAAACAGATTTATTATGTTTATATCTTTCTTCATTCAAAAGAATAGTTATTTTTAAGATTGAATGAGTATCACACTATTAGGAGGCATTTTATTGTTTTTTCTTATTACATTATTATTTTCTCCAAAAGTAAATTTCTTTAAAAGAGAGGACAAACAATACTATAAAGCTGTTTCAAAAGCAAATTCCTTCACACAAAATAGATTTTTTAGCTTATTAATATATAGATTTAGACTCTAGCTTTGCATTTTATATATCCCCACATAGGTAGAAAAATACAAAAAATATGTTCTGTTACTTTTTGAAATCTCATTGCAAGGATCTCTGTGTCATTAAAGTTACTGATCAGAACAGTGTTTGAATATTTCGTGGGAAACATCAGTTTTATAAAAGCGATATAAAAGAGAAGGCATAGAAAGAAACAGTCATTGACAACATCAAGAAAGAAAGAATGCAAAATCTCGTAGCTATTAAACTTAAAGACATGCTATATGTCTTCAAGGGTTATTTTTATGTTGGTGGTGTAAAACTAAAACACCTTAGAAGGCCATATACATTTATTTAGATTTTTAGAAGTAAATTCTGTTGCTACTCAAGTATTGCATTAAGTTTTTGGCAGACAACATATAGAAACATATCAATGTCTCTAAAATCAATATCATCCCAAAGTAGCTTAGGAAGGAAGCTTTCTAAAGGGTTCTTCTACTGGTGAAAAAAAATAGTTTGTCATATACAGTTCAACAACAATGTCTCTCAACTGCTTCACCAGCAGGTTTACTTACTTGAAAATGTACACCAAGACACTCAGAGTGAATCATTTTACTGTATTCCAAGGTCAGAATATTCAAACCATTTCATTCCATTTCACAACAGCAAGCGAATAATAATTTGAATTAAAAAAACCCCAACCAACCAACCAAAACAAACAAACAAACAAACAGGAAAAAAACAAACAAACAAACAAACAAAAAAAAACCACAAAAAACCAAACAAATGTAAAACCAGTCAACTTCGGCATTCGCAGAAAGCTCACTCAGGATAGGAGTCTCACTTCAGGGTCATACAAGCATGAATTACTTGAAGCAAATATTTTCCATTTAAGGATTATAACTAGTAGGATCAAAAAAGTGAGTCAGGCTAGGCCAAGAATCACTTATTGTTTGCTTTTGATATGTAAAGACTGACAAGATTCTGCTTGTCACCAACAGAGCAAGAAGAATTTTTTTTTTTGTGAATCAGGGACACGTTTTAATAAGAGATCAGGAAATGTTTATAGTAAAATAAAAAGGCAACATAATAGCAAAAAAAAAGTCTAAGACAACTTTAAGATGAAAGATCTTCAGATGTGGAAATTGTGAGAAAAACACTAAAAAGCATTACAAGACTGGCCCATAAAGAAAAAACAAAGGGATGAATGATAAGTATGCTGGGAAAAGTTACTATAATTTCAGAAGCTTAAGTGCATTATTTTTCCGAAAAGAGATCTCTACTACCTTCCTACACTGTGTGTGTCAGTGACACACTGCTTTTGTGTTTCCAGTCTTGTAGCATTTATTCAGAATTTCTTAGCTGCTGGGGCATAGGAATTAAGGGCAAGTCTAGATATCCTGTCACATCTAATAATTCTGCATCATAACTTACAGAGTTTAAGGACTTATAAACAATCTGAGACTGTATTATTAGAAAATTAATGATGATATCATAAGAATCACTCTCTTTAATTATATGCAATAGGATATGGGTCAAGGTTAAATGAGACAATGTCAGCTGTAGAGGTGTGAAAGCTTATAGCAGTTCCAATAGGGAAAGCCTTAGGCAAGCAGAATTTAAATTGGACAGATACACCTACCTGAAAAAAGCGTTAAAGTTGCTGGACTGCAACATGATGTACAAGTACTGGAATACAGGGTGTCAAGCAGAGTTCATCGCTTGATGATAAATTGCCTGGAGCATCTCAGAAAGAAAGGAAGTAAAGTTTAAAGGAAGTTTTTCAGAATTTGTAGGAAAGAGCAGTAAGATACTGTGAACTGTTAAGATTAGGTGGCATTAAAGGATAGAAAATAAGACACTAAGACTATTATGACTTTCAGAAGACAGAGAATATTGAAAGATAATAGTACTGCAATAGAAATTGCAGCAAGAAAGGAGAGCTTCAGAGACTTGATGAATTTCATTAGTTTAGCAATGAGTATCTTAGTTCTTTTTCTAGCTGTGTTGGATCACATATTCAGACCTTTTGAGTTTCATTTGACAGCCATCTCTATGTTTTTGTATGATTTTATTGCACCTTGTACACATGAAATTACATTAGGATGCTGTGTTTTGAGGAGTTTGTTCTAAATAATTTCCTTTTAAGATTGTAAAAGCTTGTCTCTATTTGTGAGATACTAAAGAAGATGATTACTGGCTCAAAACAACTTAAGTGTGCATGTTCAGGAAGCAGGGATAGAGGCGGGCAGACCAAGTTCTGCCAAGGTGGGATGGGGCACTGCTCCACATCCCCCACCCCTGGAGCCTCTAGTCCAGCCCAGAACAGCTATTAACCACTGGCACACCAAAAGCCCCACCTGTGGGGGAGGCCCAGAGCAGACAAAAGCAGTTGCACAACAGTTCACTGGATTTTATAGCAGCTGAGATTGTGCTGGATTCAAGCAGTAAATATTAATCTTTGTCTGTCCCTTGCTTTTCTCTCTATCTGTCGTTACCTCTCTCTCTCTCTTTTCCTACTTCCTCTTCTTGAACTCTGTTGGGTGGGTTAGAGCTTGCTAAGTCAATGCTTTGTGAAATGCTTTATTTTCATTGAATGCTGCTTTAAAATTGGCCAAGTACCATATTCTACCTTAATGCTCTAAAGTTTTGCAAGAAAAAGTTGGTTGTTTATCCTCCTGAGAATTTTGTTGAGTTCTCCCTTGCACCTTCTCAGGGAATCAAAGTGCCTTTGGCCCTTTAAAAATCTCACTGAGTGAGTCTAGGGCTTTACACTGTGCAAAATCAGAATGACTGTGAAAATATATCTATATCTTCTCTGAGACTCACTGAATAAGGAGCAATATGATGGATGAGAGAAGTGTCAGTAATTTTTAAAAACTCGAAGTTCCCTCCCATCCAAAAACTAAAACCCAGATCACAAAAAATAATTCTGACATGAATATTAACAAAGGGCTAGACTAAAATCTCTGTGACTGTAATAAATGAAAAAATTCCTGACCTCTCTGAAGGTAAGCCTCTGCTATTGATGGGTCTGCATAAGAGCCACTGAGGCTGTGTAGTTATGTGTCAAGACAAGAGGATTCCCACTGGGTCTCACCATCATGAAGCAGGCATTCCCCATGACTGTATGCACCCATCATCATATTTTTTATCTGTAACAACCTTATTTGGAGAGTTTATATGGAAAACATAAACCACAGGTCTCCTGGGCTACTAAATCCAGTTCCATAATAATTGTACTGCTCATTTTTTATTTTGTTTTTCAAATTTGATTTAGATCTGTCTTAAAACTGACTTCCTCTGGGGCTTCCTTGAATCCTTATATGAGGCTGATGTAGAGTTAGGAGTTTTTTTATTTTCTTTGTCTTGGTCTCTGGGGATCACTTTCTCCACAGACCCTTGTGATTCTATAGTTTGCATTTTACAAGCCCAGCTGCATTACACAGTCTGGTTTTGGTAAAGCTTCTTGAAAATTTTGTCTGTTTACAGATCACTTCTCCCCTTATTCTGTCTAGAGTATGATTCATCAGGAAAAACAAACAAACAAACAAACAAAAAACAACCAAAACCAAATTAAATAATTAATTTCTTCTGTGAATGGTATACCTGACCAGTTTGTATACGGCTAGCTGAAGTAATTCTTAACTCTATTTTTATTTTATTTTGGCCTTGTACTACAGTTTTCCTAATACGGTCAAAATTTATGTGCTAAATAATTAAATCTTACATTATATTGGTTTGCAGGAGTTAGATTCCTGTTTCTAAGAAAAAATACTGTGTTTGCTGTTAATTGAAATATTCAATTAATGCAGTTGATTTTATACTTAATAAAATCTATTTTTCAGCTAGCACTTTAAATGAGTCACTTTTGAAACTCCATTTTGGTTTACAGTTCATTGGGCCCAAATGTCTGTGCCATTAGCAATAACAAAGTTCTTACACTCAGTCAGAACTCAGACATTTCTCCTTGTGAGTTCTTTACGGGTCTCGTTCTTTACCTCATCCTTTCTTGCATCATGCTTACTTAACATGGGGCTCCTGAGAACTGCAGGTATACCTATTGCTTTCTCTGTCAGTAGGGCAATTATGGTACTGTCTTTCCTTTTATATCTGCAGTGCTTTTCTCATCAAAGAAAACACAAAGACAGAATAAATTTCTTCCCATTCACACCAGTCATGTTAAAATGTGTTATTCTGTAGAAAATAATTAAATAAACTTTGTGTTATAGAAGAACCCATTGATCCAGTAGCACATGAAAACAAATAAATTCAACTTTTTGGTTTAATGTAAGAAGTACATGAATTCGATATTAATTATTTTATACCACTTGTACTCTGAGAATTCTGCCATAGTCACCACTGTAAGAATAATATGTGATGTGATTCATTTTGAGACCAAATCTAAACTTCATAATGTTGTCCACAAATTTGTATGAAACAACTATTGCATAAAACATAAAAAAGTTAATTGAACAGGAAGAAGAATGAAGATCTTCATTCCCCTTGATGAATGTACTGACAGGAAAAAAAAAAAAGTTTCATCTACATTTTTTCCTGGCCCAAATAAACTTGATCGGATGACATTTCATAATAAAATCCAGAGGCAACACAGCTTTATCTAGAAGAGTGAAGAATACTCCTCTAATCTCAGAATACTCTATAGCCAGGCAGCTAGAATGTGGCTGAGCTGAATGCCAGCAGACATTTCCTGGGTGAGGGTTTTAACTGTAAATACAGTGAGACACATGAAGCCTTTTGAAAGAAGCATCAGTCCTTTTTCTTTAAGAAAAAGGTTAGGGTTGTGGATAAACACAAGGTTGAAGTGTACCGTCAAGTGAAATGTTTGTATGGTAAAATTCAAAGCTTATTTCTACCGTTAGTTTTTTTCATATAAGTTAGCTATGTGCAGCTATTCACTGAGATCTCTAAGATTCAATTCAGCTTTCATTGAGAACTAGTGAAGAATTACTTAAATCACTTCATCAGTCAGCAGAGAAAGAGCAGGACTCCTATAACATTTTATTTCTTATTCTTAGATAGATCTCTATAATATATGGGATTAAAACTTCCTTGGTGATGCTTATTTCCCTACTATGCCTCTTGGAAAAAACTTCTGTGTTTGATATATGATCTAAAATTAAATGAAATAAGTTCATTTCATTTAATTTTAGGGAGTGTAAGATCTAAGTATCCTGTTAGTTAGTGAGAAAATTTTGGATCCAGTTCTGAACCTCTGAACAATTCACTTGTAATATTTAAACCTAAATATTAGTCAGAGTATTGGCTTCCATTCTGTGGAACAAACGCCTAGATTTTAGGAGTTTCGGATGTATATACTTCATGATAATTGCTTTAGGCTACAGTTACAGTCTTTGATAAGAATCAGTAAGTTTTCCCAACTTTGAATGTTATCTTCAGCCATTTCCAATCTATTTGTAGCCACTATTAACCTTACCTTCATTCAAAAAGTGTTCTTGTGCTTCTCTTCTTTCCTTTTCCCTTGTCTGAAGCCTATCCTAGGGCATTAGCACTTTACTGGTTTTGATTGTTTTTCATTTTTAGTAAATTTTCCCATTATTTAAATGTCTTTTAAGGAAATTGTAGCCTATTACAATATTTCAGCTTACTTCCTGTATGACATGGAATAAATGAATTGTTTCTGATTTTTGCTCATATATTGTGGTTGAACCAAAACACACATGCATTTTGTTTTTCCAACGATTTGGTCAAAATAACTGAGATAGCAATTAAGGGCTTCATATGAACATTGTTTTCTGATTGTTGTCTTTCAGTACTTTTTACTGTCTCCAAGGAGATATATGTGGTATTTCAGAAAATTAAAATTCAGGATATAGCCCTCACTTGCAATAATTCTAATTTCAGATAGTTTAAGTTTAAATAAGGATTTGTTTTACTTGTACTCTCAGATCTATATTCAGTCATTTCACAGGGTACATTGTTTAACTTAAGATGGGACTATTTTTGGATTATTTTTGGTTCATTCTTACCTAGAAGAGAATGGAGGAGGTGGATTTTCTATTCACTAGATAATTGGGGTTTTTTCTCAGTTTAGGATTAATTTGGGTATCCTTGCTTAAGAAATACACTAATTTGTAAGTGTATTGCCTCTGAATTACTCCTCTGAAGTCAGAGATTAGTCAGTGGGTTATTCTGCATCCATAAAAAGACAAGAATTTGGCTCTCAGATTCTAACTGATGATATTAGATTTACTAGAGGAGTTTTCTTTCAATCAGATCAAGCCTTTCAAATGTAACAAGTTGCTCTGTACAGAACATGACCTGCTAACCTAGCTTGCCTTTTTCTAAACCAACTGTTACCTAAGGAAAGACATAAACCTCACCAAGTCTGCATTATGTGCACAATTTTTTTCCCGACTGTCAGTGAAGTGGTAGCATTACGGACATGGCACTTCAACTAAAATTGTAAGTTAATAATCCCCTTTCAAGTGTAATGAGCTAAAAGTACATTATGAATTCCAGAATTCATAGATAATTTTTGTTTATGTCTTTTAGACTTTACAAAGTCTAGTAAAGTGGTAGATGTGAGCAAAACAAATTTTCTTATCAAAGTCCTGCTTGTTCTACAGCTAACAAGAACGTTAGTAGCTGCGATCTGTTATATACCAGAAATCATGTAATTGCCACAAATCCTCAGACCACAACTGTTCGATATTTCTCTATGAACCCTCTTTGTCAATAGACTATGCTTTTTTTCACCTCTCAACTACCACAGCCCAAATAATTTCAGAGAAGACTGTGTATGTGTGCATGTGAATGCAACTTGTGTTTTACAGCTTCAGCTGCCAAGGAAGCGTCTTCTTAGTAATGTTAATTTTATATTTTCTCCAGTGTACATTTATGAAGAAGGACAGAATCCCTTTGTGTTTGCACAATTTATATATAGCTTTGTTCTTTCAGCTAGGCTGGTCAAAACTAGTCAGTGAACATTCAAAGGAAGCCTTGTAATACATAAAATAACCCTGGAGGGAGGGAATAAATGCTGTTTAAGATATTGAATTGTTGGAAGAGAGCCAGCAATGCAATTCTTATTCAGTTACATTTTCAGATGACTCATCAGATCTTCTGCTAATCTATGCTCTGAGGCTTGAGGAATATGGCCTTTAAAATCTCCCAAACCTAAGAACAGAAATAATTTTTAAAAACACAAGTTAATAATATTGAGGAATCTGTCATTTGGATCTAAGTGTGATGCAGTAGCTTGTACCAATGACAAATGTAGAAAGATGAGTAAACGCTGCAAACCTCTTTCTTAATTAACCATGAAAAATGAAATGGAAACACAAAACCTTGTGCTGATCTATAACAATGATAAAGAAAATGGCCCTTGAAACTAATTTAAATCTTTGGAAAAAGAAAGCTTAGATACAAAAGAATTTATGAAAAAAAAACCAAAACACTTTGTTTTTTGCAAAGGTTGTGCTTTTCTTTGTGACTTTTCCACTCCTTCCAATGGCTTTTCCATGATAATGGCTCCTACTTTTTTTTTGTGCTCATCCATTGTCTATAAACTCATTGCTGCAAATCAAACATCTTCAAACATTAAGTTAAAGAGACCTGGCTTTGCCAAAGTCATTGTCAGCAACATTGTCACTTCTGTGCCAATGAATTTACCCATTAATGATATAAGTGATAAAATTAGTCTTTTCTGATTTCTTCTTTCTTTCACCATTTATTTATTTTATGTATTCCTAATGCCACCAATTATATAAACAAACTATTACATGGTATTAGACTTGACATGGGAAGAAATCAATCTAATCCAGTAGTTATACATTTTGCAATAAAATAAAAAAGGAAATGGGCTTCATAAGTATTAAAAAACAAACAAAAAACCCCAAACACAAAAAAACAAACCAAAACAACAGCAACAAAAAAGGAACCCCAAACAAAACCCAACCCACAATAGTGAAGAACACTAATGGCCTTCAAGGAATTTGTGTGGATACAATTTTTTAAATCACTTATATTTCCACCTTAACAGCAGCAACCTACAATGTGAAAAGTAATGTGAGCCTTAGAATGCATGATGGCAAAGGCCAAGATGGAAAATATCCCTAGGGAAGGTTTCCATTATTTTTGACATATTAAATTCTTTCTTCTTTCATTCATGAGTAGCAGAGTAAAAGAAAAGGCTTGCCTGCTGAATTTAACTACTGATTCTTCTCTGTAAAATGAAAATTTTTGATTCTTTCTATTTTAAGCTGCTGGGTTAGGGGGAGAGGAGGAAACCCTAGTTCATAAACACAGATGTTAGAGTAAACTTCCTTCTAGTGCTACGGAGATTCTTATTGGTAAACTGAGCTTTAATTCACCTGTTCAGTTTGATGGGGATGTAGTTAAAACTTCAGTTTTTTGCCTATTAACATATACCTTCACTGACTCCCTCTGTAAAGTTAGAACATTCCCCATAATACTGATGAATTCATAAAATCATAGGTTCGTAGAATGATTTGGGTTGGAAGGGACTTTTATGGATCATTTAGTTTCAACAACCCTGTCACTGACAGGGATATCTTTCACTGCATAGGTTGCACAAAGCCTCATCCAATCTCAATTTCAACATTTTTGGGGATGGGACAGCCACAGTTTCTCTGGGCAGCCCATTCTGGTGCCTCATCACCCTCTGAGTATGGAATTTCTTCCTTGTATCTAGCCTAAGTCAATTGTCTTTCAGTTTAAATCCATTACTTCCTGTCTTACCAGGTTCCTCATAGGCCTCCTTTAGGTATTGCAAGACTGCAGTAAGGTCTCCCTGGAGCCTTCCCTTCTCCAAGCTGAACAACACCAGCTTTCTCAGCCTGACTTCATAGTAAAGATGCTTCAGCCCCTTGATCTTTTTGTGACCTCGTTGGGCCTCCCTCTAGCAGATCTATGTCCTTCTTTGTGTTGGTGGCTCTAGGAATGGATGCAGTACTCCTGATAGAGTCTCATGAGGGCAGAGTAGAGGGGAAGAATCAGCTCCCTTGACCTGCTGGTCACACTTCTTTTGATGCAGCACAGAATATATATGGTTTTCTGGGCTGCATGTCCACATTACTGGCTCATGTCTAATTTTTCATCTACCAATATCCCCAAGCCCTTCTCTACAGAGCTAGTCTCAGTTCGTTCCCCAGTCTGTGCTGATGCTGGAGCTTGCCATGACCCAGCTGGAGGACCTTTCACTTAGCATTATTGCACTTCATGAAGTTCATTTTGTTCTGCTTCACCAGTCTGTCAAGATCCCTCTACATGACATACCTTCGCCCTAGCATATCAACTGCATCTCTCAGCTTGGTGTCACCTGCAAGTTTGCTGAGGCTGCATCCAATCCCCATGTCTATGTAATCAATAAGATATGGACCAGCACCAATCTCCATAAAGACACCATTTGTTACTGCATTTGATAACACATTTGATGACAACATTTGATCTCCATTTGGGCATTGGGACCTTAACTGAAACACTTTGGATGCAGCCATTGAGCCAATTGCTTACCCAATGAAAAATCCACCAATCAGAACGACATCTCTCCACTTTAATGATAAGGATACTGTGTGGGATCATGTCAAAGTCATTATAGAAATCAAGGTAGATAGTATCAGCTGCTATTCCCTTTTCCACCAATGGAGTCATTCCATGTAGAAAGCCACTAGATTAGCCAGGCATGACTTGCCCTTTTTGAAGCTGTGTTGGCTGTCTCTAATCACCTCCATGTAATTCACATGCCATGACATAGCTTCCAGTGCTCATTAACTGCTAATTCAGATTAATTGTTCATTTTCTGTTCTCTGCAATCATTTATAGAAGTGTCTTGCAACAACATAAACATTCTATGTCATCAATTAAAATAGATATGAATTTTCACCAAATTTACAAGTGCATTCTTCAACCATTGACCATGCCAAATATTTCTAGAGTGAAAGAAGATATTACCCGTCTTTGACACCACTAGTTTATGCTGTCAATTAATATTGTTTTCAGTATTCTTTATTGAAAAATGTATTGGATCTGCTATTGAGTGAGCTTTTCAGTTAGTGGTCTATTTTCTACTTCCATTCATTTATCTGTTATAGCCCTATTGGGTGGACTATAGCATGCTTTCACCAAGTTTTTCTTTCTGTGAAAGATTTTCTCTCATATCTTTCTTGTAGAAGAAGGTTGTTAATATTAAAATGGTACTATAATTGATTTAGTCCTTAACATAAATGAGGGCCTATTTTGCCCATGTTTAACCGAGGTACATTACTGTATCTATATAGACATATTACACTGAGATAGTTAAAGATTATTAGAATCAGTTTAAGAAATGTGGCCTGCAATTTTGACCCTGCTGTACAACCTTAAAGATTTATGTTTACTGCTTGGCTTTTTCACAGGTTTTGCATAACTTTGAACAAGTCCTTAACAACACTGCCTCATTCTCTATACAGCATTCCTATTTGGGGAAAAAATTCTAGTAAAAATAATTGAAGAAATATTTATATGTTTGTAAGTACTATGTTGAAAGACCATATATGCAAATAGATGGATACTTTTTTGAAATATCTTCTGAAAAGAGGCATGTACAGTATAGATGAAAAGAATAAAATCTGCAGTTACAGATATTAGAGACAAGTAAAAAATATTCAAATACTCACCAGGAGAAGGTTTATGTGTAAGTTAGCACACTTTACAGAGTAAACAGTCTGCTAACATCTCTTAGGTGCTCAGTTACATTATGGAAGCTGGACAATTTCTGAGCAGTTTTGACTAGCAAAGCCGTTGGATTTAAAAATGTGGAAATAACATAAACTAAGAATTTTTGGGAAGACAGTGTGTAAAACATCCTACATAGAATTAATACATTCTACTAGTTAAAAATTGACATTAGCAAATAACATTTCAGTTATAAACACATATACTAAGCCCCAAAATTATATCGATCTTGTTACAAGCTGCATTGCTTATATACTCTATTTCCTTCATTTTCTACCCTTCAAAATTCATGTACTAAATGACTTCTATTCTGATAAAACATACGTTCTCTGTTTATGTGCATGTACAGATGTTTCCACTAGAATACTACGTGGCTAGTTGAAAGTCTTTCTTGAAGAGATTATCTTAGTTCTCATTTCAGTAGTTTAATTGTCACTGTGGAAAGCTTTTGTTTATAATGTACCCTTTGGTGCAGAAAGCTCTAGTAGCCATAATCCCTAAAGAGAAATTAAAAAAAAAGAAAAAAAATTATAAACAAACCATGAGCACCTGCTGAAATTATTATTGTTCAGAATGCAAAGGTACTTTTATGTAATTATAGAAAAAATAGTCAATAATAAACATACAGCCCTTTCAGAACATGGCTGTGGCAGAAATGGCATCACTATGTTCAGAAGCAGAGCAGAAAAGGGCACAACTTCTGGTGCTCATGATGACCTAGTCTTACTTAAAAAGCAACAAACCATAGTTTCCTGTGTGTGGTGTTTTCTCAGAGGATTCCTTACACTAACATGTGTTCAGTACTATCAGTGCTCATTCCATCTACCAGCTTTGAGTTACAACAAAATCTGTTTTGTTTTGGTTTGGTTTTTTTTTTTTTTTTAAATAAATGAAAAATGAAAACAACACACTAAGATTTTCAGGTAATTTTAAATCACTGTAAGGTTGATCTAGCTCAGTAAATCTTTCTGAATTCAGTTTGTTATGTAACACTCCACATTTAAAAGATTTTAAATTATAATGTTGAGAACAAATGATTCTGTCTCTTTCCTTTGTTTTGAATCCTCTTGTGAGGATGAAGGTTTATTTCCCTCTTTTTTCCTGTCAGTGTTACTTGTTTCTCTGGTACATTTTCACTGAAGAGCCACCCCTGGCATGTAACATCAGAAACATTCCTCTACTTCTCACACATAGCTGTTAGATGTAATGTGAGTAGTAGCTTGCTGCAGAACCTCCTCCAACTCCTTGTCTGATCTTTGTGTTCATGACACCATTCCTTACTGACTTCTTTTCCCTCCTTTGCCTGGGTGATATTTATTCCCTTTCTTAAATACATTCATAGAGGTGCCACCAGCTTGGTTGAGGGGCATGGCTGAGTGCTGTGGTGTGTTTGGTGGGTTGAAATGGGTTGAAAGACTGGAATTGTCATGTATGGCAAGTGGCAGCCCCACCCTACTCTCTCAAAGGCTGCTGTGGTGGTTTTCACCCAGTGTCCACTGAAACCTCCAGGCCCCCGCCTCTACCCTTTCCCAGAGGGAAAGGGAAAAAAGGACAAAAGGCAAGAAACAGCTGAGAGATAATGGCAAAACAAACTCAGAGTACTAAATACTTAAATTTATTACTAACAAGATAACTAAAACTAAAAGCACTAAAACTAAACAGTAAGAAATAAATCAGTCTAAAGAACACTCTTCCCACTCCTCCTTCCCTCCAGCAGTTCGAGAGAGCAGGGAATGGGAGTTTCGCAGGTGGTTGTTGTTGTTGCTGCCATTGCTCTTGTCCTGTGGGTCACTCCATGGGGTGCAGTCGGGACTCTGCACCCCAATGGTCTCTGTGGGCTGCAGTGGGACAATCTGCTTCACCACGGTCTGCAGGGGGGCCACAGCTCTTAGTCTTTCCCCTGCTCCTGTGGGGTCCCTCCCATGAGAGATAGTCCTCAGACTTCTCCATTATGAGTCCACCCCCAGGGCAATACTTCTACCAGGGGAAAAAACCTGCTCCAGGTGCGAATCCTTCTCCATGAGTCATGGCTGGTCTCTTCCAGGATCTTGCTCCATCCTGGGTCTCTCACAGGGCAACAGCTCCTTCAAACATTCACCTGCTCCTCCAGGGGCTGCAAGGGGGGGTCTCCGAACCCCAAAAGATCTTCACAGGCTTCAGGGAGAGGTGTGGTGGGGGAAATAGCTTTCAGTCCTTCCCCCCACCCTGCTCCAGAGTGGGGTTCTTCCTTCGCCTCCTCCTGCTCTTCTGACCTTGGTCTCCTGTCTCTGTCTGTGTTGTTATCTCAATGATGGAATTTTCAACTGCGCAAACACTCCAATTCTTGAATATGTAGCATAGAGGCGTAACTATGATTTTTAATTAGCTCCACAGGACAGGAGAAGCTTCTAGCAGCTTCTAACAGAAACCATCTTGGAAGCCCCCCCTTCTACTAAAATTCAGCTACAGAAACCCATGACAGCTGCCTTTAAGGACCCACACTGCCAGCACCTTGCAGACACAGTACAAAAGCTCCTCTTTCAGTTGGACTGGCTGCATGTTTCTTTTTCTCTTTGACCATAAGACAAAATACAGGTGATGTTTCCATTGAAGTACCAAACCTTGTTGGTTTTGACACTCAGGTTTCACCAGTGACACCCACTGTGACACTGCAGCACTTGGACGTCTCTGTGTTATTTTGTCACTGCCAGCTTGAACAACCAATACTGGGTAGTAATCAGAGGGCCTTACAAGACTGGAGAGTTTTCCAGTAATGTCAGTTACCTGAGCCTCTGGTGGACTGCAAAATTTCCTTTGTGTTGGGTCTGGTATGCATACAAGGCCCTCCCTTCCTGTTAGAAGGGAGTCTCCTATTACAGTTACTCTTCTTTTCCTCTTGAAAGAGGAGGTTGTAATGCAGGGTACAGATGGAGTTACTTTATGAGGCTCTTCTGCCCCAGGACATTTGTTTTATTTTTGTAGCACAAAACCCTGCATACCAGGCACTCATGAGCATTTCAGGTTTAAAAAGAGGCTTAAAGATGAAGGTCAGTTTAACTGTTCAATGGAAATGTAGGTTATGAGGGAATATAAGCTTCTTCTAGATTTGTAAACAAAAATTAATTTAAATTAATTTAAATCAAAGTAATCTCATGGAGTCAAATGGACTCCATTATCAAGGCCAATTTTGACATTCAATTTCCTTATGCTCAAATTTAGAAAGGAAAAACAGAACTCACTTTGGTAAAACTTACAACATAAAATGCTTATCTACTCATACAGAATCACGTTTCTAAAGCCTGGAGTTTAGAACGCTCAGCTGGGAGAGGCAAGTCCTGCATTTTCTCACTAGAAATAGTAAAATTGTTCAGACCATATATACAGGCTCAACCCCTACACATGAGGTAGGAAAATGAACAGTTTTGCCTGTGAATGGTGCTGGTATGTAGGCTTGTTGGCTTTGCACTTGGTACTTTTGAGAACTGCGAAATTCTGTATGATCCCAGTGGCTGTAAAGTCAGTGTTCATGATAGTATTTTTAGATTCCTTGGGAATTTAGGCTTCCCCGTGGATGTTTTACTCATTTACAGGTCCAACTTTAAATTTAGATCTTGGTGTCTTACTCTGCAGTTGAATACTTCGTGTTTGTTTTCCATATCATTAACCATGTCACACAGTCATTCAAAATAAAAGATTAAAGATTAATAGTAGCTCCTGCAAATGTGTAATAGCCAGACTTTATAATAGAACTGTTATACAGTGCATCATCTTAATAGCTCCTCTCATAAAAAGTGGTATTTATTCATGCAGAAGTAAGTTTTAATTGGTAAGTCAGTACTGCAGGAATTGTATCATCCTACTATTGATATTTTGTTCTTTTCCTGCAGACTAATCAAAACCAAACAAAGGCTGATAGACATCTTCACTACCTGTGAGTAATGTTACTGAGAGGAATAAGAACTCTGAGACAAAATAAAATTCAATAATCTCTGAATACTCAGTATAATTTTTCAAATTTGTTGTAAATTTTGGGGCAAAAAGAAGTTCAAGTGACTTCCTTGGTCAACGTTCTGGAAGTGGAACTTAGATTAACACAAGATTAAGAAATGTGTTTGAGGGCATGCCTGGGTGAAGCTAACCAAACAGAGTGATCTCCCAAAAGGAGATGGTTGAGTCAAGTCGTCAGAGACATTTTTGTAGCCATACAAGAAAAAATACTACTTCTCAAAACCATTCAAAAGGTTTTGCAAGTATTGATGCCTATGGAAAGCAATGCTACATCTTTGTAAGGAATTTACTCTGACTGATGAAAGTTTTTTCTGCATAATTTAACTTTGAACAGCGCTAAAGTATGTGCTTATTAGAAAATGTCTTTTGGGTTTCCTATTGTTGTTAAAAGAGCCAAATTAATGCATAATTATTCATCACCTTAAATTTCAAAATGCATTAGGTTCTTCAGACTTTTTCAGATTATATCAAATTACTTCTGGTAGTAGCATGAAAAATGTTAAGACATCCCCGAATGTCACACATTCATGCAGAGATAGCAGAGAAAATAGTGTTTTACATTAAACACAGATGCAAATTGCATGAGATACTTTTAGAAATGGTGCTTAAAAAATATAGGATTAAAGTTTAAATTAAAATACAATTTTCTCTCTTTGGGCCTATTAAAAGTATGTTATTTTATCCTTAATAAAATTGTTCTTGGTCTTCAATTACTTCATCCCAACTTTACCGGAAAGAAAATGTTACTAAGCACAGTACAAGGTAAGAGACTGAAGATCATTTTTATGTTTCCTCTTAGACAGGAACACAAATGAAATTGCTATATACTGATGGTGATCTTCTGCTTAATGCTGACAGCCAGTTCTCTTATGTGGATTGATACAGACTTTATCTGAAAGTCCTTAACTTCAAGTACTTTATATGTACTGTATTATGAAAAAAATGTGAGGAAATATCCTAGTTTTCTGCTACATGCAATACTGGATTTCCATTCTGGTATACTTATGTCCAAATTTCAACCTTGATAGTAAACAGACTTAAGAAACAGAAAGTATTAATGATCTCTTTGGTCAAAAATGTCTGGTTTTTTTTGTCATCATTCACTTGCTTCTCTGCTGTGTTATTTTGTTACTGCACAAAGATGGCCTGTTTTTTTTCAATGTTAGTGTAGCATGACACCATACCTTTTTATATAAAAGCATGTTGAAAGCACTGTAAATTCTGAATGATAGTATTAGTTTATTCAGATTTTACTGGAAAATAAAATTAACAAAGCTAGAAGATATAAGTATAAATAGTATACTCACTACAAGAGTTTTCCTCTTTTCAAATAAGAGAATTTTATTACCTTTTTCGGGCTCACATTTTTTCCAGTTTTCAGTTCACCCTTATCTTTAGTGAGTCTATCCTGAGGCTTGTAAGCTTGCTGAAGTTCTAAATTTAGTGATTTTGTTCAGACGCCTTTTGAATTATCTCTATTTCCTTGGCCAGATTCTAAATCTATTGCTGTTTGTCAACTTACTGGGCATTGACTGAAGAGGAAAGCTTTAAGCAAGATGGCATCTTCATGTCTCAGCCAACCTGATATTGTGTATTCCTGAGAGCTGTTAAACAGCTGTTGCGTTCCCTTGGAAAATGAAAGTAAATGCATTAAAATATTCTGATAAAATACATTAAATGCCATTTAGCTATGCAGTGTTTATATTATTATCATTAGTCAAAGGAGATGGACCAGCATAAAATAAAAGTAAATAAAGAACGAATCATGCCTTATATCTTGCTAATATCACAGAATCACAGACCCACAGAATATGCTGAGCTGGAATGGACCCAAAAGGATCATTGAGTCCAACCCTTATACCTGCACAGGGCTATCCTGAAGAGTCCCATTATGTGCCTTAAAGTATCGTCCAAATGATTCTTGAACTGTCAGACTTGGTGCTGTGACTACTTCTATGGGGAGGCTGTTCCAGTGCCCAGCCACCAGGTTGGTGGTTGAAGGTGAACAACTTTTTTCTAATGAAAAACCCAAACCTCCCCTGACAGAACTTCAGCCCATTCCCTCTGGTCCTATCGCTAGTCACCACACTCTTCTCCTCGAAAGGAAGTTATAACTGCACTGAGGTCTCCCCTCAATCTCCTCTTCTCCAGACTGAACAGACCAAGTGATTTCAGGCATTCCTCTTATATCTTCCCCTTAAGGCCCTTCACCATCTTCATAGCCCTCCTTTGGGTAGTCTCTAATAACTTAATGTCTTATATTTTGGTGCCCAAAACTGCACATGGCATTCAAGGTGAGGCCACCCCAGTGCAGAGCAGAGTGGGACAATCCTCTCCCTCTACTGGTTGATGATGCTTTGCCTGATGACCTCCATAACGTACTGTAAAGTTGTACTGAAAATAAAAGAGAGACAAAGTAATTTTTGTTTGATACAGTTTTTGTATTCACATTCATTGTTGTAATTGTATCAAATATAATGTTGTGATTTGAAATATTTTGTTTTAGAAAAAGTAGCATATGAAAATTATGAAAAAGCTTACCCTGGCTTGTTATCTTTGTTGACATCTAAGCCATACTATTCATTACTGCCTAAAAACTGTTCCTTTAGTCAGACATAAACACACATAGACACATAGAAGCTTACTGTTGATAAGGATACATGGAGAAGATTATTTGAAAAATCACCCATGTCCTTGTAACTAGACTGTTAAGACTAGTAAAATACAATAGGGGAATTTCTGATGAAGAGAACGAAAATATCCTGGATTTTAAGATTAATTTCCTGACATATCATTGCCCAAGATATAAACATCTTTAAGTGCCTTTTTCTTTGCAGGTAATTATGTACACATGCCTGTATTGGTCCCTGCCATTCAACAAAAATGGCCTTTAATGTGCATCTCTGGTTACTGGAAACTAAATCCAGAGAGGAACATGTGTGGAAAGAATATCTCAGTCGGAGACTATTGTATAACTGCAGCAAAAAAAACCAACAACCCCTTAGTGACAGCAAATTTAATAAAAGTCCTACAGAAACACTAGCTCAGTGACAACTCCCAAGGTAAGGTGCTACAGTAACTTTATTTAACTACACACTCAATAAAATACATTACTGAGTTACAATAAAGAAAACATTAATATGTACACACAATGCAATGAAGTTTAAGATCGACAGTAAAACTTGAGCAATTACCAAAAAGTCATCAAATAATCAAACAAGACAACTGAAGACAAGGTATTCTTTGACTACCAAGCAACTAAAATTATTTCTTTACAAAATAGAAAATATAAATGCTTCCAGATAATTAACATGGATGAAGATGTTTAATTTTTTTATTATTTTTAATTCTAGCTGCTATGAATATTTCATGTTTTGAGGAATATTTCCTGAGTGATTATCTCCCTCATTAGTTGTCCCTGCACAGCTCAACAGTGACTCAGAGCAGTGGGCAGAACTACAGTAGCTGTGGGTTTGGGGTTTTTTTTCCCAAGAAGACAGAAAGCATTATTTCCTTCCAGTTATGGAAACTTTGACATTCTGGCTACATAATGCTATTTTCTTAGTGGAGGACTGCTGACTAATCTACATGAACAAACTAAAGCATTGAACACAGTGTTTATATGGCTTTGAAACATGAATTTGAAAGTACAGAATTACAAAAAATTGTGAAATTGCAAAGCTCTTACTTCAATATAATCATTACACTTACAGAGAGAAGGAATTTTGTAAATTATTTCCAAAGGTAAATTTTAAAACTCGTGGCAATTTCTGAGCTGTGCCAAGTTCACATGCCAGAGCGATCTTTAGAAAATTATAAGCCATCTGCAAGACATTCTTCAAGAACAGAAAAAGTCACCCCTTGGGTTGATCTTCAACCTCATTGAGAATCTGGGACTAGAGGAAACTTAAATTGAAATAGGACTTGTTGGAGCACAAGCAATGAATATTATAGTAATTCAGCTTGATTCAGCATCTGTCATGTGGTACAAAATAGTTACCTAGATTCATGGACGAGCATTTTATCTGTTGCCAAATCTACGAAATATCAATTGCCATTGTTTTTGTTGATTTAAATAGCTACATTTCTGTTATTCAGAAAAAGTGCACAAAGAAAACAAAAGTATCAAAAACCCCCACGCAAATCAAATCTTGGGTAAAAAAAAGTAGAGATAGGTTGGTTCCTGCTTTTTTATTTTTGTAGCACATTTGCAAATATATCAGTTACCCAATGGCACTCTTTGAGAATCTGCATTACTGAATCTATATTTTATGTGATAGACAACTATTTTACTAAATGATATTAACATTAAAAAGTATGATAAACATAACTCTTTGGACAGACACAGCTATTCTTAAAACCACTCACTATTCAAACCCATATATTAACATAAGGTTCTCTAGAACCTGAACATTTCTAGATAATACTCAATAGTTTGTATTTACTTTCTATGTAATTCTGTATATCATAGTGTGAAACCTAGCAGGAAGAGAAAAAATGAAGGAAACATTAAAAACAACATCAAATATTATTAAAAAATTATAGGATACTAAGAAATAGAATAGGAGAAAAATATCTCTCAAATGTAGGAAGTCAAGCAGGATGGTTTGGCTGAACAAGAATCTTCTCTTGGAAATAAGGCAAAAAAGAAAGGTGTATGCCCAGTGGAATCAAGGTCAGGTGACATGGGAAAAACACAGATATGTGGCTTGCATGAGAAAACTTGTGTGGCCAAAGCCCAGTTGGAGGTGAAGCTGGACTAAAATGTGGGGGACAATAGACATTTTTTTTTTCAAATATATTAATGGCAATAGGCAGTGCAAAAATGTCAGCCTGTTACAGAATGAGGATGGTCACCTCCTAAGCAGGGACAGAGACAAGGCAAATGTGTTTAACACATTCTTTGCCTTTATCTTCCACACAGATGACGGACCAAAGGGTTCCCAGTGCCCTGAGCTGGAGGACCTTGACTATGAGTATGATTGGCTCCTACAAATATATGCGCCCTGATGGGATTCATCCTAGAATCTTCAAAGAGCAATCCCTCGATGACTTTTGAGCGGCTAAAGTCACTTGGTTTGTTCAGCCTGGGGTAGAGGAGTCTTAAGGACTTAGAGAACTCATTACAGGCTACAGCTTCCTCATAAATGAAAGTGGAGGCGCAAACACTGATCTCATTTCAGTGGTGAGCAGTGACAGGATGTGAGGGAATGTCCTGAAGTTGTGTCAGGAGCGGTTTAGGTTGGATATTAGAAAAAAGTTCTTCACCCAAAGGGTGGTTGAACACTGGAACAGTCCTCCCAGGGAAGTAGTCACAGCACCAAGCCAGACAGAGTTCAAGAACTGTTTCGATGGTCCTCTCAGGAGCATAGTGTGACTCTTGGGGATGTATAAAGTTATCCAGTGACTTCAGTATATCCAGTTATTAAAATTATTAGACAGATGCCTCTGCCTGAATTAAGATGCAAATGAGACCATATGCCAAAGTCAATAGTATCGATTTTTATTTAGCAGTAAATATGAGGTAGAGAGAGGTAGAAAAAATAGGAAGAAGAGGGTTGGGAGGAGGGGAAAAACAGTGTCAGAGACACAGATTAAAAAATGTCCCCCCTCTGTGGGTTCTGACAATGTTCTGTTGATCCTCTTCTTCTCATCTTCTCGGTGTGTTGAAAGTCACAGTCTTGCTGAAGTGCTGGTTGTAGTCTGGATCCCTCAAGGGAAGCCCAGGGTGGTGGGAAGCCCATGAAACACAGAGTTTATAGCCATTTTATTATTCTTAGACTAGCCCAGTAACTCCCTTTGGTTGAGGATTTTTACACTGGATGATATAATACTGGGTCATGGAATATTTCAGGTGTTTTTGACATTTTCTAAGATGTTACATCTGCCTGTCACATTAAGTCAATTATGGCTCATTATGGCCCATAAGCAGAGATGAATATTTTCAGGCTACATGTGAATGTCCTAGTAGTTACCTGGAGAGGAAGAGAGTTATTACAGATGAGTTATTTATATTAGAACAAAAACCCACTACCTTGCCTCCCAGGATTTGCCTCTCCATCTGAGTGGCTACTTGCACATCATCAGCTTGCACTGTGATTTTTGAGCCATTGGCATTCCAGACTCTCACACTTGTGGATACCTTTCTTCTCTTGGGTTAATTGGGTAATAGTACAACCTTCATCTTATCTCAAGTTCCTGTCACAGTGCAAATTAGTAGGCATATTTGGGGTGGGCTTCAGTGATCAGTTGCTTCTTTGTACAGTTTGCTACAGTGGACAAAGGTCTTTCAGTGGTCTTAACAAGGTTTAAGCCATTCATCATTTCAGTCTCTCACAGATGTACTGTACAGAACTAAGAGTTGAACTTGATGATGCTTGTGCATCCCTTCCCACTCAGCAAATTCTGTGATTATGTGTAAAAAGAGCCACAAAACCTCCTACCAAAACCAAATTGCAGTTGTTCTGAAAGACATAAAATAAGCTTTTATGCTGCAAAATAACATAAAACATCACTGGTGGTATTTCTTTTACTCACTCATTGTATATCTATATATTTTTTATCTCTACTCAAAAATTTAAGGGAGAGGAAAAAATTCAGGCTATGAGTTGATCTTTGACCCTTTGCAACTCTCAGTAATATTACTGAAAACCAGTGAAAATGTACATGTGCAAATGAAGACACTTGTTAGTAGTAAACAGTTATCATACCCACCTTAAAGAAGAAAAATATATTTATGTCATAATAACAAAACTATACTCACTGATTTCAAAAACATTCTTTGCAGAGATTGAAGCAAAGATATTGTATGTCTATGAAAAATCTCTCTGCATGAGATGGTTCTGTGAAAAACTTACAAGGTTTACTATTCTAGTGAAATTTTCTGCTTACTCACTCTGCTGTCAGTCTATTGTTGATACTGATAAACTTACTGTTTTCCAAGTGCTGAATCATTTATTAATATCAACTCCTTTTCCAGGAGAAATTGTTTTATACATTTTAATATTTTTATTGTTACTATTACTGACATATATAATGTAATTTTAAAAAGAAAATATAAATCCTTAATACAAGACAGCTTAAATCAAGTGTTGGAAATTGTGAAATGCTTATTTCCACACTGCCTAGTGTTAAACTTTCAATGTTAGCATCTAAAACTATTCCCTTAGGATGTATTGAATTGCAAAATCCATGAACTGCTAAGTTGCTTGCAGTTTATTTCAGTAGCTTTCTCAGCAGCACTTTCATTTATAACTTCATTGCTATCCTTTCATCCATTGTTTCTACATCCCAGGAACAACATAGTAAATGCACAGATAGTTCACTGACTTTTGCAAGGTCCTTATGATTCCAGTCATCATGGCAGAGCATTTTTTGATCTTCCTGCATTGTTGCCTTTATTTTATTATTTATTGATGTTTTACCTGCACCTTAAGCTTTTGACGTTGCTTAGATTTTCAACCACAAAAGCAAAACTTCATCCCCAAAAGCTATAGAATATATTTGCCTTTTGACAATGGTGCAAGTCTGAAATGAATTTATTGAGGTCAGTACCATGTAGGTATTATAGAGATCAGAGTCACTTCCGCAGTGATGCTACACAGTCGAATTCACAATGTATACCACGCAGTCTTATTCCTCAGTTTCATGTCGTTTATCCTTCTTGTTTCAGTGATGGACTCACATATTTTGGATTTGTCCTAGTGTAATTGTAATTTGTTTGTTTATCATTCCAACAGATATGAAGCTTCAAATGTATCAATAAATAATTCAGCTGTGTCTGATAAACAAATTTTATGTTTTAGCAGTAATAGCTTCCTGTATATTAGGAGTCTACTTATAAAACCAGATGTGATGTTTTTCAAACTAACCAATAATGTGACATTCTTCCTCTTCTCCCAACAAACGTGTTTTGGCTCAACTACTTTTGTACTCCCTAGAACCATATTTCAAACTCAAATAGAGATGGGGTTAAACAAACTATTTTAAATAACTGTCTTAATGAATTACATATTTTTTTCTTTTAGTCTTAACATATATGACTTCTTTTAGGGGTGGTGTTGTTTTGGTTTTTGGTTTTTTTGGGGGGGGGAGTGGGCAGTTGTGTGTGTTGTTTTTTGGTTGTTTTTTGTTGTTTTTTTTTTGGTGACTCCAAGTTGGAGTCATGTTCATGGTTTGAGAAACGAAGCCATAAAACCATGGGAAGTGGACAGGTGCCATGATAAGTGGATAATAAATGCTTTTTAAATTTTGTTATGGGATTGCATAGCTTTTTTAATATTTTGATAAACCATGTTGGAGGTCAGACTGTGACTAGACGTGTAAGAACTGAGAAGTTCAGAGTCCTGTTTCCATGCCTCTATCCTCTTTGTTCCCATTCCCTTAAAACCATCCATGCAAGTGCACATGGTTTTGTTCTAAGAGAATCCAGATAATGACAGAATGTAAAGCAAAGGAGAAGATTCCAGAAATCTTTGCCATCCCAAACCAATTGAGTTGATTCAGGCAAAACTATAACTGCTTTTTCAGAAAGGGGACTTTCCCTATTCATGAAACTTGCCACAAATCCCATGGAAAAGTAAGTGTCTGGACCTTTACAATAACTAATTTTGGCTTGTTTCCACAGTTATATTCTATATAAACCATCCAGAAGCAACAGGTGACAAAAGGTTGTGGATGGACATCAAAACAGCCTAAGAATTGCCAGCAAAGTAATGTTTGGTGGCCAAAGTAACATTTCAGTAATAATCTGCCATTATACCAACTCAAGATGAATTTTACCAGAACTGTCTTTCTAAAGATTTAAAACTTAGGGTTGACTATGTGGTACTATTTACATGAATGATATTTGCAGGCTCTGTTTCCCTATGACTGTTCTCAATTTTTTTTAATTATTTCAGAATAGCTGGTATTGACATGAGATGGTTTGATTTCATGAATTTTTAAACATTAAAAAAATTAAATTGAATAATTTTCTAAATTAACATTTAAAAATGTTTAGTATTAATTGTTCACATGAAAAAGTAGACTAGAACATATAGTTTTGCTACAGTTCAGTAAGTGAATGATGTATGTAATTATTTTTTAATAAAGATATTCATATTTTGAGCTGGTGGGAAAAAATTACCTAGACCAGACACCAAAGTGAAAAAAAGAGTTTCTGTGGAAAACTCCAATTTTCTGAGGTATTTAAACTTGTCATAATGCCTTGAGAGTTGAGAACTATATTAGCATCCCTGTACAGGCCATTCATTTTGGGATTGACTCAATGATCCTTGTGGGTCCGCTTACAACTGAATACTCTGGAATTCTGAGATTCTGGGATTCTATGGTGGAGGTTGTTCTGTCACTTGATTAAGAATGTCATTGGTGTTTACCACATGCTTAGTTGCACCATGATTCATTTATGTATGCCACTGGAGAACACTTTTGCTATAGTCAAAGAAGAACTAATTTTGAATGTAAAAGCAAAGGTTAAAAACACCTTATTTACTTTTTTTTTTCCATCTCTTCACTCTTACTCTCTGCTTTAATGTAACTAGAATTATGCAAAAAAATAATAAATTGGATTGCAAAATATTCTCAAACTTTTTTATTTTTTACTAAAATGATGATAAACTGCGATGTTACAGGGCATTTCCTATTGAAGCTTTGGGGAAATTAAAAAAGCCACTCTTGCTCAAAATTTCCAGCTCTGGAAAGCCATGCCTACCAAAGTTCTGAGGTGTGGAGAGACTCCCATTCCTAGTTATAGACTTTTGTATTTGGCATGAGCATTGAATGATTTCCCCACTTTGGTTTACATCTATGCTGACTTAGAATAGCATAGCATAACACAGCATAGCATAGTCTAGACTAAAATAGAATAGAAATTTCAGTTGGAAAGAACCTGCAATGATCATCTAGTCCAACTGCCTGACTGTTTAGTAATCCTCTAATCCAATGCTGCAGTCTGCTGTAGCTGAGAAGACACACTAAGCATTTCCTCTATATTAATTTGGAATCTTGCTTTTCTGTTCAAGTGTAGGAGATATGTCATTAAGCCACCAAAGAGCTCTAGACAAACCCAGATGTATGGTTGAAAAAAATCTCTCTGTATGTAATGCAGCATAACAAAAGAATGTAATTTTGTCAGAAAAAATGTCACCTCTCTATAAAGAAATGTCTAAGTAAGTTATTATAGAGGAGGCTTACTCCAAGTATCTATAATAAGAGCAAATAATGTCCTTGACTGTGCAATTAATGAGAATAAATAGAGAAAATGGCATAGTGGAGCAAGTAGAGATATAAAATACTGGCAAAAATATTTCAAATACAAGAAAAAAATATTTCAGGTAGTGTAAAATGGTTGAGTTACTGAGCAGCCAAAGTAGGCTCTAACATCATAACTGAGGTGGGTCATTTTGGTTGGATTTCTGTTTGGGTTTTTTTGGAAAGAGAGTTAGCAGTCTGTTTTCTATCGTATTAATTTATATTGACATTAGCCTTGTTAGTTCAAATAAAAATATAAAGCTGAGTCAACAAAATAGAATTACAAAATAGCATCTTTCATACAGAGTGTAAGACTAGTTTGTATTCATATTTCTAGCTCATTTTAATTTTCCTTGCATTTTTTTCATCCTTCCTAGTCACATTAAAATTTTGCTATTAAAAGTTGCATTAAAGCATTTAGTCACACACCCTGCCTCTCCAGACAACTGGCACAAGTCATTCACATAACTTCTCTCATACAGAGTCGGGTATGTCTGCTGCTGCTGAGCAATTACGTTGTTCTTTCTGATCTATTTACACTCACAACAAAGGAATCCCACTGGAATTTAGTAAACATGTCCATTAAGCACAAGGCCTCTGGTGTCAGCTGGTGAGTTGCTATCACATTAATGAGTTAAAACTCAGCTACATTCTCAGTAGTAGCCAAAGGGCATGCAGTGCCAGCAGAAAGGTGGAGAAGTAAGTGATTGCACACAGGAGATATAAAGCTCAACTTTGTCATTGCCTAATTGTAGGGCACTGGGATGTCTTCCAAGGGCTAAAATGACTTTTTGAATTAATCCACATAATGGCCTCTCAGTTGTCTTTGCCTCTCCTTTGGCTGTGTCTACTAAGCTGTCCATTTCATGAAAATATTTGAGAAGTCTTTAACCTGTTCTTGTGTCCTAGAAAAACTTCCATGTACCAAGAAAACAGATATGACAGATATGTATACTTCTGTAAAGAGTAGAAGTCTTTTATGGATCTTATCAGATTAATATGTAGAATTGAATAATTTGAAAACATTACTGGATTAGCATTTTGACCCTTGCTGAAATTCATTTTCTTAAACTAAAAACTATGAGAATTGCTAAGGGCCATGTGCCTTAATTTATATTGCATACTTATACATAATTCCACAGATTAGAAACTCACAAAAATGTGTTTTTCTCTTAGGTAACTAAGACTTTTTTTTTTTTTTCTCCTGAGGAAATTGCTCAGAACAGCACTTGCTAAAAATCTCCCAAACTCAGAAAAGAAACAGAATAATACTAGACATCCTCATATCTATGGAATTCAGCATACATTGTTTGTATGTATCATACATTGTACACAAAAATGACATTTTAAGTACAACATAAACTTCAGGAATAGATGTATTTTTATAAATATTTAATAAGAGAAAATGCTGTTTTCCTGATGAATAGTTGTGATGTGAAAATGTGAGACTTGATGTTACAGTGTGATGTATTGAAGAAATAAGACAGAAAAGAAAATACATGAAAAAAGTACATCTGGATTTAGTCATTATATATGAGAGAACAAACTACATATTAAAATATCATTCTTAAAACATAGGCAGTAAGTTTTCTATAAGAATAAAGATACTTAGAGGCAATGTTTATACGGTATAATACACACTTGTCTTTCCAGCTTTTGTGTATTTCCAGTATATTTGAATGACTTCATAAGAGGAAAGAAGGGATAAATACCTACATAGGAGTTGTTAGTCAAAATGTCTTGAAGAATACAGAAACATACTGAAAATTATAAAACTGTGGCTGTATTGAGGTGATACTAAAAGAGAATAGGCAGCTAAATAAGTAGTATTTCCGGAAGGTAAATATATTGATCACAATAATTATAAAAAGAAAGGAGCATTTGAGTCTTGTGTACAAAAGAGAGTCTAGAACTATTCATATATATAGCATATAACTGTTCAAACAATGCCACATTTCATCAGAGGGATGTTGGCTAAATAGATATGCTGACTATTATTCCACCACTATGATCATAATGACTCTTTCTGGGTTTGATACTGAGGGGAAAAAAAAAAAAAAAAGGGTTGTGAAACCAAACACTTTCAGCATGAACTTGAGATGGAATGTTGTACATGTATGGAATGTAAAAATTGCACAACCTCTGAAAATCCCTAGCCACACACAGAGGATAATGCAATGCCTGAATACTATTTAGTCATGCAAGTAGAGGGAGAGGAGTTTGCAACATCTGAATGAATAGTGGTATTACTGTTAGTTTCTACTGACAACAGAAACTAATTGTTTTATATAGTTTCACCCTTACAGACTTCATCATGTGAACTACATGTGCAGAAGTAGGGTACTTCTTAACATAACTTAGCACAAGCTGTGTATGACAAGCAAATGCTTATCAACTGAAAACTAATAAATAGCTCAAGTCAAATGCACTGTTCATATAGCAGCAATTAAGCTCACCATAGGAATAATAACCAAGCAGAATACAAACAGAAATTTTAATTAAGCACTTGAATAAAGCTTGGCCTAAAGGTAGAGTTCTCAAAATACTGTCCAAATTCTATTCTCATTACAAGTAATGAAAAATTACCACTGTCTTCAGTGAGCATATAATTAGGTCATTATTACTTTTGGGAGATTCACCTCTAAATGGCTACCATTTCTTTTACTAATAGATTAGATACAATTGCAGTTCAAAGAAGAAATATATTTAATACATTATTTTAATTTTATTTACATTAAACTATAACATTCTGCATTACATCACTCCTGATATGGAGTGAGTATTTTATCTTCTGTATTTGAAGTATTTGAAATTGTGACTGGTCAATCCTAATACCAGGGCATCTGAAGAACAAAATTGCCCAGCCAATAGAGATGTTAAATATAGAGCTATTAGATATGTGATGTTTAACTCAGGATTCACTGCCAGAATTTGTTTCATGATCAACCTGGAAATGACGGTCTGTGTTGCTGTGGTTTTTTGTTGCTGTTTGGTGTTGCTGTCATTGTCATCTGAAGAACAGGTTATTTATCATGCGTTTTATAAATACCAGGTTGTAAAAACACTCATGATTTTTGGGGAAAACTGGTATATGTGGAACTCTTCTAATTCTCTTGTCAGTGGGCAGATAATATCACTATGAATGCATATTAATATATACCGAGAATATCTTGTGGGACAGCTGCCACTCTGACATGTAAAAAGCAACCAAAATTTTCTGTACTTATCAACTGTCCACTGAAATTTGTTACAAGAACTCCCTCAGAAAGGCTATTATTATTATTATTAATTAATCTGGGAAGAGCAGCCTATCTACTTGCCCACTTTCATAGCAAAACAGAAAATAGCACTTAGAAAATGAGAGTTGAATTCTGAGGTATCAAAAATAAGGCATTACTTAGATATTTTGTATTCTGTCAAGATGAAAGATATTATAAAAATAACAGATATTTGTTATCATCATTTATTTGAATTATTTTGTCCAATGATTTGCGTATCATAACCCTCTAATAGAAATTATCTCAAAAATTAGAAGCTATGAGCTGAGAACTTATCTTTAAGAAATTCATCAAGAGAATAAAACCTGACATAATGCTAAAACATAGTGTTTGCATAGCTATATGCAATGATTGTTCATAATTGATAAACATCTATCCTAACTCTGACTGTTTTCCAAAACCCAAGTAATATAACCTGTTTGATTTCAGAGAGATAATAATAATGATGACAGATTAACTGATCAAGGTAATATCCTTTAATAACTGTTCAGGCTCCATTAAAACCTTTATACTCTCCAAACAACCACCATTAGTAATTACAAATTCCATTTACTACACTAAACTAAAGAAATTTCAATCCCTAAACTGAAAAAAAAGAAGGGATATATAAGTAAAAAGTTAAAAATAGTTTGCCCCCTAAAGCCTACCAATACATTCATGAATATTAAAAAATAAGTAGTGTTTTCATGATGTAGCTGAAGCTTACTGTTACTTTCCCAACCCCCAAAATCAACATAAATAACTCAGAAGTCCTAATTTTCTTAAGTGTTCCTAAGCCCCCAAGCTGTCTGCACCATGATGCTTTTAGATTTCTGTGAAAGAATGTGCATCTATAGAATTCAAGATTTATGAGGTTGTTCAGCCTGGAGAAGTCTTTAGGGAGACCTTATAGCGGCTTTCCAGTAACTAAAGGTGTCCAAAAATAAAGTCGTGAAGGGACTTTTTACAAGGACATGTAATGATAGGACAAGGGGGAATGGATTCAGACTGAAAGAGGGTTAGGTTTAGATGAGATATAAGGAAGAAATTCTTTACTGTGGAGATGGTGAGACACCAGAACTGGTTCCTCAGTGAAGCTGTGGGTGCCTCATCCCTGGACTGTTCAAGCCCAAGCTGCATGGGGCTTTGAGCAACACAGTCTGGTGGAAGGTGCCCCTGCCCATGGCAGGGGGGTTGAAACGAGATGATCTCTAAGGTCCCTACCAACCGAAATCATTCTATTATTCTAGATCAACAAAGGGAAAAATAATTTTAGGTATCTTCCCTCACCAACTTCATTATAAGCTTGCTGGCTTTTATATTGCTCAAAGCCTTTATCCTTCTTGGAAGAAATGTACTTTATGAAACACCAAGAATTGTGGCTCTTCTTTAGAAATGGACATCCAGATGACTGCTTTTTGGTCCTGTTTCATGTTATGCCTCTATGTAATTTGGAATTGAGGCTTATTGTTTTTATTACAGAGAGCAAACAATTAATGACTGGAATAGACATCACTACATTGACGTACACAAACCACTTCTTCGATCATTAGGAAGGTAATTTGCAGTTAACATCCTAGATTCATATATATATATATGAAAATTAATTTTCATTCTTTTAATAACGATGACTGCTTATGAATCAGTGTGAACTGATTCATAACTGATCAGTTTGGATTTCTTTCTTTCTTTTTAATTATTTAANAAAATAAAATAAAATAAAATAAAATAAAATAAAAAATCAAGGAAAAAAAAAGAAAAAATCAAACCCACAAAAAACCACAGACCAAACCAAACTAAACCAAAAACCTACTTCCCCCACTCATATTCTAATATCCTACAAATTAGACTTTCTCTTCCCAAAAAATTCATATTCACGATCTCATTCTTTCCTTTGAGCCTGTTACTATTGGGCCAGACATAAATAACTGTACTAGGTTTGTGTGGCAAGCTTTTGGTAGCTGTGGAAGCTAGGGGACTGTTTTGTGTGAGAAGCTGTCAGAAGTTTCTCCTGTATTTGATGTGGTCAAAGCCAGCTGGCTCCAAGATGGACCCAGTGCTGGCCAAGGCCATGGCAATTAACATTGCTGGTTGAATGTCTGGGATAACAGATTTAAGAAGGGAGAGAAAAAACCCTGTGCAATTGCAGTGGGAGTGAGCACATCTAAGAAGAAGCTCTGAAGACACCAAGGCCAGTGAAGAAGAGGGGATGCTCCAGATCAGAGGTTGCCCAGCAGTCTGTGGTAAAGACCATGGTGGCCCACAACGGAGTAGATGTCCACATGGAATCTGTGGAAAACCCTGTACCACAGCAGGTGGATGCATAAGAAGGGTGTGACCCTGTGGGAAGCCCATGCTGAGGCAGGTTCCTGGCAGGACCTTCAGCTCTGTGGAAGGAGTAGCCCATGGTGGAATAGATTTGCTGGCAGGACTTTTGACACCATGGTGGACCCATGCTGAAGAAGCCTGCACCCTGTAGAATGGACACTGACTGGAGCAGTTTGTGAGGAACTGCAGCTTATGGAAAGAACTCATCCTGGAGAAGTTCACATAGAACTGTGTTCTGTGGGGGAGATCCCATGCTAGAGCCAAGGAAAAGCATGAGAAGTCTTTTCCCTTAGGAGGAAGGAGCAGCAGAAAAAACATGATGAACAGACCACACTCTTACCCTGATGGTAGATAAAATCAGTAGTGAAGTTTAGCCCAGGAAAAAGGGTAGGGTGATGGGAACGTGTTTCAAGATTTGGGTTTTACTTTGTATTATCCTACTCTGATTTGATTGATTATAAATTAGTTCCCTTTCTCCAGGCTGAGTCTGTTTTGCAGTAATTGGTGTATGATCTCTCCTTGTCCTTATCTCAGCCCAGGAGCATTCAGTTATATTTCCCCTCCGCTGTACTGAGAGTAGGGCAGTGACTGGGAGAACCTCGGGCCTGGGCCCTGGACTTCCTTCAAGCTTGTGCCCTGGTATTCAGTCTATGCCTGAGCTGTTTTACATGTACATGCCTCTAGCTCTGTCCTGGCTCAGCACACGCTTGGCCATGGACCTTGTTGATCTGAGCCTTGACCTGTGGACTAACTTTCTGTCCTGGCCTCAGCCTTGCTCCATCGCTATAGACATGCCTGGCAGTCACTGGGCTATTTCTCATACTAGTTACCACTCAGCACTTGACCCTGAACTGCGTATTGAGTACATGACTTGACCTAAACCTGCATCATCACCACATGATCTCGACTCTGGGCAGACCCCATCTGCCACTCCTGGATCTGCCCAGCTTGCCCTGCCAGGTACAGTGGGACCTTGCTGTGCCCCTCTGGCCTTGCTCCCATGCTCAGTCTGCTTCCTTACACAGAAGCACTGCCAGTAGCTAGAGGAATGATTATTCCTTTCAACTCACTGCTTAGAAGATCATATTTAGAACATGTTACTGGATCACCAAAAACACTGCCACAAAAGACTGAGCAGACAAAGGAGTTTCTTTGCCTCTGCATCCCTACATTGTTATCCTGTAATCTGTCACATTTTAGGTGTTTCTGCATATAACAAACACCCCTTATGAAAACATAAACTTGCCAGATAAATAATGAGGCTGCTCCCTTGTTTTTCATAACATGACACCCACCGTGTGGGCAGCATGCATTCCAACTATTGCTTGTGGAAGCATAAGGTGATATGACATGATATATGCCAGAATAGTGTTGAGGGATTGTTGTGAGCAAAGAGAATGAAACCTTATCCATCCTTAAGATGTGGCAGATTTACAGGGAGGAGATTTTGAAGCCAACTGTCCTTTCAATTCATTTTCTTGAAAGAAATTATTTTATTTGATTCAGATGGGACCTGGGGATCCCAGCAGAATATAGGCAGTGTGGATACACCTGGAGGAAAATAGGGAATGAGCCAAACTATTAGTGTGGAAAAAGTACTGAAACGTTGTTAAATGTAACATTTTTGTAGAACCAAAAGAAATTATAAATTGGAAAACAAAAGGCAAAGTGCCACTAATTTATGTTTTGAGCCAGGTGTCAGATGAATGAACAACAGGTCTGCATCTTTAATATAGTGTGATGAATCAGATGGATAACTTAAAATGATAGAGGATAACACATGATAAGATTTTTATTTTACAATAGTTGGGTTTATGTTGTGGGATTTAAAAACAAACAAACAAAACCCAAAAAACCCCAACATTTTGTAGCTTGCTGGCATTACTTTCTCTGCACCTATTTATTATCTTTATATTAGCTACAAGAGTAAGGATTTTTTCCATTTTGCCTAAATATCTTTGCCTACTTAATAGCCTCACACTACATGTTCAGATCATCCCAAATTTATGTAGCAATATACCAATATTTCTTATAGAATCATGCTTGTCAGATTTAACAGGGACAGTCTTCCTTTTCATTTGAACATGGCTAAAAGACAACATTCAAGAGTTGACATTTGACAAGGTTTGTTGCAAGTATTAAGCAGCATCTTGACAATAACTGTAATTAAAGATGCCACAGCTTTGACCTGATTAAACATTGAACAATACAGCTGCCACTCTTTGACTACCTTAGGCCGGTGAAATGTCTGATGATATATAATATCTTTTGGCAGCCAAGTTAATTATAACATAGTTGAATGCATTTCTTTACAGGGAAAATATTTAAAGAAATTAATGGGAGAGTAACTGGAATGAAAGCTGTCAGAGTAATTCTAAATATTGCTAACAAGTATACCTGATATCTTTGAAGTATGTTAATTTTTTGCATGTTATTATCTATTTTTAACATTTTGTTTCACACTAGATAAGAAATTTACATCTCATGTATGAACATTTAAACATACTGAACTTCGCAATGTCAAAAATGAAAGATTCATGGGACATGAAAGCTGAGATAGTCAGGTATTCAGGGTACCTAGATGTTATTTAATGGGAAATGAACATTCAGATCTCTTAGGTGGCATGGAGCATCAAAAGAAAACTGTTTGTTTCAGCCCTCTGTATCAAGATGCTGACATTGGTGTTCTAAACCTATTTCTAACACTAATATAAGAACAGCTGCATGGATGAGGTATACACAAAGCAATTATATGCAAGTAGCAGTAATGACTGTCATTGTAATGTATGTGACACTTCTGCTGAAACACTGAAAACTTAAGAAACATAGATCATACCTAAGGATGGTCAGCAAAGATTTTTAATTCATGCTGATGAATGACAGATTAGAAGACTGTCCTTCTTGTCACTGAGTCTATAAGAGATAAAGAGATGCATTAGTTTGTGAAATATAAAACGTCTTCCATACAGTTCTCATAAACAAGAGCTTTGTCTACAGCTTCAAATGCACTTTGAAAAGTCCCCTGTAGCACAGTCTCAGTCACTGTCTCTCAAATTATTATTCTTTAGTGAGATATGCATAATTTTTATTAACATGCTTTAATTTGTATGTGTGTGCATGATTGAATATTTAGACTGTCTCACACTGGGAATGAAAAACATTGCAACAAATATTTCTATCAACTTTTGTGAAAGCCAAGAAAACATTTTAGAAGTGATTTATAACTTTTCTCAACACTCTGACACAATTAATTCAAATCTTTCCTGAAATCATATTCTTGTGCATAATGAGACTAAAAAAATGCTACTCTGTGCTGGAAATAAGTGAGCTTTTTGGTATAATGACACTTTTTTACTTTCTTTATACAAGTATAAATGGCAGTCCAGAGAGACAGTAAATGGTGGTTCAAGATTTTCTTAGACAATGCTCATTTGCTTTGTAAAGAGTTGATATACATTTTTTATAATCTTTACATTTTGTAACTCTAAGTTTGTTAAGCTCTAAGCTTTAGAACTGATAAAATTAGGGTTTTTTTTTCCTTTTGCTTATAGGACACATGAATTGTATCAAAACTAATATCTTTTTCTTTGTGAAAAATGATATACAATGAAAAGACTTAGAGGAATGTTTCATAAACTGTGCACTCTTGGCTATAAAACTGCATGACACATGATGATCAAAGTTCCACAGAACTCTTTGACCATTATAGGATCTTTAATTCAAAGATGAAGTGAGCTCTGTGTAGTTGGATGGCATGTAAAATTTGTCTATGACTGATGCTTTAAGCATTTGGAAGTTGCTATTAGCCTTATATGATGAGATGACAGATGATAGGGGAAACCAATGGATGGTTTGCCTTGATTTTAGTAAGATTTTCAACACTGTCTCTCATTAGAGCATCATGAAAGGCTTAAAAAGTGGGGGCTGGATAAGTAAACAGTGAGATAAACCGAAAACCAGATAGACAGATGAATTCAAAGTTTTGTGATCAGTGGCATGAAGTCCAGGTGGAGGCCAGTCACTAGTGGTGTATGTAAGGGGCCCACATAGGGTGTGCTGCTGTGTAATATCCTTATCAATGACCAGGAAGTTTGCTGATGCCACAACTGCTGATGCTGAGAGAAGAAGCTGATATGACTCATCATTTTTTATGTCATATAAAATAAAATATGAAAAAAATTTTTGCTACCTACCTCCTGAAAGCTGATTAAGAGGTGAAACAATTAACAGTTGAGATAATGATCAGTCATATGATATCATTAACTTTATATGTTATACAGAAAATGTGTACTATATCAATGTCTTAAAACTACATAACAATTTGATGTCTGTGTGTCTCCCCCTATTGATTCTGTTTCAGTGTCACTATGTTCTTCTATTTCCTTTTTTCTCACACCGTTGTTTTCATAGAAGTTGAAAACAGGATCGTTGGGGATGCTGACTTCCCCAGAACTTGTATGTTATATTCAGTGTACATCTACTCTTGGAGTATAACTCCAAGAAAAGGTTATCCAAACAGCTATCCAAACTGTTACTTGTGATCCCTTCCTTTCATAATTAATGTAGTCTAGATATTTTAGTTTAAATTCAAATTCTTTGGAAATACAGAAGCACATGGATACTCCAAGATATTCAGTATACCTGAAATGTTGTAGCCTCAGCGACCTGGGCAAATTGAGAGTAGAAAGACACTCAGTTAATCACAACAGGTAGTACAAAGACTGTGTAATAAAGGAAACTCAGTATTCAGAAGTCTTCTTACTATTTGACATGGAGTCAAATTCCTTCTTAATTCATCTTAATATTCTTTGGCAGAGCAACTCAAACAATGGGCTCAGGTATAGACAATAGACTATGAATACATTTTTCTTATATCTCTTCCAGGTTCTTGTAATGAAACCTGCATGTTTCACTTTTTATAAAGATATACATATCATTTTATTACAGCAGACTGAAGAATTATTGCTATATCACTGCCATAGGCAGTTTCAGCTTGCACGGAGGAGCTGTGCTAGTCCTTGCTAGCTAGCAGAACTACAGCAGCTTAGCAGTTTCCTACCTACCTAGCAGATCTAAATAGAAATTAATAAAATTCTATAAAATTATGGCAGATTTTACTAACATTTAACGGAGGAGTTTTATTTTGTTCAAGACTAGAAGTTGGTTGCAAAATCCTAAGAAGTGGGTATTTTTAAGGAAGACATCTAAACTGAGGTTATCTGAGGGGTGCAGTCTGACTGAAAGGAAGATGAGATGCCAGACATTTGTGAAATTAAACTTTACTGCACTTTCTTACTAGGGCAATATTGTGTGTCTGCCTCTAATATAGATGACATTCTGAAACATCACTGGAAGATACCATACATATTTGGTGTCCAACATATGGAATAGAATTTCTGTTGGGATAGTCTGTGAATCAAAGTTATGCTTTCAGTGCATGAGTTCCTGTGAATTTGCAGTAGCTGGCAATAGTAGTAAAAGACATTTGCTTCTGATGTGTAATGGTTAGAGCAGAAGCCACAACAATGCCAGAATAATTAATAATCTGAATGTAATATCTAGGATCTGTCACTTTTAGATTGAAATTTGAAGCCTGTTATTGATGTTGTCGTGTATTCCATTGCACTTTGGTTACTTTTGGCAAAAGGAAACCATCTGCTAGTGTGATCTAGAAGAAAATGGGAAACCAAATAATGGAATTTTAGTTTACTTTCAAATATATTTATCATGATTTTTGTGTCATTACCTGTAATGTTTTCACAGTATATTTCTTTCAAATCTGAGTCAATTTTCACATTGACACTATTAAATGTTATTTAACAAAAGCCCAACATTCTCCTATTGCCAAGTTTTAGGAAATTAAAACATTCTTCTGCTATAAAAAATAAATTAGTCATACAACTTCTAGCATTTCATCTAAAATGTAGAGAAATGGTATGTGAAAAAAAAATTACAAGATAAGAATAAGAATTTTTTTCCTTGTCATCTATTTTTTCCAAATTTTGTGACTGAGGTTAGTTCCTTACCTGTCTTTATTAGAAACCATTTACTTTTGCCTGAAAAGAAAACCTGAAGAAGCGCCTCCAAAAGCAATCTTTATATACTGAACTTCCAAAACTGCTTTCTCAGTCAGTGAAGGAAGCCTGCGAGTTATGCTAAAGTCTGCAACAAGGTCAATTATTAATGTTACTTGGTTTTCACAGAGGAAAAGGATATTGAAAGATATTCAAATTCAAATGTTGTGTGAATTTGCATTGGTTTATATTCTAAAATTACTGACTTTTGTTAGCTGTGCTAGGTAGTGTTTCTTGATACGAACTTCCACACACATCCTGGTTATTATGCAGCAAAATATAACATTGAAAAGAGGACTAATCATAAAAATAATTCACAAATAGAAAGTGAGAGGGATTTTGCCTTTAACAGTTGCAGAAAGAGGATCAGAATTTCTGTGTGTGTATAGCACTTTTCTAGATTAAATTTTTGCCTGCAATAGCTTTTATAACATGACCCTTACAGACACTATTTCCTTCATTGCTAGTCTAATGGTAGTGTTATCAGGAATTTTTGTTTTCTTTTTTTTTTTTTTTTCCAAATTATAATGGAAATCAAAACTCAAATATATATAACAAAACACTTTGATTCCTTTTAATTTTCTACAGAAACACGAGGAGCTCTGACCATTTATTTGCTGTTAAAAATATATGAGATCTGTACTCAAATACCGCTCTTTTCAGGTGCAAAAGATCCAAGTCCAATAAAGCTATATCCCCAGTACATAGGAAAAGTATTGTCTACTGACATGTAAATGTCTTTAAAATATATATTTGGAAATAAATTATTTGTGAATAAGGTTTATTCCTCAATTTCTGATAAATTATCAGAAATTAAGTAGCTCAAGAAAATAGATTATTTAAATAAGTATTTAATAAAAATAATCAGTTTTCGATACCTGTTAAGGAAGGAAGCATTAATAAATAAGAAAGCTACATAAATGGAATAAGTCCAGAATTATATCTGTAGATTTAAAACAACAACTTTGAATGAAAACAACCAAGAATTTGTCTTTTGGGGCATTTTACAATATGATATCACTCAATTGAGTAACATGTCCCTCACTGCCCCTTATGTGGATATATATATGTAGGATATGTAGACTTTTCTCTTTCCTATATTCAAACTGATAATGGAATTGGTTTCAACTATTCATCATTTAAGAGTTTTAAGTTTTTGGAGTTTGGGAGAAAAAGACAATTTCATACAAATCACTCTTTCTCAGATGAAAGATACAAAATACAGTAAATTTATAGATGCATTCTCATGTTTATTTTGTAGCATTCAGTCATACTTAGAAGAATGAAAAAAAAAAAAACCAACAAATTTTTAAATAGCAGTTACTTTCTTGCATGATCCTGAGATGAGGACCATTTATGATAACAGTTAAGTGCTCAAACTATCCCAAGAAAGATGTTTAATGAAGGGAAAGACATGAGTAAGAAAGAAACTTTTGAGCTTTTTTTATTTGGAGAAGTTACAATTGTTGCTGATACTCAGAGAAATAATAACTGTCTTTGCCATTCTGATTTCATCTCATGCCCCTCCGTCCCCAACCTTGTCAGTGGGTGCTTCATCAAAACAATTTCTGGAATAAATGAGAGTGGAAGAAACTCATGTGCTGTATATGTAATAACCCATCATGGTGATGTGTCATAACATTTGCCCTTCAACAATTTTCTTTTGTAATATTTGTAGTCTCCTTTATCCACAGATTCTGTATTTCATTCACTATTACACAGCAGTTAAATTTTTTAATTACTTTTTGCAGTTGTTCTCTTCTGATGCAGATTAAACCTTGAGTGATTCTAGAATATTTGAATTTCTTTATTGTCCTGGCTAGCAATAACACCAGAAGAGGTCAACTTCATTAACAAGAGAGTAATATGGTTTATCATGACATTAATGCATTCAACAAAACATTGCTCCTGTACAGCCATATTGCCATGGGCTTTGATTGTCAGGTCCTATAAATTAAGTAAGATTGGGTTGCCAGTAGCTGGATTTAAGAATTAGTAGAAAATTTAAAAAAAAAAAAGTGACAGAAGATGAATTATTTTTGTGTTTTGAACTTTATATTCCCATAATTATAATTTTCAAGCTCTTCTTTATTACAATCTACTGTCTTTCTGATAAAAAAATCCTTTGTTAATTATTTTGATTCAATAAAAATAATTTAAAATTATATTAGTGCTTATTCTAATAATTTCCTTTTATAGAAGAAAGATAATCTGAAAAGAATGTTTGAATAATTAAAATGTTGTAGGTTAGAAGAATTCTTGGCATAATATGCCATTATGAAGTAAAATGATGATTAAAATGAGAATCTAGGGAAACAGATTAAATACCTTTGGAAAGAGGTTAAACTAGAGTCTGTTTTGTTCAGTTTTTGTCTACAGTTTTTATTTAGCACCTTTTCAAGAAATAAAGACAGATAGCTATAAGGAAGATTAAATAATTTGACTATATACCAAGGATCTAGCTCCTGTTAATGTCCATTTCCTTAATTCTGAAGCAGAGTTAACACTCCTTCAGGCAGCAGCTGAAAAGTACACATCTTGTACTGGTGGAAAAAACAGGTGGCCAATATGTGACAGCTGGACTGAAGGAGATGAAGAAATCAGTTCATAAAACTTTTAATATCCTATTTGGGCATATTAACTTTTATTTTGAGAAACTTCATCAGATGCACAGAATTAACACAAGACATGGAAGCATAAAGTACTGGGTAGTGCTTCTGCATTATTGTAGCTTTTCCTGATGTTTTAAATAGCAGTGGGTAAAATTTCACTTGAATCTTCAAGTTAATAGGAGAAGCATATTTGCTTGTAAAAAACCTCAACACTTGACCTTTTGTTTTCTTTGTATAAAGAATTATCCCAGCATGGAGCATATGCAATAGTAATCTTGCAAAAGTTTTAGCTGTTTCTACAGCGAATTACAAGGTTATTTATTTGTTTATTTATTTATCTGAGTAAACAATTTAGCATGAGGTATTTGCAGTAGGCTCTTCTTATATTATGATATTGTTTGGTTTATAAAATTCTATTTGTTTCATATGATTTGCATGGAGAAAATAGATGTTTTTCCATTTTCATTGTGTATTTGTTAATCCATTTCAAAAAGTATTATGCTAATTGTAACAGTGTGCTCTGCATTTAGCATCTGAATTGCTCATTTTCAAGTTTCTTTTTTTTAAATTGTAATCTGTTAATTACTTGTTTAATGGAGTGTGTAATTACCTACTTTAAGTTAGAAAACTGCTTCCATTTCAAAGCAAAAAGCCCTTTCTAGAAATGAAAGTATGTAAATGCATTCCTTGCAGATACAGTATATAACTCTTTTGGTTCAATAATTGTTTAATTTGTGACTGAAAATAAATTGTTGCCTACCCTCTGTCTGTGGTAATCATTGACACTGTGTTCTAGGAAATTGAGTCTGAACGTAAGAAAGAAATATGTTTTTGTGAATACAGGGAGAAGGATGTATTTTTTTTAAACTAAAAAAATGAACAAGAAATTGTTTTCTAATCCTAAGAAATTTATTTAGTAATATGAAAAGAGATAAAGGCCGGTTTGCAATTTTTTGTGCGCTAAACTAAAAAAAAAACAACCCGAACCCCAAAAAAAGAAAACCAAATCAAAACCCCACCCAAAACAAAGCAAAAAACAACAAATGTAAACAATTCTGTATTTTAGTTTTTAAACTTTTAATTAAATACTTGAAATTAAAAGTAGATGTAAAATAAAAAATAGAATGGTAATTTAACCATCTTGCTACACTTGGCACTTTCTTAAGTGTCACCTGGCTTTGGATAAGCCAACAACCTATCAAAGAAACATCTATTTTTTCTTTAATAATTTTTTTTTTAAATTCCTAAAACTACTGAATTCTTTCACTGTTGAGCAAGAAGTCACTACACTGGAGGGCCAAAATTTGGGATTCCTTCCATCCACTTCACTTGAGGGGTTGTATACATGCACTCAACCTTAGACTGTCTAGAATTGCTGACAAAAATAAAAATTCTGTGAATTATGGACAGTAACCTCACCACCTTGATGTTCAGTAGTTTGATGACTTGAAAAACTCACTGGAGTATTGACAGACTCAGTGTAAAGGTGTTGAAATTTACATTTTCTTGAAGGTTGCAGCAATAACTTCCACTATATGGGGATATCTATGGTGACTTTTTATCTGTCTTTTCCAGTTAAATCATTTATTTTTCCATTTCTTACTAAAGAATTATTTGAAGTAAGTTAATACAGGTAACAAAATCTTACAATCTTACAAACAATTTGGGAAGTTAGAGGATTATATTACTTCTCAAATAACTGCACCTAACATAAAATTTTAAAAGACTAACGGAGTCCATGTTTCCCTTCTTCCATGAAATAACATGATGACTGTTATGAAGTCTTTCTCCCTGTTATTGGACACTCTTTTCAAAATACAAGAGTCCAGTGTGATAGAGCAATTATTCTCTTCTACTGACTAAAAATCTTGAAGGTAGGAGAAATTCAAACAATATCTCAAAATTTCCTAAAAGGTGTTAATAGATATTTATACTGTGATTACTGAATTACTTATTGACCTCTCATGAATCTTTACCGCATGTGGAAGAAAAATTCTGTGGTGGATATTGATATGGGAGACACTCCTTTTCAATTTGTATTCATTAATTTAGGTAGCTTGCTGCTGAAGATTCAAATTTTTGGGGTTTTGTATCTCATTCCTATGTGCTTAACTTTCCACATATATTAAGATAATTTAAATCCCTGGCCTCTGAGGAACAGCTAAATTTTCCTTCAAGAGTATATGTACTCCAGACTCAAATTCAGCTTTGCATGCCAGTTAGCATTTGTGTATGAGTCTAAAGGAGCCAAGAAATATTCCTGGATGACAAAATCATCCCTGGATATTTTAGTCCAACTTCAGTGTCATGCCTACAACGATCTTAAAACTAGGTATTGCTCAAAATTTCTGCGTTTAAGTTCCTCATTGGGTTTTGTCTCACCTTTGTCTGAGGAAATGGAACATGTAAGTTACTCGTTCTTCAAAGTATTAAGTGAAATAATTAATAAAATTCAGTAAATGAAAATCTGATTTTTTTTTTCCTGCAGTTTACATTATAGTCTGCCTCATAAAAGCCAAAATACCTCAATAAGAATGATTGGCCTATTTTTGGGGAAAACAGTTTAGTTCAGTAAGTCTTCTCAAACATTTGGTACTTAAAACTGAATAAAATGTGTTATTACATGAAAAAGAACTAAGCTTTACTAAAAATTAGTTTTAACAGTGCAGTGATTTTATATTTTAGTGTGATTATATATATTACTGCTAAAATTTTGTTCAATCTTGTGTCTATGGCCTTACCAGAGATATACAATATTTTAATGTCTTTTTATCTTCCTGGAGTTATTAAATAATATTGTGTCTTACTATAGTTATTGAGTTATTAAGTTACTTATTTGCTGTTGTTATTAACATTTGAGAGTTTCTTACTTAAGTGAAAATCAGACCTTTCTAAATATATCTTCTTGTAATTTTTTTTTTGTAGACTGTTCAGTTCTTATGTTCCTGTGTTTCACATTTTTCATTAAGGCACTTAATTTTCCTGAGTTCCCTTCCTGTTAAAACTATTATATTTAAACCTCGGTGATATGTTTCTTTCTCAGTGAAAGAAGATTTGACAAAGTTCAGACCTTAGTATGAAAGGATGTTTTCCAAATTTGCAGAAAATCATAAAAAATGCAAAGTTTGAAAGATCGAATGGGGCTAAATTCATTCCCTTTAGTTTCAAAGCAGCAATATTGAGGGGTTGGGGTTTTTGCATTTACTAAAGCATCTTATAAAAATGCAATTGAAAGAAACTACCAGATTTATGAACTAGCCTTTCACACTAAAGCCCTATATTCAAATCCTGTTAAATGTACAAATGAGTGAGTTTGGTGGTCTCTGTCTCATTCTCTGTGAACATCTGTCTGTGTCACTAAGCTGTTCACATGGTTTAGCATGATTGGCAGCTCTGTCCAGAAGGGACTCAGAGTATGACAGCTTGAACACTGCAGATCAGGCTGAAGGTGCATTGAAGGTGTATGGAACTCACATGTGATTTATCATTACTTTGGTGTGCTGCATGAAATCAAAAACATGGAAAACTCCAAGAAGATACCTTTTGCTATAGATAACCATTTTTTTTTTTTCAAGGACAAACTCGCTAGAAATAATATCTAGAGCAAAGGTTAATGTTAAAATTCACATTAATGGTAATGTTAAAAAAACACATCTTCCAATCAAGTTCCATGTATTTTTTAAATTACTAGATTAGTTTGAAGGAATTTGCCTGTGTGACTAATTTTGTCATCACCCACTCAACACAGTCTCCTGTTCTGACCCTGTGTTGCAATAGCAATCATGCTACATTATTCTTAAAAATTCTAACATATTCTAAATTTAAAAGAATTGAATTAGAGGAAACAGCAAGCAAAGGTATACTTCCCCTTAAAAGTTATTATCAAGATATTTAATATCTGTCAAAAGTAAATGAACATGGACAGAATTGTCAAGTGAAGACCCTATATTTTCCTTTCTGCATTCTATTTTCCAAAGCAAGAAAACAAAGGGATCTTTGGGGATTTCACTCTTCTTTCTGCCCTTCACAAAGATGGATGTTACCCTATATAACTAGCCAAGCAACTTGGCAAAAACAGTATAACAATAAAGCTATATTTAAACAACTCTAGTTTCAAGTACAGATACCAGACCAATTTTCTCTTCATACTTCATCCTCCCTGCAAGTGATAGTTTTTTGACCTAAATAGTGCATTTTAAAGTCTCTTTTACTTCATAGCAAGGAAATTCTGCTGGTTGTTTACACTCTGCTACCCTTTTAAGAACTTGTTGCCTGGTGCTGATAAAGCTTGTGTGATCTGTATTAGAGATCTGCTGATAAATGTGTCAGTCTTTACTGTATAAATATAATTTTGTTATTTTAAATGATATTTGCAACTTATTTTATTTGTCAGTTAAATAACAGGATATAAAAGACTATTTTTTTCAACATCCTCATAGAACTGGGGAGGCATATAGGCACTGGTTTTACAAAAGCACTTAACTGAATTAAGAGCTTAACTCCTGCTGACCTTCAAATACCACACATATTTATGATGTATTAGATTCTAATATGGTGTAGCTCAGAGATCTCACATGTTTGTTTTTAACATAAGCAACATTCTTCAGGGTTGCTTTTCTAAACCAGAATTATATATTAATATTTTTACAGCCACTTGTAGACAAAGGGAACAATGAATTTTTTGCAATTTATCTTAAAAAAATTATTTCAATTATTATAAAGGTTCTTATATCTAGAATACAAAACCCAAGAGCACTTCAAAATTGAAGTATAATATTTTACTTAGATAGAAAAGTTTCCACTTCATAATTTTTTTCATTTACTTTCTCATAATGGAGAAAAGAATGTTGTAGTTTTCACTTATATTTATTCAAACCATTTTCTACGTTTTTTAAACAAATTCTAGTGTTCAGAAATTCAGCTATTCCCACTTTTCAAGCAAACTATATTTACAACTTTTTTTGGTATTTAAAAAGCAAAATTTAGTAATTTTTTTGCTCGTCATGAAAATATACATTCAAACTACCCAACCTGTTGTTCTCTTTAAGGGCTCCTAGAGGAATTTTAACCAAAGGAGTTTTGACACTTTATTGAAAATATTCCAAAGTACAATTGGTTGCTACATTAATTTTTAATGAGGCCAGGACCCTTGGTATTTTGTACTTGTTTATAAACTTTTGAGTTTTCTGGGTCCTGATATAAAATCTGAGAAATTACATTCAATTTTGCTGCAATCATAAATAATTTTATAAAGTGTTCTTATTACAAAATTCCATAAAATTCTATAAAATATATCTACTGACATTTGCTGTGTCATGTTATGCCATCTTCCGTCTCATACATTCTCTGATTTGGGACTCAACTACTGAATAGCACTGCAACAATATTAAATTTAAATAGAGTGATGTTTGCCTATTTGATTCACTGTCTTATCATTGTTTGTTTCTTAAAAGATTAAAACAAAACATGCTTTCTGATTTTCTTTTGTGATAGAAGAATTAAACATAACAAGTGGCAGTATTCAGACCACCATTATGTAACAATAAAAGAAACACGTCCCTATGGTAGTTTTGCAAGTCTCACAGAAATACAGCTACTGGAAGGACAGAGAGTACAGCTTTTAAAAAAAAAAAAA